>WEIU01021341.1:468575-515119 GCA_013389925.1 Aegithalos caudatus
TCCTCTCCTCTCCTCTCCTCTCCTCTCCTCTCCAGCCTGCAATCCATATGTGAAACACCAAAGCCACAGGAACTTCTCCAAGATTGCCATGATGACCTTAACTTGGGAATTACACTAAGTTTACATTTATTTTCATAGCATTTAGAACACTGAATATGTAATTCATTTTGACTAAGAAATACCCTTTCTCTAAATCTCAGTCTTACTCCAAGGCTTTCCAAACATAGGATTAAAGGAGGTATTACTCCTTGAGAAATAAACTCTTACTTTAAGACTATAAATGAGAATTTCCTTAAACCAACTCAGCTTTGAGCTTCCCAGGTAGCCTGGCAAAGTTTCCTGAAGGCTACTGAATGAGTGGGAAAATGTCAACTTTCAATAAAAGAAAAAAACCCAAAACCAAAACAATACCAAGTGGATGCTAAATACACAGCAGACTGCAACACAGGTGCCAACATTAGCAATAAGTGAATGAACTGTTTTCACATTCCAAGGTACTGTCTGCTACACTTTTACTGCCAGTGTAAGATGTGATTAGCAGGTAAGGCTGCTCTTGCTGAGTTCAGTTATAAGAAGAACCTGGTGGATACACAAGAAGGTTTGGAATTACTGCACATGCAAAGCACACTCAGCTTGCTTAGAGCCCAAAGCCTTACCTGTTGGAGCCATAAATCACTACCCTGGCACCATACTGAGATCCAGGGCTGTGAAAATACACACAGACAGTCCTTGACTACCCCTAAGATGCTTCACAATTTAAGTTCAGCAAGAGTTTCATTCAGTGGTATTCCAGAATAAACTCTTCTGAATCAGAGGGAAAGCCACATTCCAAATGTATCTTTAAAGAACCCAGTTTAAACTCCTGCTGTGGGAGAATTGACATTTTGCCCCATTAAATGCATTTGTCTTTTAAGAAATTCCAGGCAACAGAGATAAAATTCAGAGTTCCATCTGAGGACAAGGAGGATACAGGCATTTAGGGGTCTTTTCTATTTGATTATGGGCACAGTGCAGTTCCTAAATGACAAGTGCTTGTGGATTTGTTGTGCAGAGTTGCATCTGTCCTTGGTAATTGGGAGCAGAAGCCCATCTGCCAGAATGTGTTTGGTGAATCTCTTTGCAGGCTGTGAGCAAGGACATACACAGCCCCCTAAAACCATCTGTAGAACCTTCCAGCTGTTCCTTCCTCTGACTCCTCCTCCAGTTATCCTTAAGGAAAGAGTGGAACCAAGGAGAAAATCCCTGTACATACCTACATGTATATGTATGCATGTGCAGCCATGAGGAAGATGAGGGGGTCAAGAAGGCATCCCCTTAACAAAGCAGCCTGGCCTTGTTCTGGCCTTGAAGAAATGCCCAGGCAGCAAATTCCCACCTGCCACTGCTGCAGCAGCAACACAACCAGCACTCTGCCTTTTCCCCCTTGTGCTTCCCTTTCCTCTTCACTTCATTCCTTCTAGAGCTGTCCAGCTTAAGAATTCATCCTCTGGGTTGAAGAAGGTTAAAATGCATGAAGGGAAGTGAAAGACAAAAAATCTCAGTGAAAAACTTTCAAGAATGTATTGGTGCAAAATTCCCCTCTTAATTACATTAATATTCAAGGACACACTGGAAGATACTATATGAACTATTCTTTCTGAACACTTCCATAAATGAGCGTGGCTTTCCTTTTCCCATTTCAGTGTGATCTTTATTGACTTTTTAAACATATTAATTGTTTCTAATGTTTCATCTAAGAGGAATTTTATAGTGGAGAAAAACTGTTGGGCTGGATTTTCCTTGAGTAATTCTCAATGGAAATTCTCATCAGAGATCTGACCTTACATTTAAAGAAGTGCAAGGGAATAAAAAAGTAGAATGAATTAGTCACATTATTTTTCCTCCAGCGTATTTTAAAAATTAGCAACTGGAGAATGAAGGAGATGGGGGCTCCTCCTGCAGCCCTTTCACACAGTAGCTGTTGCAGTAATGACTCTGGGAATGCAGAAGGGAGAACAGGATCAGACCCTAAAACATAAGAAAAGCATAAGCCTTATGGAGGCTTAGAGGCACAGATCAAGCCTCTTGCTGTTGTATCCTGAGCACTCATTGACCAGTCAATGGGAACAACTGAGGCATTTTATAGGTACCAGATTGAAAATGGTCAGTGTTTCATGGGAAGTGGATTACCTTAAAAGCTGGCAGCCCTCCCAAGAGCACAGGGCACTGGCTCCTAGCCCAAACACACCAGCTCCCTGCCTGCACAATGCTGGTGATTGGAATTGTGTGTCCTATCATCTTACTCCAGAGTAACAGAGCTCAGAAGCCAGTCCTGAATATCCAATCCACAAGCAACTGTACTTCAAGTATCTCTTTACTTGCATTTCTATCCTGAGGCATCATTTATCATGAGGACTATTCAGTACACACAATTTTAGGGTTTTATGCTTCTAACATTCCAGTAGCTTCCTCTGAAACCATGACTGAGATTTTGATCTGAGCCTCACAGCTCAGTTGTGCTGTCTGCTCACTCCTAGCTCACATGTATGGAAACACTTTTGGTCCTTCAAAAACCATCAGTTTTGAGATCTCCAACAGTCATTTCATCCTCACTGCTATTATACAGATAGAATACAATTGTATGGCAAAAAGAAAAAAAACACAAAAAACCAAAAAAAAACCCAAACAAATAAAAAATCCCAAACAAACAAGAAACCCAACACAAAAAAGTTTGCAACAGTCATCCACATCAAACAAAATAGCCTGTGTGAAGATAATAAAAGATTAACATAAAGTCATCATTTCAGAATGTCTGATTCCAGTTATCTGCTATCAAGGAAAGAAGACTGACAACAACCACATTCAAATATTGTAATTATCTGTTTTTCCTTCCTCTCTCTGGTAAACCTGTCTTATATTTTCTTTCTTGACACTAGCAGTTTTATTCACTATTTTGAAGAAACACTTATTTGTTGGCTAAGATAATATCTGGCCAATTATCAAAATGCAAAGAATTGTTACAGAATTGCAAAAACATCTATTCCCTCTAAGAAAGAGGAAGATGACTTCAGATGATATTAATCAGTGTAATTCCACTCACTCAAAAAGAATTGCATAATTTACACCAAATCAGGATGTGGTTCACCATTTTAAAATAGGATCCTGTTTTATTTAATAACTTATTGCAGAGCTCCAAGATTACAAAGCCACTTTATCCTTATTTTTTTCTATTTACAGATTGGTATGTTTCCTTAAAACAGCTTCAACTGTTACAGTTAAAACCTGAAAACCTGCTAAGGTCTAAAGTTATTACTTCCTGCCAGGAATGTCTGAAAGGAGTTGGAATATTCATTTTCTTGAATAGGTCTCCTGGGAATACATCAGTGTTTTTCCTGAATAGGATGCTTGCTGTGGAATTTGATTATATTTGGCATTTTCAGCATTTCACACAAAGCATAATTTTTAAGGATTGTCTCTCATCAGCTTTAAAATATTTGGAAAGGACCAAGAGCCAGTTCTACCTTTACCCCCAAGACAAATGGCTTTCTCTTCATTCTCTATCACCAATAAAGGTAGGATTGGTAAATGAGCTGTTTAAAGGAAGGCTATCAATACGAAGTCTTCCATTTGTTGGCTGTGTATGCTCAGCTTTTTCAAAAGCTGGCTATAGGTTCTGCTTCTCTTCTCACAGATTGTTTTGTATATTTAGTCCTGTGCTGTCTGGTCTTGGCTGCCACTCAGAACCATAGAATTGATTATGTTGGAAAAGACCTCTGAGATCCTTGAGTCCAACTGTTTACCAAACACTGCCATGCTCACCACTAAACCATGTCCCCAGGTGCCACATCCACAGTTACGTGCACCTACTGGGATGGTGGCCCCACCACTGTCCTGGGCAGCCTGTTCAGTGCTTGACAAGCCTTTGCTTGAAGGAATTTCTCCTAATATCCAATCTAAGCCTCCTCTGGCACAGCTTGAGGCTATTTCCTCTTGTCCTGTCCTTTGTTCTCCAGAAGCAGAGTCTGACTCCTCCCTGGCTGCCCCCTCCTGTCAGGGAGTTGTGCAGAGCCAGAAGGTTCCTCCTGAGCATCCTTTTCTCCAGGCTGAGCCCCTCCAGCTGTTCCTTACATTATTTGCTCTCTACACCCTTCCCCAGCACCACTGCCTTTCTCTGGACATGCTCCAGCCCCTTTGGTCCTTCTGGTGATGGACACAGGATCCCAGGTGTGCCACAGCAGCAGTGCCAGCACAGGGAGCAGTCACTGCCCTGGTCCTGTGGCCACTCCATGGCTGGGACAGCCCAGGTGCCATTGGCCTCTTGCCCACCTGGGCACACCTGGGCTCACACCCAGCTGCTGTCACCTCCAGGGCCTTTCCCAGCTTTCCAGCTGCTCATCCTCCAGCCTGGAGCTGCAGGGGTTGGTGTGACCCAAGGGCAGGACCTGACCCTTGGCCTTGTTGAACCTCAGACCACAGGTCCCAGCTCATCCATCCAGCCTGTCCAAATCCCTCTGCAGAGCCTCCCTGCCTTCCAGCTGATCAACACTTGAGCCATTCCAGAGTTCTTCTCAAACATGCAGTTGTCCTACTGATACAAAAAATCTCACCTCATATAAAGCCATACCTCTAAAATGTCACAGGACAGAAAGGGTCTGAAGTTCAAAGATTTCATGGTCAGCAGGGATTGTTTATTCTCACCTTCTACCATCTGAGCAAACATCAGTCCCATTAAAGATTTCCTATATCTGCTAAATAACTTCTGATAAGGCTCTAGCTCAAATTCCCAAGCAATTGGCCCAAATTCATGGTTCACTGGTTGCACCAGCAACCCACAGCTACTCTGGAAATCATACTTCTGAAACGTGTTTTCAGCTTGAAGACAATAAGAAAATTTTGTCTGCTGAAGACCCAAAATGTTTAGGTCTCCTCACGGTAGACAATAAGATATGGGAGCACTGTCAAGCAAAGTGATTTTTAAGAGATGTTCAGTCTCTAAGGCAAGGTTCAGAGGTGTACCCACCTTATCCTGCAGTCAGAGCTGGAAGAGAGAGACTTTGCTCACTGAAGAGCAGAGTTTTGGCTTATTTGGCTATTGATGCACTCTGAACTGAGGTTCTCTCACCCTGCCAGAAATTCTCCTGCTCCTCAGCTGTGGCCATGTCAAACCAGCTGCACCTAAGGATTGAACTGTTTGTCATCATCTTCCATATATTTCACCACAATCCATGTATTTCAGACTAATGACAAAACTCAGCAGTCTTACTTTATGCAAATTAAGACAGTAAATGCATTTCATTGTGTTCTAATTGTACAGTAAGTTCATATTTTAGTGAGTTTTTCCCATAGTCACTTTCATTTCCTTTTAGCTGATCTAATTTATTAATTTATCAGCTGTCTTGAAATGTAATGCAGCTACAGTGAATTTCATTTAATGCAATTAAAACCCCTGAATGTTTTCTGGAGGGAATGTTTCTCAAATGGAGTCGATCTTCCCTCTGGGAATTGCTGAACAATTTGGAACAATGTAATCCGGAGAAGACCAGACTTACTGATGGGTAATTTTGTTTGTTAATACTTTTTCCCATACAGAAGCTCTTTTCTGGGCAAGACAAAGTTCTAAAATCTTTACTCAGTCATTGAGTAAATCTTTCACTCAACTTGTTCCCCAAAGTTCTCAGTCTGTTGTTGCCTTCTCAATCTGTACTCAAACAAAGTCTCAAGGATTTCAAAGGCTTTTCAGATAAATAAGGGAAGACTGAAATTCAGCACGTGCAGGAGGCCAGCACTCAACCTGATTCACTGTCAGTCCACTTCCAGCCCTCAAATTCTACCCCAAATTCAAACTGAGTGGTGGATTTGAGGCCTGTATTAATGACATATGAAACCAATATCATTCGGTTAACTGAGGGACCATGATCAAATGAAACTTTAAAAAGATCATGAGCATTCATCCAGACAAAGCCATTGATTTCTGAGATACTCATCAGTTCAGCAGAACACTGTAATATCACATCTACTAACAGAGTTCAGATTATGCCACAAACAGTGGGTTTGGGCCTCAGTTGTACAGTAATAAACATCAGGATTAAGTGGTGAAGTACAGAAGGGAAAGAAGATAAGACAAAAGATAAAGATGCACTAGTGGTGCACTAGGTACATTGTTTTGTCTCTGGCTTCACCTTCATGAGTCACCAGGTAGTAAATGAGCTTTGGATGCAATTGTCAGAGCACAACTCTTTAGCTGACCTGTGGCTACCAGCACCAGAAAGCCCAACTCTGCTTTCATTAAAATGGGGACTTTTTAAAATCCAAGATCACAAATGGACCAATAAAAATAAACCTGTTGTACCAATGTACAGAAACCTACACTTTCAAAGCTTTTCAATTTGCTGCTCCAAATCAGGGCCTGCACAGTCCTTACTTACACTGCAAACAGAGATTTGACAGAGTCACACTTGGTTTCTTGTCAGGCAGTAGCTGAATTGTTTTAACAGTAGATCTTTTCATTCCCAGGCATCACTAAGTCTCAGAATGTCTGTTTTTGAAATTGTTTTACATTGTTTCAAACCTGTCCTAGACAAGGAAGGCATATTTTAGATTACCACAGATACTATTAGCATATTATTTTTTAGCAACTCAATTTTCAAGCTACCGTTTTCTCTACAAAAGCTGGATTATCATGTTGAAAAAAATCTAAATTGTGGCATTGTGGTCAAACTCAGAAATCCAACATGCAGAAGATTCACTTAGAGCTGCTAAGTACGGGGTAGGGGAACACTGATCCATCTTTTTAGAGATGAATGAAGTAATTATTTACCTGTTACACTTGTGAGCTTTCTGTCTTTCTATTTTATTCCTGCAGTTGTCACTAAGTTCCATTTAAATCGGAGCTGTCATTTCTAATGCCTACCTTTGCAAACATAATTAATTTAATTAGCAAATTATCTACTGGGGCTTTTTAATTTTTTTTTTCCTCTCTAGGCTTATTAAACATTTGCCAGGAGCAGCTTTACAGAAAGCACATCACATGGATGACAGTAATTTGAAGATCTCAGATTCACATTCCTTATTTCACAACCCACCTGGGTGAGCAAAGCCAGGGAAACAGAAGTACAGACTTCATTTGGCATAGACTGGGATGGGGTTCCCACATTGGATATTTCAGTGCACTCAATGGAACATGCAAAACTTTCCAGCATGGTACCTCCACAATGAACATATTAGTTTAATTGACATGAGGAGATAATGTTAAATATTTCAGTTTTAACTAGCAGCATATCACAGAATCATATAATCACAGAACTGTATGTGTTGGAAAATACCTCCAAGATCACCGAATCCAGCCTGTGTCTGATCCCCACCTTGTCTCCCAGACCAGAGCACTGAATGCCAGGTCCAGTCATTCCTTGGACACCTCCCAGGATGGGGACTCCACCACCTCTCTGGGCAGCCCCTGACAATGTCCAACAAGTCTTTTCATGAAGAAATTCTTCCTGATGTCCAACCTGAACCTCCCCTGGCACAGCTTGAGGCCATTTCCTCTCATCCTGTCCCTTGTCCCTGGTTCTCCCTGGGCAGAGCCTGACCCCACCCTGGCTGAACCCACCTCTCAGGGAGTTGTGGAGAGCCAGAAGGTCCCCCTTGAACCTCTTTTCTCCAGGCTGAGCCATCCCAGCTCCCTCAGCTGCTCCTGGTGCTCCAGACCCTTCCCCAGCTACATTCCCTTGTCTGGACACTCTCCAGCTCCTGAACACAGCATTTGCAGTGTGGCTTCACCAGTGCCCAGCACAGGTGAACAATCTCTCCTTGCCACTTCATCCACTTCCTAAAGTGTAATTTTAATCTAGAGAGAATGAGGAGGGCCTGAATTTGAGGTCCTTAGCATTTTCTAAACCAGGCACAATTCTGCTGAAGTTGCTGCCAGGGTGGTACATGAAGGATTATCCCTAGAGTATGGGGCCACAGTTACAAAATGCTTCCCAAAGCCATCCTGAAGGCCAGACTCAGTGCCACTGGAAAGAGCAAAATTGGAAGCTGAGATGCAGACATGACCTCTGGATAAGTGTGCCAACACAGCACCAGACCTGCCTGGCTGAGCCTTGTGTGAAACAGCTTTGGGTCCCTGCAAGGTAGAATTCCCTGTTTGGGAGACACCAGTGCAGGACACTGTGAGCACAAGACCAAGACACACTTGTGCTCAGTCCAGCAGGTCCAGCACTTGAGGACATGTTGCTGCCAGTGAGCACCTTGCTTTCTGCCACCAGCAAAGGGTACAAATCAGCTTTCTGTGCTGCAGTGGGGCTGGAGGAGCCTCCTTGTCTCTTACAGAGGTTGGGATGGCAGGTGGGAGCAGCTACAGTCAGACTGCAAACCCCAACATGGAATTTGTTTTCACTTCTCTCACCTACAGGTGATCCTACCCTCAAAAGAGCAAAGTAGAGACCTATTCATGTCAGATCACTTTGTTGGATATATGAATAGAAAATGAAAGATCAGTCTGCAGCTATTTCTTTGCAAAAAAGCAAACCAGAACTAAAGGTAGGAACGGGTGCTAGTGGCAACCAAGTTTAACTCAGTGCTGACTCCAAGGAATATCAGTGTCACTGTCCACTCAAGAGACAGCTGCCTTTTACTTTCACTGTCATTTCTCATGGACTGAGAGCACATAGTAAAAATACCACAAGGCTTAGCCTTAAAACCCTCTGGATGGTGTATAGCAACTCAGACTGCCTGTAATTACATTCAAGGCCAGATCATAGGTTGTTTAGCACAGGGACCTCATTTTCTGTATTAAATTCATCCCAATTTTTTCTGTGTAGCTGAAGATTGGACTGCTACAGAAGCATGCAACGAGACGTCAGGAGTTGACCACCTAGAACTGAAAATCTTACTTGCAGGAGAAAATAATTAAATACTGCAGCCAAGTTCAAAACCCAAAAGGCATAAAATGGTTCTGTTTGCCTTTAAACAGCTCTTTCTGTGCTTGCCTGTACGACAGATACTTTTTCAATTTAACCATCTTAGAGCAGACTTCATCATACAAAGTACTGGTGACATTCACCTACAGAGAGCTGCTGGTTTGAATGCAGTGCTGAGAGACAATCTATCTCATGAAGAAATGTGAATGCAAGGGAGAAGAATGTCAGCATTGTGCAAACAAGAACCTTTGTCTCTCCATACTGCAGAAATATCCATTCAAATAGAAGGATGATAAGATTTTAAAAAAACAAGTTCAATTAAAAAAAAAACAAACCCAAATTAAAAAATACTCTATCTGATCTCTGGGCTTTAAACATGGCATAAGACCAAGTGCCTCCAAAGAATAGGTTCTTTTTAAAGATTGTCCTTTGCTGTGCCTTACAAATCCAACAATTCTGAAAGAGCAAAACCTGGGAAACAATTATGAACATGATTTGTTTGGATGCTAAATAGTGCTGAGCTCCTAAAATGCCACTGATTTCACTGGAAGATGAAAAGCTCAGAAATCCATGGGAATGAGGCTTTTTCCTTTATAAACAAGAGACCAGTTCCCAAGAAACAACAACGATTTCTGCTAAGGAGGTAAGGGTTTTAATGGGGCTAGCAAAGTAAGAAGCAGAAAGGAAGAAAAGACACAGTGTGTATGTCTGAGCTTCCAAACATACTATCCCAGGGAAAACCAACAGGTTTTCTATTAGTTTCTAAGCTAAGCCTGAGAATACAATATGATTAATGGGAGCTCTACCTGGCCTCTGTGCACAGCTGTCCTGTGGCAGAGCATGGGCTCCTGAAAAACCACAGATTCCCTTGGCTAGCTCAAACTCAAATATTTCTGCTAAAAAAAGTTGGGTTGGATGTCATGCAGACAGACTACTGAGGAACCCAAATCCTGCCACGTTACCAGGGAGGCAAGCCTGCAACAACAGCTGCTCCCAACAGCTTTGTTATAAATGTATGAAGTAAAGTCCTGACACGGAAACCCAAGATGAAGTCAACTCCCTTATTCTGTCAAGTGGATATTTTTCTCATTATTCAACACTTAACAGGGATGACAAGATCAAATAGTCACCCATCTTCTGTGCCATTATACCTCCTGCATGATTGCTTCAAATTAAATCTAACAGTCAATGAAATAGTCAATATTTAATTTACTCATTGCAGGTGGCGATTTAGCTCCAGTTACCATATCATTTAGTGACAGAAATATTGGTATTTATCAGTGTTTATGACTCTTCAGAAGATATGGGGTCCCTTCATTAGGCAAAATGTCCATGCAGCTTTAAGTCATATGTCACTCTCAGAGTATTTTGAACACCAGGGGCCAGTTCCTTTTCCTTGCTTTCCTGGGTGCTCACTATCAGTGAAGAGGCACAAGAGGACTGTGTGAGTTTCCAGAGAACCAGTAAGGTAATTGAGACACCTCTCTTCTTGTAGGAGCACCCACTGCCTGCTAGTGGTGCAGAACATTTGGATTTGGGAGAACCTGTTTTACCAGTGACAGCCCAGGGCAATGAGGGTTAATTTTGACCTCGCTGGCTTGCTTACATAAAATACACACACAGGTAGAGGAGGCCGACCACAAACATTTTGGTGACATTAATTTCTGCCTTTTTTACCACAGAAGAGTTCATCAACCGAAAACAGATAATTTTTGCCCTGTTTCTAGAGGAGAAAACAAGCAGCAATGCTATTGCTCCCTTTTAATGTTTATGCTACAATCTCTTGCTATTTGTTAGCACTGTTTGAGGTAAACAAAAATATGCACTAAAATTCCCTGATGAGAGAGACTTCACATTGAAACCCCCTCCTCCTGAAAAATGTGGCTTCTCTGTACACCAGCAGTTACTGAAATATAGGAGACTTCATTACTGTTCTGCCATGGACAGTTCAGCTTTTGCTTAAAGGTCAGAAATTAGAAAGAAAAGGCACCACCAGGCTGAGTATTCAACTTTCCCTCATCCCCTCTCATGCTGAGAGAGAACTTGGGGCCAAGTCTGCCCTGATCACCACACAGCTCAAAGGAATATTTGCTTGTATAAAGACTGGCATTGAAGTGACTCCCCAGGAGGTATTTGCAGGAAAGGGGGAGGTGAGTGAGCACCCACTGAAAGCTGGAACAGAGCATCAGCAGGCAAGCACAAAGACTTTGTCCCTCTCCCCATGAAAAGCTACAGAAGCTCATCTGTGGTTTGGGACCAAGGCAGCTTTGTAGGGATATGCCTCTGGATGTCTTCTCCCATTCCTTACTTTGCTGGGATTTCTGCCTGCAGGAAAATGCAGCAGAGTTGTTCCCCCATTGCCCTGCCTGGGGTTGTGCTCTGCACATCCCTCCCTCCTTGCTCCCACGGCTTCCAAACACAGATGTGAGCACACAGAAAAGTGTCTCCTCTACCCACCTGCACAGCCAGAAACAGCTCAGCCCCAAGACAACAGCACAAAATGTGCAATTACACAGTGGATACAGAAAGTTTTATGAAATGCACTTTTGTTTCCCATAAGTGGTTTAGTGAAAAATCTGCTTTTGGATTAATTTGGGTAACAATCTGCTTTGTTAATCATGTGTTTGCATATACTGGTTTGGAAATCCATGTGTTGTGTATGTCATTGCAGAGCACACAGTTACCATACTTTGCTGACTATTAATGTGTAAAGATCTGGTTGAAAAACAGGCACATTTAACAAAAAATATGTCTGAAATTTTGTCTCCATTTTCCATCACAATCCCTTCAATCCGTTGGTCCTGTCATAGGCATTTGTGCCAAACAAAAAACTTTCCTGGTCTTCATTTAGAAATTTCTCTGTTCAAATTTTTGAACCAGACCAAAAGTATTTCTAATCTCTATTAAATTGACATAGTGGAATAACAAGCTTGATACTACAAAGATTTTATGCTTCACAACACCAGAGAATTCTAATAGTTTTTATGGTGCATTGAATTTCCAGGTCTAAACACAAAGGGGGGAGGGGGCAGGCAGTACTGCAGAAATAAGGGGGAAAGAGATTTTGTAGCCATATGCTTATCCTCATAAAGCTAAACAGTCAATTAATGAGATGAGTAATTTCATATTTGTAGCTATTTGAAAATAAGATTGTGCCCACAGCTGAAAGAGCCTTCTTTCTGCTAAGAGATCAATTTTTATTTACCTGCACTTTGAACGCGAGTCCCTATAAATCCTGGGTTTGTTGTTTGCATTTATGCACGTGTTAATGATCCCATGTGGAAACCCCAGCTCTAACAATGGAGAGCCAGATTGGATCTTTGCCCCAAGCACTGTGGATACTCCTCAGCATCAGTGCTGGAAGAGACTCAAATCTCAGCTTCCCCTTTGCTGTTAGTGATTTGCTGCTGATCTATGGCAGCAGTAAATCACAACAGACCAGCCCTGCTCTCTGAGCACCTCGGGTGACCCAGGAAAGCCCCACTCCTCCATCCATCTGCTCATGGCCATGGGAAGAGGCAGGAGGAGGTGCACCACACCTGCATGGCTGGATAGAACTGCTGCTCCAGGGATCTGTAGGTCAAGTGATGATTTAGCAAGGGTTTGCCCTACACTGTGTCTGCATTTCCAACCTGGCCTGGTGCTGCCCCATGGGCTGTGTGTGCATGTTGACATTCACTGTACCTCTGGCCCTTCTGTCACCTCAAACTGCTCCAAGAGGCACCCATGCCTTGCAAATGGTTGGAAAATCCCTCAGCAAGTCCAAGAACGTTGCACAGAAGTGTAGGAGATGTGAAAATAGTTGGGCAAAAGTGTGCTTTGAGGATGGTGAGCTGAAATATGCCAGCCAGCTCTTCCAAGCTTCCAATGGCTAACAAGAAAAGTCTCACTGTGAGGAGAGCACAGGTCTCCAAGCAGGAACAGTGTTCCTTTGGTTGGGAAAAGCAGCAGCAGCAGTAACCCCCTGACCCAGTGAGAGGTCCCATGGCCTGTGTGGGTCAATCCCACATGGGCTTTACTTCATCTGCCTTCAACTCCTTCAGCTCCTGCTCTGCCCACTCTGCCACCCGCCCTCATCACCACAACATGGGGCTTACTGGAAGAGGCCAGGAGCTGGAGAAATGATTCCTGAGATATGCCAGGGGCTCCTCAACCTGTAAACTTACAGGCTAACCCTTCAGAAACCCCTCACTAAAGGCCTAAGGCAGATTTTTAAAAGGATTAATGTGTAGGCACTGAGATGCTTAGAAAATCCAACCATCCTCTTCAGTGTGAGATTTGAGTATTCAGTGCTTTGGAAAATCTGGCTGTAAATCCACAGTCCACTCTTTGTTTCATTAATTGGCTGTGGGGTTTAATTTCTTCATCTCACTTTCTCCCCTCAAGTGTAATACTATAATGAAGGCAGCAGATACAGGTTCACGTTTCTGAGCAGAACTGTATATGCTACCTGTGGTGATTCACACTTAGAAATATATTCTGAGCTATCCATGGCCTTCAATATGCCTCCAAAATTATTTCAAGTCCAAGCAGGCAAATGATTATTGGAATTTCAAATAAAGGCATTGCTAAGGACTGGTACAGAGACATTAAAGAAAGGACATCTCTGGCTCAGGAAACCCCTGAGCCACAAATTGTGGGAGGTTGAGTGGAGTTTCCCTGTCCTGCTCTAATGCCTTTCCCCTGCATCTATTATGGGCTACTCCACTCTCAAATTCTTATGAATAGTTTTGCATTTAAGAAGTCAGCACCAGTAGGAAGTGAGGACTGAAAAAATTCATCCTCAATACTGTTTCAAGTTACCATCACCAGAATAAAAACTACCAACTTGTCAAGGACATCATGAACCCTGACAAAGTTCCCACCTGACTGGCACCTGAAAGAATGCCTAACCTTGACTTTCCAATATTTCCTAGCATTTCCAGAGCCAGAATAACTGCAGGTACTACAAAGAGTCCTCTGGAAATTACATCTTAAAATGGGTTTATTTCTCCAAACATCATAGGTAAAAATAGCAAGCTGGATGTAGTAAATTGCTATGGCTGTGACTGCAATTTGAAAATAAAAAGTTTTCAGTTCATGTCTTCTCACTAACTTACATCCACTTCAGGGAAACCTTCAGAATAGACAATATAGATGATTCTAAATTCTTTCAGGGACTTGAGAAACTTTTCTTTTCCTTCAAAAGAATCTTATCCCTTACACTGCTTTCAAAGGAATCATCACATGGTCTGTGAAGGCACAAGCTGGTATGAAGATAGAGATCAAATTTTGAAAGGTGCTTGTCCTCTCTTTGATTTCATTGAGAGTTAAAAGCTTTCCCATACACACAGGAACAGAAATGAGCTTGAAAACTATAAGATGTGAGCAAAATCCTTACAGGAGGGGTTCTGTAAAGGAATTGAGTTTTTGAGCTTCTCTCCACCATCAGACGAGCTAAAAACTTTCCTTTGTTTAAAATGAAAGTTTAATGTTTGCTGACAAAAGCTGAGCCTTAATCTGAAAAATATTCACCACTGTAAGATCTGTGATAAAACCACGATGGCTGCCAGCAATAAAAGCCCCAGAGTCCCAGCATTTCAAATAAGGGCTTTGGTCTGGGTATGACACCTGGGTTAAATCACAAGCAGTAAAATATTTGTTTTGTCTCATTCTAATCCCTGTTTGTCAACAGAGAATCACAGAATTATCAAGGCTGGAAGGGATGTTTAATATCATCCAGTCCCTGCATCCAGATCCCAGTGATCAACCCATCACTGCCACTGTAACCAATAATTCACTAAGCCATATCACCCAAAACACAGTGGGACAACTTGGAGTATCTCCCCAAGAAACTCTTGGAATTGCAGTGACAGGATGTCTGAGTCCACATCAGCCCAGGACAGAACACTTGCTGGACATACAGCCATGTCCAAAGTAAATGTGACTTTTCCACTAATTCACTTCAACAACCAAGAGACCTTGCAATGAAAACTAAAAAGCAATGAAAATTAAAAAGAAAAAATAAATAAAAAAAAAACAAACAAAAAAACCCCAAACAAACAAACAAACAACCCCCCCCAAAAAAAAAAAACCCACAAAAACAACAACAGAAAAAAAAACCCACCAAAACCAAAACACTAGAAGGTATTGTTGATGTCTGTAAATTATAGCAGGAAAAACTATGGGACAAATATCTGAAAATGAAAGGCAGTGCTGTGGGTGTGCAGCAGAAGAGCCCCAGCAGCACCACTGCCCAGTCACTCCAGCAGCTGATCTTGAGGTTGTGCTGCCCCTTTATGGCTGGGCAGCTCTGCCACAGAATGGGCTGGGGAGTGAGGGGAGCCTTGGGGGAGCCATCCCCATGAGAAACACAAGCCAAAATTTCTCCAGATTAATTTGGGGTGATCAATGAACCATGACAGAATGTTTTCTGTTCCTAGTCCTGCCAAAAACTCAGATTAGAGATGCTCATTTCTGGAACTGACCCTGAAAGTCCAGAGAGAAGCAAAAGCTGATTCTCACCAACACCAACTTCTCACTCATGCCCTTATATCTCATCAGAATCCCCAGTAATTCTGCAACTCATGCCAATAGGACACAGGATCGTAATTCCACAGGAGTGTCTCCAAAAGTAAACCAATAAATTCGGTAGAAAGAATGACTAAACTCACTATGATTAACCAACACATTGAATTCTAATGATCAAGTAGCTTGGACCAATATTTACCAGCACCTGCTGTTGAGTTTATCAGAATACAGAACTCTTTGTGCATGGAGGAGATAGTCTGTTATCACACTGCAGCTTGTCTTTCACACCACATGCACCACTTACTACACAACTGAAGCACAGCCTTGCAATTTTATTCAGCTGGTCTGCCACAAAAATTCAATTTAAAAACTGCATTATTGTAACTTGTGGATATGGATCCCTTGTCACTTCACAAATATAGGCACCATTTCTTCACATTTAAGGTACAATTTTAGTAGGTGCTTTCCTTTTTTCCCTCCCCCCGCCCAAGCCCCTTCTCTCTCCTGTGTTATTTCATCTGACTAAAGTTTTCCTATCTGCTTCTCTGTACTTTTGTCATCCTTCCAGCATTCTAAGGCAGGATGTACATTTTTAGAACCTGTTCAGTCACTGGAGAGGCACAAAAATGAAAGAAAGCGGGGAAGAATCGCTTCAGGTACCATAGAAGGGATTTAAAGACATTTTGTTGCTTTCCCTGATTCTCCATTATTCAACAATATAGCATGAACACTAAATAGAAACTTCAGACTTCAAACACTGGCTTTCTAAGGTCCTCAGCTCCAGAGAGATAATTTCGTACCAACAGAAGGTGAGACATGAGCCTCCTTGAGCATCGAGGATCCTCTCCAGTGAGGAGGTGTTTATACCTTGCTGGCTCCTGCACCACCTCCTTACCTCTGCTCCCCTATCACCTCCTCACCTATCTGGTCCTTTTTTCTAAGAGCTAAAGCTCAACTCCATGCTAAAACCATTGTCAAAACTCTGCCAGCCTTTCCCTTCCAAATTCTTTTCTTTTTCCAAACCTGAAAGATCTATTTCAGCTGATTTAAAAACAGATTTCTCAGAGCTGCAAACATGGGAAGCATTAGTGAGCCTGTGATATTTCCACCAAATATTAACTTATTTTGTGTTTTGAAAAATGCAGTTCATCACAGTCCCAGCTCATACAAACACTCAGCAAGGCAGAGTCTGTGCCTTTTTCAGTTTCCAGCTGGGACAGTGGCCTGAAGGCTGCCTGAACTTGCACCACAGCCTGAAAGCCAGGGAGAAGTGGAGTGTCAAACTGACCTACATTTTTGTCACAATTCCTTAGCTTGACAGAAAATCAGCCAGTCTTGAGGCAGCATATCAAAATCCTCTGCCTCCATTCTGTGCTCTCAGAGAACCACAATGCTGAGTGGAGAATAATAAATAAGCAAGAAGCTCAGATAAGGGATGTCCTAGGGGGCAGATAGCACAGGCTGGAGAGTTTGTGTGAAGGGCAAGACTTGATGCCAGATGAGACTTAGTCCCTATTAGGATGCTGTTAGAATTTTAACAGGATGTGCATGAAACTAAAAGTAATGGAGTAACACAGGTATTTCCTTGTAATATAAGGTTACATTTGCAAAACAAATACTGTCAACTGAAAGCTAATACACTGTCTAAGATAGCAAGGCCAATAAGAAATCAATTTTCAGTCAATAATATTCACTTTTCCTACCATTTGCTTCTATTTCACTCAGTTCAAGCACTGGCAAATCAATTTCCAGTTACTGACATGCTGTCATAATGCTGCTGGACACTGGAACACAGCACTAGAGCCATGTGAAGACATGCCAGAATAGTGACATTTCAGTTCCAAAAGATCATAATATAAGAAAAAGGGTAAAGTCTTGACTCCAAATGTTCAACCACTTTGAAATACTTTCAGTAATACCTACCTACATCTCACTTATGCCCATTTTTAGGACTTATACAGCTCAAGAAGGAATTCTGAGATTGTTGACCCAAATTTTCTTCCCTAGCATTTGGTTTGCATGGGTAAAATTATTGTTGTCAACAGGGCCATTCCCAATTTAATAAAATTGAATCCAGAACCATGCATTCTGTTATGGTCCAAAGAAAACTGTGCTTAAACAGTGAAGAGGTCACATATGGTGTGTGGTAAACTAGAAAGAAAAAAAAAAAAAAAAAAGATAAAGCAAACTCCTAATTGTTAAAGTTCATTAAATCATGCCAATATGTATTTATAATTGCTGATGGCACTGAAGAGCTCCTGAAGATCTGCACTGACCTTCAACAGGTGACTTTGAGGTCTTGAAAGCCCAGAAGTTATTCAGTTATTACAGTTATTCACAAGAGTGCAGCTGGACTTTTATTTGCCCTAGCATCACAGACAACACACCAACAGCTTTACCAGGTTTGTAACACAGACAAATCACAACTTCCAAGTTGCTGATGTGATTACCTGAGTGCCTTAACCAGAACATCTGCTGGGTGGAGCAGCACACCTCAGTTTTGAGAGGCAGAAAATGCAGAAAATTCTAACTACTGCGACACTGTTCTAGGGAACTCCTTCCTTCCCATATCTTTGATCTCTCAGAAATCTAAATCAGTGCTTTCAGCAGTTGGGATCCTTCTTTAAAAATGCCAATAAACAGAATGATGCAGTCAAAGCCATATGTGACTTCTTGCTGAAGACTAAGGGAATGCCTTCTCCAAGAATCAGATAATGACCACAGTGAAAAACACACAAGGCTGCAGGAAGAATCCAAGAGTCCTGGTTCCCACCCCACACTCTCCTGCTTAAACAGCATTTTCCATAAGCAATTGTGAACAGAAGATTTAAAGCATTCCAGCTTCAGGTCTACAAGCACAAACCCTGGTTAATCTGGAAGGTAGAACCAGCAAAACATTGCATAAGTGAAACTCACAGCAAAGTTCTCATCTCTCAACCTCATGGTTGTATTTCCTTGACATTAAAGAGGATACTTTCATATGGGATGAGTAAGGGAAAATAATATTCTGCAGAACAGAATTTGTAAAGTCAACGTTATTGATCCCAAAACAGTCTCATGCAAATCAAATGGGCTTCTAAGTGGTTGTCAGCTCCTGGAATAACACATCCCACAATGCTTGCAAGATTCCTTACAGATTACAAAAACTCCTGCAGCAGCTGACCATCATGATGAAGTACCAAGGTCTCCAGTACATCTGCTCAAGTCCTACTACCAGCCTGCTTGGAATAAACTGCACACCCAACAGTGGTAACTATTAGTGATATAGGTACATAGTAGTCTTACTCTATGCAATTTACCAAGTGTCTTGCATTGAAAAAAAGTAAAATATTCTCTTTCTTGAACTTAATTTGTTCATTTAATGATCATCAGCAGGTGAGATTAAGTATTTTCTTAAAAGACAAGAAAAAGAGACATTGTAGTTCTTTTAAAAAGAAACCATCAGCTCTAAAAGATACTATTTGAGCACAAATATTCCTTTTTGAAAAGTAAGAACTGCTTTGATCTCTTTGCTGCAATTAATTGATATATTTTGTCATGTCTGAGCAGGAAGGGGCGTGGGGGGAAGGAGGAATCAAAAACAAAAGACAAACAGCCTGAAATTCTAACAAAGGCCTCAGAAAAACATTTCTTCTTCCACATCCTGTAGTTATTCTTTCCACACTGGTCCTGAAAACAAAACCCCAATTTTCAAGGCAAAGGACACCTAAGGGGACTTTAGAGGCAAACTATTTATCTTCTTGAAGTCCCCTTTCACAACATTAAACCAATGTGTAATCTTAATTATGCCATGCAAAACCCACTCCAAATTTATTCCCCTCATCAAACCACTACAAAAACCAACCACTGGTATGTTCCACTAATACTTATGAATGCACACAAAAAGGCTGAGTCTTGATACAAAGTTTGCTGAGATTTTCCCCATGTAAGAATTGCAGGGCTGGAGCCTCAGCTACCAGTGAAAATGCATTTTGGGAGTTAAGGACATGCAGGTTTGGGCTCCTGGAGGGAACATGCCCCAGTAATCAGACTAAAGAACTGCCAGGGCAGATTGCTCTGCCAGTGAACCTTTTCTGAGACAGTTCAGAAAAGGAAAGCTCTGTTTTAATAATCCTAATGCTCTGGGCAGTTAAGAGGACGCATAAAAATATTGCTGTTTAAAAATGAGTTAAAGATTCTTTTAATTTGGCTATTAATTAAAGGAAGGAGAGGAGAGTATTAGATGGGAATGAAGCAATCCTGTGGGGATTTGATTGGGAATTTGGTATCTTCCATGCACCAAGCCAGTTGATGGACCATGACCACTGGGATGCTGCAGCACTGGCCTGATTTACTCTGCCTTCTGCTTCAAGTGGTCGTCAAAGCAAGTTCAGGCATGGTACATCATTATTATTTCATCAATTAAATGCACTATGCTCAGCTGGCAGCCAGTGAAGTCAGCTGTCACAGATGCATCCAAATCCAGGTCAGAGGGGGTCTTTGTTCTTAAAAAAAAAAAAAAAAAAAAAAAAAAAATCCACTGTGGAATGAGATGTTCCATACTAATCAAAACAGAAATGGTGGAAAAACCAAAACCTGTCATATATAGAAGAAATTGACCAAGGGGAAAAAATAGCTTGCTTTTGTCTCTCTTGTTATTTACTGGACACACTTTATCTTCTTGGATTCAAGGAAACTTCCATTAGGCAAAAATTCAATACTCAGCACCACTTCAGCAAAATGCCCTTGTTGCAAAAGGCTCTGAAAAAATCCCAGGCATTTCAGGAATTTTTTTCTTCACCAGAAATCTTATTGTTTTGTTTTGAATGCAGGAGACAAAGGAACAATACTGCCCAGTCACTGGAATGCCCTCTAAACTTGCAAAGCCACTGCTCCCAGCAGCTTTTATCTCCCAGGGTGCTGATGGAGGTGCAGTGACCTCAGCAAACACAAATCACAGGGGTTTTCTTCTCTGAAACAGCCACCCACAAAATTTCTTTATGAACCATGTCACCACAATTGAAGAATGACTCGGACTTTGCTGCTGTTTTTAAAGCACATATTTTGTTTACTTCCCAATCTGTTTGTAAACAAGCTTGATCTTACAGATGCATTGAGTGATCAGAACTGCTGGCTGCTGAAATCACAGAGACTTTTCAAAAGAGTTTTGTGTGTTTTGTCTCTCAGTTCTGTTAGCTCATACCATGATATTCTCATTTGTTCCAAGTCATTATATGCACAGCTTTATACAACATTGATTGTAGGGGTGAGTGACAAATATGTTTTCTTTTCAGTGGTTATCAGCTGACAAATAACAACCATTAATCTTGGCTCTCCATCTAAGACATAGGGATTTAGCCCCACATCTTTCAGAAATTTATACTGGGAAGCAGTTTGGAAAAGGAATGGGTGTATCTTTTCTGGAATGACAGCCAATGAACTCGGGTGCCATGCAGGAGGTGGAGAGCACAGCCAGCAAGACAGAACTGAAAGCCCAACCCACACAGCTGACAGGGCTCCATCAGCACCAGAAGCAGCTCAATCTTCCCTGCAGAAGCAGAAAGGCAGGCCAGGGGCTCTGCTCAGCATTCCTGAGCATTTTTTCCCAAGCAGTAAGATAATCGATACTGAAAATGACAACAATCAATAACAGTTGCAAACCTAATTACAAGCCATTCTCCATTCATACTGAACTGTCAGGATCATTAATAAAAGCATAAGTGCTCTGACCTAGCCCCCCTTTCAATCAATAGATTCCCAGCCATAACATGGTTCTCCATCCTCTATTTCTCTTCTTTGGTATAAGAGATGGAATTGACTACCTACAGAAAAAGTGTGCCCACAAAAACTTGTGATCCACCAGGCATCTCCCATGTTTAATGGGAAAGTGGAGCAGGCTACAACAACTTGGGTGGAAGCCTTTCCTATGCAAGCATCTCAAAGTATTTACACCCTACCACATGAAAGCAGAGCTCCACTATCCTCAGCAGCAGATGGGGACACAGAGGCCAGATATTTGTCCACAGTTACTGATGAGAAAATGGAAGTTGGACACAGGGTTTGGCTGTACAGTGGTTTTCTTGTGGTATTCTTTGAACCACATGAGACACTGGAGAGCCCCACCTTTCACATGCATACATAAAATACACATTTGTCTTCATGCTTAAGCAAAAGATTAACATGAGCTTTGCTCACATTTGAGCATGACCCCTCTAGTAATGATGTATGTGAAATCAAGCATCATCTCTTACTCTGTGTTCCACAATATGGGGTTATTCTACAACAGAAATAGAAATAGAAATAGAAATAGAAATAGAAATAGAAATAGAAATAGAAATAGAAATAATAGAAATAGATTTTTTTTGGTTGAAAGAAACCTTTCACAGTCTTCTAGTTCAACTACCTGACCACTTCAGGGCTGACCAACACTTAAAGCTTGCCATGAAGGATGCTCTCCAGTCAGCATCCTGGTATCCATTTCAGCTCCTGACACCAACAGGAACAGAGAAATACTTAGAAATATTTTCAAAACCCAGCTGAACATCAGTCTTTGGATTTCAGCACCAGTCTGAATCACAAGCCAGATGAAGAAAGCCTTTAGGAGAAGCCTAACCTTTGTTAGGCAGTGCTTTTTTGAGCAGCACTGCTGTCTTGAGCTGCCCCAGCTCTGCAAACCTCTGTCTCAGCCAGCTGAGCAGCAAAGCATGATCTGAGTAACGTGCTGCCTCTGGTACAGATGATCCTGGACTGGAACACTTAAAGTCATATAATATAGAATGTCCTGAACTGGAAGGGACCCCAAGGATCATTGTGTCCAGCTCTTGGCCCTGCCCAGGACACCCCAACCATCCCATCATGTGTCTTAGAGTGTTGTCCAAACTCTCCTGGAGCTCTGGCAGCCTTGGGGCTGTGACCATTCCCTGGGGAGCTTGGGCAGTCCCTGAGCACCATGTGGCAGGAAAACTTTTTCCTGATATCCTACCTAAACCTTCCCTATGCAGGTCCTGCCATTCCCTCAGGTTCTGTCCCAGGTCACTGGGAGCAGAGCTGCCTCTGCTGCCCCTTGGGAGGAGCTGCAGCCCCTGGTAAAGCCTGACCTCAGTCTCCTCCAGCTGAACACACACAGTGTCCTCAGCCATTCCTTGTGTGGCCCCTCCAGGCCTTTCCCCATCTTTGTATCCTCCTTTGAGCACTCTCCATCTTTCTTATATGCCCAGTGTAGTCAAGGAGAGGCCACAGGACCAGGAATTCACTCTGCCCAGAAGGGAAATAAAAGATCTCTTGAGAGCCTTCTCTAAGAAATGGACACGCAGAGGTGTGAACCTCTGCAATCAATAGGATTGGCTTCCCTGAGCTTTGAATCTTGCCCATCCAGTGCAGTGCCCCTTTTAAATACTGCTAATTATTCAGGAAAGGTATTAAAGAACATTGTGCTCAGGACAAATTTGCTTAAAACATGCTGTTTCCACTAAACTTATCCAGCTAGAGCTTATATTAGCACACACTGACTGCAAACTGCCCAGTGGGGAGACAGGATGATAAAAAGTCACACGGCACCATCACCAGTCAGGCTTTTCATGACAAGTTACTACTCCTTAAAAAAAGACTCCAGAATGCTCAAGTGTAGTGGGCTGACTGTTGGCCAAATGCCAGTGCACTCACAAAAAATCATCTACTCATCCTCTTCTGCTCTAATTGAGCAAAGGAGGCATAAAGATCGATTAAAAATTGAGCTCATGGGGTGAGATAAGGATACTTTAAGGGCAACAACAGGCTCAAAGCTTTGAAAAGGTATAAAGAACATTTTATTAAAAGAATTAAAAGAAGAATGTGAAGAACTAAAATAAACTTAGAACACCTCTCCTCCCCACAGTCCCTCTTTCTTTCCTGAGAATGTAAAGAGACAAAATGTGGGATTGTGAGTCAGTTTACCACTTCTAAAAATAAGTCTTTCTTCAGTTCACTTAAGGAGAGGAGTCTCTCCTGCCATGCCACAGGAAACAGTTTCTTGTGGTTTTAATTTCATGGCTAAACAGCCTGCCCAGCACTTGCTTGCAGGTGGAATCCCTCCCATGGTCTGGCAGTCCTCCCACAACTACCATTCGTGGTCATTTTGGGTTATGGGGCACAACTTTTAAGGATGAGCTATTCTAATGTAGAAACAGAGTCCCCTTCTTCTGTCTCTTAAAGCAAAAGTTTTCTGTGTGTTCAAGTCAGATCACAGCTTTTTTAGCAGCTACACTCTCCAGTTCTCATGGGCTGTGGGTGAATGCTGCATCCCCCTACAAGCTTTATGAATTCCAGGGAAATTGTCTGGTGTAGTGTAGCCTTCACCATGGCTTGCAGAACTTCAGCCCCAAGGCCTGGAGCATCTCCTCTTCTTCCTTCCTCTCCACTGACCTTGGTGTTCCCATGTTGTCCTCCTCATTGTTTGTTTCCTCTGATTCAGGAGAGAATTGGTGTCCAGGGTTCCCCTGTTTCCAGGCTGTTCATTGAAAAGGTTTTACTGAGCTCTGCAGCACTGAAAAGGTTAATTTCCTCTGGGCATCAGAGCATTGCCTCTCACACCATCCCTGCTTTTCCAGCAGCAGGATCTCAGACAGGGGCTGCACCCCCAAGGCAGGAAAAAAGGAACTTTCTGAGTTTTTTTCATTTTTAAATCTGATTCACAGAGGTGTGTCCATCTCAGAGCTAACCAGCCACTGGTCTTGCCAGGCACAGGGGAAGCTGTCAGTACTTCTCAAAGAAAAATCACTTCTGTGGCTGACTTTTTTCCCCTCTTCACCAAAAATCAATTATTGCAAAACCAGCATACCAAGGCTTTGCTGCAGTTTCAGTGCTGGCATTTCACAACTGCAAATAACACAGCTTTTCATAATTTAAAATTAATTTTATTATTCATGTAAAAATATATTATCACCCTTGTCTAAAAGTCAGTTCCTTCTAAAAGTACCTCGTATTATTTCACACGAAAATAACCCTGCATGCTGATTTTTTAAAAATAAATTAAGGTAACTTAGACTGTAAGATCTTGGGACTGGATACATCTTTTTTTTGATCTGCATTTCTGCAAAAAGCATGAGAAAGAACCTTGAGCTGTGACTGACATCCATAGGAATTGTCACAATTCCTAGGAAGTTACCAAAAGGAAGTAGATGCTTGATACATGCTTGATATACTTCCAAACTCTAATATTTTAACTCTATTTCTGTATATACATAATAGCTATTTCTGGGATAATTACAACCACCCTGTAATGCTTTAGTGATTTTGAAATAAGCACTATAATAAGAAATATCATAAGAAATATTATATGAACTTGAACTGCAAAATACTAATGTAATTAATATGCATGAACACACTGAACTTTGTGACATTTATTAGACACCCTCAACCTCTAGCATTAGTTAAGTAGCCAGACACGTGCACTCAAGATGTGAAGGATGATAAAAAAAGTATTTTCTCAGCACCTCATTTAATGTTGCTGTAGAAAAAGAAATATCATCTGGCTCAGAGTTAACTGCTCCATGTTTTTCAAATTTCACAACAAACTATGCAAATGATAGTCTCAAATCAGGATGTTCCGTCTTTTGCCAAATTATTCAAACCCCTCACATATTCTTCTTTAACTTAAATTAATTGCCTAGTGCCCATTTTTTTTTAAAGTAAAACAAAATTGAAACTCAATTTTAAAAACAGCTGTTCCAAACTTTTAAAAGAAGCACATATACAATGTATATGGAAACTGAAATATTGCATATTAAACAGAAAAATGGAATAAAAATGCACACTAAATGTTCAACAAAATGGCTTTAAGGAAACAACTTTCTCTCCTGGGTGAGGGTACTCAGGTGTCTACATTTAGTTAGGGACTTCTGTGGGTTTCCTGGGCAAATAATGGGCTCTAATCTCAGTTATTCATGATGAAAAGAAGACAAAGTCATAAGATGGCATTAAAGGCACATTAAAGGCAGAGCCAATACAGCCTACTCCAAATGTGATTATTACTTGTAGAACATCAGCTTTAACAAGAAATCCATTTGAAATCACTAGGCTTTTTTTCATTGGTGTTTGTTCTGGGCTAATTCCTGTGATTCCTGCATCCCTCTTGTTCTTAACAGTATCAGAAAGGCAGCTGTGGAAGAGGAAACTTGAGTGTTACAATCCCTGACAAATGGCTTGGGTGATCCATGGGGTTCCATTAATGCATGGGAAGAGCTTTCCTGAAGATGGGTCAAATTAAAGAGTAATTCCAGAGTGCCTGTTACTTACCAGAGAAGTTTCTTGGATACAAAAAGGCACTTAAAAAAAAAAAAATCAAGAGCATTCATTTACCAGTCTTCCATATACTTATATAAATATATAATTTTAGTATTTTTGTAGTTCATTACATATTTTCAGGCCTATATTTTTTTCTCCAAGGAGCTCCCTATACATTTTGTTGCCCAGCACTGCAGTCAGTCTCTCCTATGCCCACCAGACAGGAATGGTGCATAACTGCAAAAGCTGGGGCTACCAAAACCCAATGCTTCTGCAGACCATCCTCAAACCATGCTGCTGGCAGAACCTGAAGGCAATAACACAGCCAGTACAATATTTCTGCCACTGAAACATATTTAGTTTCATCTCTTTCCAAAATCCAAAGGGCCAGTAGACATTGCCATGGGCTGAATGTTTCCCAGGTACAGCACAGACCAAGTTTTTGCAGCTCTGCACACAAAGAAAGACCTGAGGAGAGGAGCATTCAGGTGCTGACAGACTTGGCTCTAACAGTGACTGCATAAAGACAACCCTGCATTAACAAGGCATTCAGAGTTCTGGAAGCTGACAAAGAACCTGGAGCACCAGGAGAACTCTGGATAGCCCTTCCAACTTTGGGAAGTGGAAGATTGTTGGCTCAGGTTTGCTGAGTGACACCCATGGGTGCAAGAGGCACCCAAGCATTAACCTTGACAGCAAATTTGAGGAGCGAGGAGCTGGCCTCTGTTCACTTGACAGTGGAAATATCCTGGGTCTTACTGACACAACTGAATTCCTAAAATAAAAGCCAGTCTGCATGGTGACATTTTGGAAAAAGACACAGGGTTTGGGGTGGTTGCTGTTACTCCTCTGCTAAAGTTTTCACTTTTGCCAAAACAAAAAGACAAAACAGAAAATGCTGCCATGACATGACAGCATGGTTTGTACTTGCTCCCCTTTGCAGCTGGTACCAGTCAAATTGAACAGGAGCTGAGAGCCTCTTTGCTGTCAGTAAACAGAAGCAATATCTATCCAGACAATTATCCTGCATCAGGACTGGATTATTTTAATGAAAGAAGACTCGCACAGAAAAAGGTCCCTAATGACTACACTCCTTCTCATGTCTCAGTGCTGCCTTAGAGCAGATGAAACTCTCAGAGAAGCTTAGAGGGTTTCACATAGGCTCCTCAAGCACTTTCTCTTCCTACCCATTGCCTACAGCAAAGGGAGAGATGCAGCCTGTGGGAAAGCTGTAGGAATGCATGTGCCAGTGCACCACTCCATACTGACACCAGGGTTACTGTCACTTTAACAGGCTTCTACTATAGTGCTATTATCATTCAAAGCTCCTTATCATGCCAAGTGCAAATATTATGACTAGCTGAACATCTAGAGTAATCACTGCCGTAACTGTGTACGTGTACTCGTGTTTAATATTGAGGGCTGTTGCTGTCACCAGGCTATAAAAACCAAACTGGCATTAACATCAGCACAGAGGATTTGCATACAGCTGACAGGGACAGAGCCTGGCACGTTGCTGGGTGTGCACAGTGCAGGCACTGCCAGGGGAATGTCTGACCAACACCAGCCAGGACACAGGGCTCCTCAGCAGCTGCCACTGCCAACGGAGCAAAGAGGGACACAGCAAAGGGGTGCTGGGCAAAACACTGCTGCCTCCACAAAGCCAGAAATTGTCTTGTGGTTGCCCCTCCTTACAGAATCCAAGTTGAAGCTCCAGAATGTCTGGGGCTCTTTCAGGTGGGAAGCAAGGAACCTTTAAGGATGGGCTCCTATCACGAACGCTGCCTGGGAAGACCTGAGACAATGCACAGCCAGCAGCCAGCTGCCCAGAGGTGAAGTGCAGGTTCTTATTTTCTTGGAAATATCTACCAATTGGACTTTGGCAGATTTTCACAGCTTTCAAGCAGTACTTAGTGACAGCAGACTGACACTGGTTCACTTTTGTGGGGTTACTCTGGGACTCAAGACACTTCTGACACAAAGCTTCATATTCCAGACTGGCCAAGGGTTCCCACTGATAAGAGCAGGAGAAAGCACTTGGCATTCTTGAAAACCTCTCTGTTGATTTCTCAGTGCCTCAGTGTGGAAAACAGTAACATCTTATTGCCTGGGAGACTGCAGAGTTCCGACAAGGTAGAAATGAAGACATACAATAACTTCTGTGGCCCCCAACTATTTCTGTAACAAAAGCAGTGCAAAACTGTCCTAAACATGCAGAGGTCTTGTTATTACTGTTTAAATGGTGAAGTATTGCAAAGGCTTGTGACAAAATGAGTTAAATGCCCCCACTTACATCAGAAGCAAACCCACTGTCATTAACTAGGCTCTGCTCACAAATTTGGATTGCTGCAGTTCCAGTTTCTTACAGAACAAAGAAAGCAAGATATTCTGTTAACTAAGGTTTAATAGGATCACAAAAAAACTATATAATGGGCACATGATCACTTGAGGAACACCTTCTATTACTAACAGCAGTGTGTTACTACAGCTACATGGATTTTCAGGAACTTGCTCTTCAGAAAGAAAAGGACTGGAAAGGAACAGGGAGGAAGGAGCATGTGCACCCTGGGTATCTGTACCAGAATATGGACTCTGCCACAGAAACACTTGTTTTTGCTGGATTGTTTCAGTCTCGCTTTTCACTGGCACTAAATTCATCAATATGAATGGACAAAGTCAAGAGCCCTCATCATCAGCACTAATTAAATTTTTTTTTCAGAGATATTAAATCCTAAATCAGATTTTTCAAATAGCTACTTGGATCACTTGTGCTGGTACCAAACAATCTGAATTATTCATAACAATGGCGCTAATCAAATTCTGAAAACCCTGGTGACCCCCTGCTCTTGCCTGATAACTGGGAAGCAGTACTAGAGAGGGCAGGAGGTTGCAAGATTAAAGTTAAAGAGGTGCAGGAGGAAATTGAAGCCAGTGATGCTTTATGTGACTACATTGTGCTAAGAGAGTAAGCCAGCAGATAGGCTCTCCTACAAAAGGAGAGGGAATTTGCAGAAGTTTCCAGTGCACAAAATCCAGAAAGGAGCTGCTCAGCTGTAATACATAAAAACAGAGTTATATTTTGCTAACATTTTTATATAGACAAATCTTTGGGGTATGTAGCTGGATATTCACAGTGCTAAAACACAACTGCATTATTTCCAGTGACTTTGGGCACATAATTCTGAGCACAGCAGTAACAAGTTCTAAAAAATAATCCCCACTGCTTTATTCTCTATCCACAAACAGTAGCAAATGCTACTCCAAGAGGTAAGGTCAGGCATTTCTAGGAAATTTTTCATCTGCAAATGGATATACAAAGCTGCATTGACTACAAGCTCATTTCAATTTCCTTATACAGCTGCACACAGGCACCATAACCTGGCTGCACCCCTTTATGTCCATGGTCATTTGGTCAGTCATACCACACAGGGTGACCTAGCAGAGGACACTGGGTATCAAACAATGCTAGAAAGTGCAAGAGAAAGAAAACTGCCTCTTTTAAATACAGGCAAACATTCCATTCCACCTAGAAGGGCACTTTAAATCACAATTTCCTAACTATGATAGTAATTGAAATTCAACAGGGCAAGTACTATATAGTGAACACCACTAAGTATGTTTTATATAGAGATTAGATCTAATAAGACACTTGTCATATATTTCACAACCACCACATGATTTTTCAAAACAGATTTATTGAGGGTGACCAGCTGTATAAGAGACAGTGTGACCTGTAATACTGTAGTTAAAGAAACATTATCAGCTTCAAAAACCAGTGAAATTACTGTATCTATTATGGGTACAAATGGTGACTAACTGTTATAACTGAACTACAGCATCAAAGAGAAAACTGTTCCTTTTTTAAGGGAGCTTTGCTGTACATTTGACAGCGTCTTTTGTCTAGAGGGGTTGAGAGTTTTGCTTTTGATTAGCTGTCTCAGGCAGCAGCTATCTGGGGTAGTTATGCTCATATCCATTTACTTCCTCTTGGCAAAAGAGTTAGAAGCATCAGTGGGGATGTAGAGTAAAGCTTTTATATTTTAAAATTACGTATTTTAAAATAACTCAGTTGGGGTCTCTATTTTAAGGATGTTCTGTAAGTCAGTTTCAAAGACAAAAATTCGCAGGGATGCTAAAGTTCTGTTGTGCTTATGCTGAAATTACACACATACATACATGGAGATTACATACCAATAGACACATATGTGTGTCCACAGAAGTTAATAATCAAACTACAAAGTGCAATCTAACTTCAAACTTTGGTTGTTAAGATACCATCCTGAGTGCTAGAGGTGCTGTCATTTGGCCAAGTAACTAAGAAAAGATGTAGCTGTGAAGTTGGGCTCTGAGCTGATTTGGTTTCTCCAGGCTTTCTGACAGCTTTCTGCAACAAGTACAGCAGGTCACAGCAGGCCCTTGATGCAACATTCTGATCAGTGCAAGTAACCAAGTAATGGTTTCTAAAAACACAGTTTTTAATAGCTTGGTATAAAGCTGTCCTAATTTAATTTTTAGGCATGTCTCTATTTCTTTTTCATTAATGAAAATTCATGGTCTTAGGTTTCATAGCTTTCAAAAAAAAAGTTGCCAGCATTGATCACTATAAATGTACACTGTCAGCATGATACCATTATCACCTCTTCTAAAATTAATATTAGGTAGTTTACTCCATCTCTACCATATATCCCAAGACAATCAGTTTAATGGCCTATGCAGGTGACCTGCCAAAAATCAAGACAAATTGAGCACGACAGCCAGAACGTTACCTTATGTCTCTTCTAAAACCTTTTTAAAGTTACATTTAATTCTGAAAATCCAATTTTTCCACATTCAAAGCTCTTCATAGCATGATTTATTTCACCTACTCTTTCTCTCCTTCATTTAAATTTCCTGTTTCAGCTGACCAATAAATTTTCCACCTTCTGTAATTCCAGTCAGTAAAGGAAGTTTTCTGTGGACTGTTGTCATGACGTAGTTTACATACTAATGCTCCGAGGAAGCCATGCATTCACAGATGGTGTTCCACTCATTATGACAACCAGCCCACTTTGTAAGCTTGTAAGGCCCAAGCTAGAGAAAAGTATTCCATTTGCACTGAGAACGTGCAGATCTCATATACTATTTAAAGAGATACTGTGCAGTTCCTTTTTGCTACAGCTGCAAAACCACATGGGCACAATTATTTCAGTGAAACGTCTTCTGCTGACTAGGTAGATACCACAAAGACACTGCAGCTGTTCAGAATAAGGTCCAGATCCATAAACATATCTATAAGCTTTTGATTTCAAGGGGCTATTAACTGCAAAAAGTCTCTGTGAGTCTGCACACCAGTAAAAAGATCTCTTTCCACTCCTGCCACAAATCCTTATCGTGACTTTTGTCACACCACATAAGCCCCATCCTATTCCACACCCATGTGTGAACAGAGGAAAAGGAGACAAGCCTTATCTACAACAAGAGCTTGGGGAGTTTGGTATTAATTTGTGCTTATTAATTGCTTGGAGAGCTGAGGAAGAGAGGGAAATGCAAAAGCAAAGTCTTTTTATTAAAGGAAGTTGGATGACAAGAGGTGGGACACCTTCTGTAATCCTGAAGGAGGGCTCCCAGCTGGAAAAGGGTGTTCAGAGGGAGGCAGAACCACAGTGGAGTTGCCATCACCCTTGTAAGTACTCAGCCTCCTCCATTCTTGCCTTCTGCACAGTCCCCCACCCTCTCTTTCTTATGTATTCCTCAAATTTATTTCATTTGGCATTCTTGCCCCAACCTCTGTGATGGTTCTCTTGACCTCTGCTGACTGCAAGCTCTGGGCTCTGTCCTGACATGGGCTGAGCTCCCCTGAAAGGCCAGAAAACACCAGCCCAGGTTGCCTGGAGTTTTGCAGAAGGGCAAAATCCCATCAGAGGAAATAACTCAGCAAAGAAATCTCTCCTAACATTTCCTCACAAGTTAGGTTAGCTGATCCTTCCCTACTTGCCATGCAGTTTACCCAATTTTACAGTGCAGGCTAACTACAAGCCCTAAGAACTGTACAAGGTACAAGTAACACAGTGATCCCCCAGGACATCACAATACAGGAAAATCCTTCACTGCTCAGTATTATCAGAGCAGTGACTGAGGATAGGTGATCTGCCAAAAAAAAAATCCAGAAATACACCTTTCTTGGCAGAGGACATAAACATCTCATCTCTAGAATAGTAAGACAGACTCTACATTTTATCTTTCCTATTTATAGTTTGCCTCATAAATTCACCCAGCTGGAAACATGCACATATTTCTAGAAGAGTTGATGGCCATGAAGAGTCCACTCATGTAGTATTAGCATCTAAGAGCTTTCTTACACAGCTAGCTGTCCAGCAATCTTCAAATGTTTTCCATGGGCAATCCCAAATGTTTAACCTCTAGCTTTTTCTGCCATACTAACAAGTAACTGTGTCACACAATGAAATGATCCCTTTTTCTTTGACCTGCCTAGTGATAGAAGCACTTGGTGGAGTCTGTGAACCACTGTTTTAAGCAATGAACAAAACAGTAATACACAGTAGCAGCACAGTAACATAAGATGTTTATTTTGGAAAAACATGGAAAACATTTGGCTTGCAAAAATCCATATTCCTAGCTTATCTATCCCCAAATAGCTCACAGACAGTGTATAGGTCTATATTAATACACACCATAATGCACTTTATTCTGGATGACTGATAATGGGATTATTGCTCATACACCAAGAGCAAGACATCCAAAATTGTATCAGTTTATTCCTAAGGAACAGAATGATTGTCAGAGCCTAATGTGTTTATCAACATGAGCCTAAGCCAGTGAGGTTAGCTTGATACAGTTCCTGGAGAATATGATTGTGTCAAAAGATCCACAGTCAGCATTCCACAGGGCAGCTGTCTCTAGAAGGGACACCCAACCTGAGAACTGATTCTCTTTGAAGCAGCACCTGCAATTCATAGGGATGTGATTAAGAGAGCAGTGAATGTGAGTTGGGTTATAGACCATGAGCTGCAGCTCCTGAATGTTTGCTCTCCTTCCTGCTTGCTCCTCAGGCAGACAACAGCAATTAGGTGGATCTGGGTAAGCCAGCAGAAGAGGTTGTTCCATCCCTGTGGGATACAGTCCCCCAAAAGGGTTTTATTCTCCCTAATCTGATCCCAAGGAGCCTCTCTGCTACAAATCCTGACACTGGTAGTCACTCCTGTGTGTTACAGACACCAAGGGCTGAGCAGGCAGGGAAGCCAGATTCCTCTGCCCAGTGAAGGCATCTGATCCAAACTCTTCTCCAGACAAAGGAGCAGCTCTGTGGGATTTCATGAGGGTTTGGACTTGAAGGAGAGGGCTGAAGGGCAGTAGGGATGATGGGCTGGGCTGTGACCATTTCCATGGAAAACAAGAGGACTTCTCTAGGACTGTCAAGCATCACAGTATGAGCACATGCATCACTATTTCCCATTTTAAACTTTACTTTTAAGAGAGTATTTGTATTTGCCAAGCCACAGATTGCAGTAGCCACAGTGCAGACTTCATCAGCAGACAATGACAAGACAAAGATATCATGAGAAGGAAAGCCAAAAACCACCACAAGGGTAAAGCATGCTCCTCTTTCAATAATGCACCACAGAAACACATCTGTCAAACAGTACTACAGTCTGAGGTAATCAGTGCAACTAATTATCACTAATTGTAATATAGTTTCTATCTTGCAGCTAATACATTTAGACTTGCTAATCAAATCAAACTATTCCAACTTGCTGTGCTGCTTCCAAATAAATATTTCATCAAGAATAAAAAATGAAGCTTTGTTCTTTTTTTTTTTTTTTTTTTTTTTGTGGGAGTTTTTTGTTTGTTTGTTTGTTTGTTGGTCTTTTTGCTGTTGTTATGGCTGATTGGAGAAGCCAGTGGCTTTTTTGTTCATTTATTTCATACTGCAACAAAACTAATATAAAATGCCATCAGGAAGATTATATGGCACTCTGAACATTTTCATTTAGGAGCCAGAGCATGCTCAGATCCCCCCCAGAAGTGTAGAAGAGCAGCACCTTTACAGGATGCCCACGTGGGTAAACTGATAAACCAGACACAGAAGCCCTGGATTCAGTTTCCAGCTCTGCTGCAAACTTCCCAGCACAACCTTGGTTTCCTTCCTAAATACCTCTGAGCCTCAGCTGCCACTCTGTGGAAGTGGAACTATAACCTGTGTTTTTTCGAAACTGAAAGCTCTTCAGACAGAAGTTCTCCCCTGCATTTCTGTGCCTGGGTTAACAGCAAGACACTCCTAAAAGGTTTCTGGGAGCTCCTTTAATAGAAAATAATTGACATGTGGTTTCCAAAATTGTAATTACTTTCGCAAATATATGGTTTTCCTTCACACAGAAAAAAAAGGAGAAAGTAATGGAACTTGTCCCTTTAAAAATGGCACAGTTCTATACATTTTTAATAAGCTCCCTTCTACTGGAGACTCTCACATGTGCCAGAGTTCTGTGTTCTGGAAAAGAGTTTCAGGCAGGTGAAGAGGCAGTTCCAGAGTACTGATGCTGTTGAAGTGAACTTGATTATTCCACCCAGAGTCCTGCACAACACAGAGGAAAATTTGCTACAGGCACAGACTGAACAGTGACATAAGGTTGGAGTTTATTCCTCAAATTACCAAAACAGCCCTTGGAAATCTTTAAGATTCCTGAAAGATCAGACTTTAAGACCCTTCCTTGATTTTTCCCATCCTAAACCAAATCACTTCCATGTATGCAGCCAACTGCTTTCTGAGGGAAAACCAACAGCCAGTGCTTTGTCTGGGGTCACAACAGAAATAAGTCCTCAAAACGTCAATCAGTCCTGCTCCAAAACATTAGCCACTATTTTTACAAATTCAAATCCAGAAAAGACCACAGTTAATGTAACAATGGAACAGGATTTCAATACTTAGCAGTGCCTAAAGAACAATAACTAAATTAACTTTGCAGCCACCAGCTTAGCACAAACATCTGACATTCCTAACAAAAAAGAAAGAAAACAACTAAATATTTTATACCAAAAAAGGCCTCAGATTTTAATTAATTTTTAGACTTTGAACTTTGCAAACAGCTACTTGTAACACAGTTTACCAAGGCCATTTAAAATTGTGATGTTGATCTAGAAATCAATGTACTTTCACAAAAGGCGACTCATTAGCAGTAAACATTTGTAACTGCCAGCTTTTCCACATACAAGAAGAAGCACCTGGAGGCTACTGAAGCAAACAGTAATCACAGAGATTTTAAATTGACAAAGGATGATCAAAATTAGCTCAATATATAATAATAATAATAAAATCTGACCTTCTTAAGACTACCCAAGTGCCAGAAATACTGAGGTACAGACAAAATTTCACAGGACTTTGTTTGGACATTGTAGTCCTTGCCTCCAGCCCACCACAACCAAATAAAATCTATGAAATAAGCCACAACAGCAATATTACACTTGGGCAAATCACATAACTTCCAGAAAATTAATATTTTTTTACATAGGTATCTTAACACCACCTAAGTATGTAGAGTTGAGATTCAAGAAGTTTCTCAAGGAACCCTTTCAACTATGTAAATCAGAGCCAAATAAAAAACAAAACCCAAACTTTATATGATGGACAATCATGCATTCCTTTAGGAATGAGATCAACCTAAGGTGTGAGAAACAGCTGGAGCTATTCTGGCTTTGAGGAGGAACCAAGGCTGTGGATGAGAGTTCACAGATGAGAGGGTACAAAGAAACTGTGTGGGAAGGAACAAGAACCTGCACAGCACCCATCTGTCAGCTCTACCAGACTTCACCTAGAACTCCAGCATCAATATTTTGATTTTTTGCATGACTTGCTGAAGGTCTTTGCAATTGTAAATTACCACATTGATTGCACCAATGTATATATAAAAATCCCTATTTCTGGGGGACAGAATATGGGTAATACTCCTAATTTGATTTTTTTTGTGTGTGATTATTTGTGTAAAAAATTGGAGCACAATTTAATATTAGTTACTAACACAGTTATAAATAGTTAATTGCTACAGAACATTGTGTGAAAGAAAGCAACCAAATGGAAATATTTTAGGTGACAGATCTGTGGGATTTATCCATTCTGCAGCATGCTGCAAACTTATCAGGGTGTCAGGTGGTTGTAACAAAGCTGCCACTGCATTACATGGGACATTGCTGATCTGGGCACCTTATGCTGCAAAATAATAGTGCCCAGTCCTGCTTTCCTGAAGAATTGTTAGGGATGAATGAAAGCCCTTATCCTGCACGGGGCTCTGATTTGCCAATCCACAGCCTGAGGGAACAAGTAACTTCTTTTTGTGAAGTTAGCTTTAGGTGACTCAGCTCCCTAAGCCAGCTCATCCATTTAAAAATGAGAAAGGAGGTTCAGGTGCCTTAGGCAACCATCTGAAGTACACAGCATGAAACCACCAAAACAAGGAAGGGATCTTACATCTCCCAAGACCCAAGCCAACAAGCCAGCATCCAGAATATTCTTTCCAAGTCACACCAACACAACGGGGCCTTTCTATACCTTGTTCCTCCCTTTCTTTGTCACTGTCACAATTAAATTAAGCTTTTGCATAGCTATCAAGTTGTCAATTTCTCTGCTGCCCTTACTCAGAGTCAGTAGCTAGATGGAGGACACAGATGGTACACTTGATGAAGAACAGACAGGTCTTTTAGACCTGTATCTGCAGCAAGCTGTACCTGTGGCCTTGACTTTGGCTGGAAAATCACTGCATGTAAATAATAACAAATCAAAATCCTGCAGGTTCCAGAAAAACTTTGCTTCATTTGTGATGTTCTCAGAGTGGCTTCTTCCAAGAAGCAAAGTCAGCCTGGAGCTTTGGAGGGGAGGAAAGTGGGATGCTTGGCCCAGTCAAGATGAGGGGATTCCCATTGCCACTGTCACCCAGACACCAGGGGGCATTTAAATCCTGGTCCATTTCAAAATTTTATCACCCTGTGCTAATTACAGTTTAAAATGCAAAATAGTTTTACAACACCTTTGTGTGTTACTTTGAACCTTCTGTGCAATTTCAACCAAACTGGACAGGAGGGTCGATATCCTGAGGATATTAAGTTATCAGCAAGCTTCACAAAAATGTGAGGTTCACTATTTGGAGTAATTGAAGGTCAGGCACCACAGACAACTTCTCAACAGGCTCTAGAGAATTAATATTTGAGAACATTTTTGTATGCCTCTGTCTCTGCAAAATGTTGAACCAGAGTGTGTCTCTTCCTTAAGCACCAATATAAGGCACAAACCCATCAAACTCTAGTGTTCACAGTGTTTATGCTCACAAAACAATGTCTATAAGAAAGTGAAAATGCCACAGGAATATAAGGCTTAAGTATCACCTGCTCTGCATTTGCAGCAAGTTGACAACCACATCATTTTGGCAGCCTAACTTAACTGAGCCATGTTTCTAAAATGTATTGAACGTCAACAATAAAGACAAAATTTCCTGTAATTTCTGTTTAAAAAAGCAAAACAATGCCTACTATAATTCAATTTCCACACATGCATAACTTGGCCTTGGAAATGTCTGTTTGCAGAATTAATTCTGACTCCAGGTTCCCAATCAGATGAAACATCTCTTTGCTTCCCTTTGCTTTGCAGCACCAATGTTTCACCCTCATCTGACACTTTCCAGGTCACTATTTGACCTTTGGCTTTACCATTGGGAGTTTTCTTAATCTGAGTGAAACTCTTTTGTACAATTGAGGATCTCCCAGACTGGATGTAAACTCCTTTTTCCATTTTAAACCCATGCTGTCTCAGCTGTCAAGGACTGATCTGTAGGCCAATGAAGGCAGTGAGGACTGGGCTAATTGGTAAGGAAATCCAGTCAAATCCAGGCAAATCCAGGCTGCAGGCCAGGGACCTTTCATTGACTTGAAATGGCTTTGGATCTGACCCTTCCTTTATTGCTGACAACACCACTGACTAAATCTGAAAAGGAAAGAGGAACAGGGTGAAGGTAATTGGGAAAAAAGTAATTTCTGAATATGTTCCTTGGGCAGTTTCTACAAATTTATTGAATTTTAATGTGCTACTGTCTGTTGTTCCTTCCCAACCAGAAAACCCTAGGGCCTGCTGGACTAAGGCCAGCCCTGGAGACAGGAGCTTCCCTGATCCAGGACTTGGGGACAGGGAGCAGACAGGCTGTGTGATCAGACACGGGATTGCAGGTACACACAGCTTCCAACAGAAGCTCAGCCTGCTTTGTCAGGAACACTGGGACTCTGTGGAATGCTTTTGAAAATCCAATTCTGCATCATTTTCTCCACAGCAAAATGCAGATGTGTTGAACCAGAACAGTGTGGCTGACACCTCTCTGAGCACAACTGCACCTCACAGAACTGCTCCTAATGCCACAAGGAGCACAGCAAAGAGAGACAAGGCACCTACAGATGTAGAACTGCACTGAAACCCTGATGCCCTCTATTCCTTACATGCCTCTGACTGTAATCCTGTAATGCTAGCTTTATATATGCACAGCATTTACCACCCCCTGCTGTGGTTAGTGGAGTTTCAGCCTGAAAATTCATTTTGTTGTATCATCTATAGACTCTTTATACTTGGAAGTATCCCATCTCCAAAGCGATTCACATCATAATGCACAGATAAAAAATTCCAGAATGATGGAACAGAATGTTTACTTCTAACTACTAACTAGTCTAATAAAATCAGATGGAAAAACAAAAAAAAAAAACAAACCAAACCAAACCAAACCAAACCAAACCAAACCAAACCAAACCAAACACACAAAACAAACAAAAAAAAAAAAAAAAAAAAAGGAAAAAGAAATCTGGTGCAAACTTTCCTTCAGTTTTTTCAGACTGTGAAAGAAATGAACTGAGTTCTGTTAAAATCCCATCTGTACTCATACTGAACCAAGTTCTCCATGAGCATAAATGTACAGATTGCTCAACATTTTAAGTGTGCAGAAAATACGACCCATCCCTGAGATGTCTTTGTGGATTCAGATGTCCCATTGGTAAAAACAAGATTAAAGGATGGCAAAGAGCAAATTTCAAGTATCCCCCAACCCCTGTAAATATTGTCATCAGTCTAAAAGCACATGCAGTGTTTTAATCCTTGCATTCCCATCACAGCACTCTGCCAACTTCTGCAGAGTTTTTCCAGCCACACATCAGAATCAGTCTCTATATTAAGCTCTTTTACTCAAAAATTCATAAAAGACCAAGTCACAGAGCTAAACTCAACATGTCCTTTAAAAGGCAGTACCAGTGCCAGTCAATGAAAAAAACAAACCAAAACACCAAACCAAATTATCAAAGCTAACCCTAACCAAACAGTTCTGTGAGTTTTACAATGCAGTGCCAGTGAACAAGAAACAACTGAATGCAGCACCTGGTGCCATGGTGGTGTTGACAAGTCAGAAGTTGGACATGATAATCTTGGAGCTGTTTTCCAACCTAAGACATTCTGTGATTCTATGATTTTATGATTATCAGCCAAAGCATGTCACATGCTGAAACAATTATGGTAGGGGATATAGTTTCAACTGGTCCTTACCCTGTATTAATTATTTTTAATAAATATTTTTAAATGTTTTCGTAGTTCTTTACACTTTCAGAAGGCTAAAGAAATATTAACCAGCTAGTCCACAATCTCAAACTACTCCACTGAGGCACCCTTTCATTAAACTGGTAAAAACCTTCACCAGTTTCACCTGCATGAAAGAAAATTTTGGATCCAGTAAACAATGGGAGGCTAGGCAGAACATGCTGGTCCTGCAGAATCCCACAAACACAGCTTTTAAAATACACTCCTACTTCTTCCAACATCAGGAAAGTTAAGATGAAATATCTTTAAACCCTGAATTTCCAAAGCTAGCAGACTCTGGCATCCCAGTTCAGAGGGTAAAACAGTATCTTAATATCCTGTGGTCATCACATTTTTTCTGGGAACTTAGAGAGGAGAATGGGAAAGTAAGAGGGATAAATCTGGGCTCTCAAGCTTGAACTGACAGACACAGAGGAGATAAAGAAAGTTTTCCATCAAAATTATTGAGGGAAGATGTCATCTTTTTCAGTTACCATCAAGACCCCTCTTTGATGCTGGTCAGGCTGACTTTTCAGTGTACATTACACCAAGATTACATCACACTCCCTTTTTTTCCACTTTTCCCCTCCCATTTTCTGTGCCATCCAAACTCAGAGGATAGAAAGACAGACAGACAGATAGATAGATGGACAGAGATTCATAGATAGATAAGCTGGACTTTACTGCTGTCCCTTACTGGCAGAATGAAGAAATAAGGATTAAAATCCTGCATGTTGCTGCTTTTCTTTACGACAGTGTTAAACACTGTACCCAAGATTATTAATAGCAGTTTCACAAGCTCACTCATTCACTTTCCAGCACGCATCTGTACAAACCATGCCATCTTCTGGTGCTTCCTGGCAGTTAAAAAAGAAATACCAGTGTCAGAAATTAAACTGTCACCTCTATCTCCATGCAGGGAGTTCTCTCCTTGTGATCCTGTATCTGAGTGGAGCACTGTATTCTGAAATAATGTCCATGGCTCTTCAGGGGTTTCACTGCTCTTCGTGGCTCTTTTGGGTACCACAATCCCAATGAAAAATGAAGTGCCAGAGACAGTTTGATTTACTGGGAAATAACAACTCTGTCCTACAAACTGAGCAATCTGTGCCTTGAAAGTCTCTATATTCAACCTATTATAGAAACACTCCCATGACTGATGCCATAAGAACTAGGACAGAAAATAATTTTGAAATCAGTTTCTTCATATGACAAAAGCACCTGTCCATCAAGAAATTCATGACAGCTGGAACCAACTCCTCACATGATGTAAAACAGAGACTGGCTAACATGTTAAGCTACCATTTCAGTCCTTAATATTTTTTTCTGTATCCTGTTCCAAACATTATGGCCCACAAACAAGTAGCTGCTATGTATTTTCTACCCCTGCCTCCTACACATCTTTGCATGTCACAGATTCCCCTGGATAATATAAGATTGGTTGTTTGCTTCCACTTTCTCTATTGGAAAGTTGTTCCAGAACCTCATTCTTCTTGTTACTTTGAGACTAACACAATGTCCAGACTTCATTTCTAAGTCTGAGGTAATTACAGTAAGAGGGCCACTGCAGAATGTGCCCTTACACACCTTGTACCTCACAAGTTTTAAAGAATTATTTGTTACTTAACAAGAACCCCACTACACACTAATCCCTCAGCATCCACAGCTCTCCATTAATTTTGTGATGTAGCCAGGTGTTTCTATGCAGACTCTTTACTGTGCAGAAAGTGTCATGCCAATGAAAAACATGCTGACAGCAGGAAATCATGACAACGTGTCAGGCAAGAATTGTGTAAGATCAGCCATACCTGCAGCAACTGAGGAATTGCTGGGTAAAAACCAGACATTCATATTAACATAGAATCACTGAATGGCTTGGGTTGGAAGGGACCTCAAAGATCATCTTGTCCCACCTCCCATGGCCAGGAACACCTTCCACTAATCCAGGTTGCTCCAAGCCCCATCCAACCTGGCCCGTGGCACTTCCAGGGATGGGGCAGCCACAGCTCCTCTGGGCACCCTGTGCCAGGGCCTCACCATCCTCACAGCCAAGAATTGCTCCCTAATATCTAATCTAGACCTACTCTCTCTCAGTATTAAGCCATTTTTCCTTGTCCTGTCACACCAGGCCCTTGTGGTCTCTCTCAATCTTGCAGGTTCCCTTCAGGAGGAAGGCCACAACTGGGTAACCCCACAGCTTCTCCTCTCCAGGCTGAGCAATCCCAATTCTCTCAGCCTTTCCTCATAGCAGAGCTGCTCCATCCCTGTGATCCCCTTGGTGCCTCCTCTGGATGGCTCCAGCAGCTCCCTGTCCTTCCTGAGCTGTGCCCAGGGCTGGAGGCAGCTCTGCAGGTGGGGTCTCACCTGAGCAGGGCAGAGGGGCAGAATCCCACTCCCTGCTGCTCACAGCACAAACCCTGTACCTTTAGGTCACAACACAACCCAGCCTGGTGGGAGCATCCATTGGCATTGTGATCCCTTACCCAGCTGACCTTGTAGCACTGAAGGTCAGCAGTGGGAAAGCACTGGAAGAGAATGTTGGAAGACCACTCATTTGTTCCCTTGGTTTGTTATAGCCAATATTATTTAACATTAGAAATGGCACTACTATGCTTTCTTTCAATTATATTTGCTGACTTTTCTATAGTGAGCAAAACATTCAGAGTAAAGCAAGTCAAGTAAGTTTCAACTGTGTTTATGAACCTCATTGATTTTTTGATTCTTGTGTAATGGATAAAACTACAAACAGAATAGGAATCTAAAAGGAAAGGCAATAATTCCTACTGCAAAAGGGGAGTGGTGACATTTTCTTAAGAAATATAAGGAGTTCCAAAGTGCTCCTCTAATGTTCTGTTCAAGTAAGATATCAAAAAAAAATCAATGGAAGATAAGTAAGATATCAAAATCAATGGACACTAACTTCTGTTAACACAGACAAACTAAATGCAGAATTCAACCCCAAAAACCACAATGCTGTGGAAGAGGCTTTAACCTTGAGGGTCCCTGTTCCTAGCCATAGTGGGATATAGGTCTTACACCCAAAATAAGGAACTAAAAGTTTTAAGTAGGATTCCAGAATTCCATTAGACCTGAAATGGCCCAGATTTTGGGGATATAAAACATTTCTAGCCCTCAGAATAATGTGCGAAAAGATAATAGGGGTTGGTTCTTCATCCCCATTATACAGAATAGAGGAATACACTTGATACATCCATGCCCACAAGCAGGGAAAGTGCCTTCCTCCCTCTCCTCTGCTCATAGCCTGGGATATCATGGTAAAGACAGAAGGGCCAGAGATGAGCAGTGCTGTTTTAAGTGTCAGAGGAACCCACCAGCAAGGAACACACATTGGGTAAATCCACAATAATCACTGCTTCCAAGTCAGGAGCTCATTTCTGTGATCTGATGAAAGGAGATCTTGTACTTTGTTTCACAGTGCAAAGTAATTCAGGAGTGGACCAAGTGGCTTCTGTTGGGATTAAACTCAACAGCAGAGCACACTTCTGGAGCACACATAACATTCCACACAGTAACAGCCATCCTGCCCTTGGGATCAGACATGGGATGGTCACCCTGAACCCTTGGGATGGGTACAGTGTCCTCAGCACCCACAGCTCTGCTCTCCAGACCTGGCAGTGCACATGGCATAGCCCCCACCTTCCTATGAGCTCCAAAAGCCCAAAGAAAGCATCTCTTTGTGTTTCAATCCAAAAACCCTTCAGGGTGAAAGAGCCAAAGCCACACAGCAAAGACAAAAGCCAGAGGGAAGCCAGTACAATTACCAGTGACTGGCAGAACTCCAGTTTTCACTGTCCAACTACTTGTCAGAGAGCATTATCAACACCCACATTAGAAACTGATCATCTTAGTCCTAAGGAAGTAGCAGCATTAGATGCCATCATCTTTCAGCACTTTGTATTTTCCTCCTTGCCCAGCTGAGGTGGGTCTACCTACCTAAATAAACAAAAAGAGAGGATCCCTCATGCATTTTGCTAGATCAGCTTTATGCTACAGCTCCTAGAACACAAGTGAGGGAAGCAAAGTGACACATCCATTCTGGGAATTAAAAGTAGCTTATTTCAGTGTTGAAATTTTTGAGCTTGAAATTGCCACTCTGAGGTGGGACATCATCATTCTAAATAGAGGGTTATTCAAACATTTTAACATGGACAATTGAATATAGAAATGCTAGTAATGACACTCTGGTACAGGAAAATCAATCACATTTCCAGTTACAGCTGGTAATTAAAAATAGATGTGGTATATTAGGCTTGAGAAATAAAAATGCACAGCATTTTGGCAACTACTGATTTGATATTACTGATTGACATTTTGACATTACTGATTTGAATCACACTAAAACTCAGCTTCCTGCACATTTCCTGGGTATACATTCAGCAAAACCTTGTTCCAGGAAAGACTATATCAACTACAAGCAAATAAACAAAGAAAGAGTGAGAAGTGTGCAGAGGAGTATCAATTCTCATCTTAACACCCCTTCTAGCATCAAACTTGCAGAAGAGAATTCCTGCCTATCATGATTAGCTAATTAATCTTGAAATGGTCTCTTCTATTTCTCCTGGGAAACCAGGAAATGTGGGAAAAGGAGACTGCTCAGACCTATGCCAGTTGTGGGTATCCATAAAGTCACAGTGTGCCTGCCAGCAGTTCCTGCACAGAGGCTCCACAGCCTCCACTTTGCTGGGAAATGGGAAAGAAAATCATCTTCCCATCTCAGACTTGGACCTCTCCCTCTCTACTTCTCATCCAAACACAGGGCCCTCCCTGCCGTGTTCACAAACAACCTCTAAGTTTCAATTTCAATCCCTTTGCTCTAGATATCACCTCAAATTTGTTTTCTCAAGCTCTGTGTTTTGATCTCTGTACACATTGTACATCTCTTCTCCCAGGTGGAGGGGACTTTTCTCTTTAAAATATGAAGGGTGCTTGTGCCAACACCCTTGAGTTAGGCAGAATCTGGCCCTTGAAACATAAATCCCTGTGTCTGTTTTGTCTTCTAAGCCACTTCCACTAAAAACACTTGGGATGCTCTTAGACAACAGTCAGTTCCCTCAGAACAACATTGGACAGGCATGTAAAGCAATCAAATTATTTTTGTTTAAGGCTGATTCATTGCACATTCAACACAGCGAGGCAAATTCCCACAGAAGTCCAGCATCCACTGATTCCAATTTCAAGATTTTTTAAGCTGAAAACAGTGTAATGAGTCAGGAGGAACTGCACCTACCCAGTGGATCCTTAACCAGGTAAAATTCCTTCAGTGGATAATAACTCAACAGACTACAAGAGAGCTGGGTTCAGTCATGTCAAGAAACTGCATTTTAATAAATGCCAGGTCCCCTACATGTCTAGTCTGCTGAGAACTGTGCATTTTAAAAACTTTATGTATTTATATGATAAGTTGGAACAGGCCATCTGATGAATACATAACCATCTGATGATCAAAAGATCTTTTTTAAGGAACAGTGAATCATTAAGTAAATATGTAGCAATTTTCAGCATTATTATTCAGACTTTGTTCTGGAATAATATTTTTAAAGCTATTTTTTGACACCAAAATCTAAAGGTTTAGCCACAGCTTTTAGAGAAAGTCCATCAGCAAACCAGTGGCTGATGCTAACCTAAACTGAAGCCAGCTTAATGAAAGAGCAAGAACCTGGGAGATCAAGACAAATGTTGTATCAGTGATTGGCCAATTTTGTAGTTTGGGGATGGCTAAGGAACTTAAGTCCACCTGGCCCAGATTTTTGGGAAGTATAAACAGGTACAGCTCAACTGAACCCAAGGAAACTCCAAAATCTTAACATGAATATCTCAAACATTTTCCCTCTTTTTTTTCCCTCCTTTTTATTGTTTTTTTCCAAATAGTGAAGCAAAATAGAAGACTATCAGAAACTGTAATTACAGACAGAGCTTATGTATGCCACTTTGCCTAGATAACACCAGTAGAACTAATAGGGGACACACAGTAGGAAGATCTTTAGCAAATACATTAGTCCAGCTTTCAGGACACTGGATCATCTTACAAAATCTATCATTATCATTTGATAGCACTCAGTTTAATAGGAGGCAATTTCAAAGAGCAACCAGGGACTGAACTGCAAAATAACCCAACAACTCAACTTTGAGATAACCATAGAAACACAGGATGGCTTAGGTTGGAAAGAACATCTTGTCCATAACTATAAGCTACTTTTCTATAAAATAGGACAGAAAGTTCATAACAGTGGGTGAAGTGGACCATCTCAGGCAGCCCAAGACAGGAAATTTCCAGCTTATTTGCTCTGTATTTGTAACAGTAGGCAAAGTCACTCAAAGGTGAGTTTGGGGGAAAGTTTATTCTTCCACTGAGTATGGAAAACCTCAGCTACTACTGCCTTCATTGTTTGCATTACATTATGGTCTGTGAATCCTGGAGGAGAATCTCATTAAGACAAACCCTAAATACACACAGAATAAAGACAGACACAGGCCCAAAGAGCTTTAGCACATTTAGGAGAATTACTTTAATTTAAAAAGTGCAAGAGGAAAAAAAGATAAAATAACCAACTATGGCCAAAAGACCTGAAATCCAGAGCTTAAATCCAGATATGGTCTCATAAACTCCCAAACTGAGTTTGGCATACAAAAATGATGGGGCTTTTCACAATCCTCAGTTATATTATTCATGCAGAATCCACTCAGCATTCTATTGTTCCTGCTTGCATTGTTTATAAATGAGTCTTTGCTTCATCTGGGGATGGAAGTTCCTTTAAGTTTTCTTTACTAAAAGTACTTCTGTAATGAGGTACAGTGCTAGCACTCAGAGGGTTAAAGAAGTTTCTGGAAATGTTTGTGCTTCTGGAAAAAATGTATTGTTTTCTTTATTGAAAGAAAAATGAAACACTGGATCTTGCTGATTTGTTTTAGCCAATCTGACACACAGGTTCCTAATTCCTTCCCAAATGGTTCAGAAAATAATTAAGTTCTTCATTTTGTTCTCTCTCACTGCAACATTTCTGAAGGAGATTTCTTAGTACATTGAGATTGTTTTTATATCTTACTGAAATATTTCCAGCTCTATCAGACTAAAAAATTAACCCAAGACTTCTTCAAATTCTGTCCCTGGCATAAATACTATTTTTCATGACAGGACATGAATTGTTCCAGTAATGGCAGGTCCTTTTTGCTAGGGACCTACAGCTACAAAAAAAAAAAAAATAAAAAAAATATATAAGCCTTTGTCTAGCAATATTGCAAATTTCATGATTTAGCTTGTTTGACAGCTCAGACTGCCATCATTCACCCTGGTGATT
>WEIU01021341.1:541016-554716 GCA_013389925.1 Aegithalos caudatus
CAGGGATGCAGAGATGCACCCACAGCCCCTGGGGATCCCCAGGGATGCAGAGATGCACCCACAGCCATGGGGAGGTGCCCATGCTGGAGCAGGTGATGCCTGGAGGAGGCTGTGATCCCATGGGAGACTCAATGGAGAGAGGGGGCCCTGCTTCCAGGCTGGAGCAGCCTGTCCTTGGAGGGCTGCACCCCTGGAACAGTGACCCACACTGCAGCAGCTTTGGGAGCTCTGCTGCTGCTGAGAGTGGAGCCAGGCTGGAGAAGTTCCCAGGGAATTGTCTCCTGTGGGAAGGGACCCCAGGGTCTCACAGGGGAAGGATTCCTCTCCTGAGCAGTGCAAGAAGAACTTGGGTGACAAAGTGACCCAAACCCCCACCCCCTGTCCCTGTGCTGTCAGTGGGAAGGAGGGAGGGGTTGGGGGAAGAAAAGGTGTTTTTAACGCCTTATTTTACTTCTCATTATCCTCCTCTGATTTTGTTAGTAATAAATTCACTTAACATCTCAAGTTGAGCCTCCTTTGCCCTTGGAGTGTTTTCTCCTGGTCCTTAACTCATGAACCTTTCATTAATTTTTTCTCTCCTCTGCCCAGCTGTGGCAGGGAAGGGTGAGTGAGCAGCTTTCACAGGTGCCTGGTGTTTGGCCAGTGTCAAACAACAACAATTTGTTAACCCAGCATCGTGCATAAAAGGCTGGAAATTCCCCTCTGTACTGGCCCTGCATAAATGAGGAATGGCTGTGTTTCTCATCAGAGAAATGGGAATCTCTCCACCACAGAGATGATGCTGGAACTTCCATGCTCTGCTTTTTCTCCTGCTTCCCTTCACACCCCCTGTTCCCCACCACCACCTTCTCTGCAGCAGTGGCACTCACAGTTATGTGTCTGGCCAAGTCAGAAAGGATCCAGCCAACCACTACCCCTCAGAAAAATAAATTGCTTTTTAAAGCAGATTTTTTCCTCTCCTACATTGCCATATCTTTGAAGTGCTTAACATTAACACTAGCCATGGAGAGGTTGTCATCTGGGAAGTCACCAACTACAGTAAGAAATCACTTATTTCATCGAGGATGACATTTCCCCTGTTAACATTAAAAGAATTTCGATCTCTTTTTTGTTGGTTCCTGTTATCCAGATGTGTAAAGCTGCACATTTCCACATGCCAAGGTGCTGCTGACTGTAATGTGTACTAGCAACCCACAGTACCTCATTATACCTTATTCTAATTCTGTACCACCTTCAAGATACAGCTGCACTTTCACGACAAAAATAAAAATTTCTGAGCAGTGCTCAGTACAAACATCTACAGTGTTCCAAATGGTGTCAGAAAGTGCAACCTCTCAGCTGAAATAAGTGATATGAAAAACAGACTCCTCATGATTACCACTTAGAGTTAAGAGAAAACTAACAAGATTGAATCCACTTGTCAAGTGGGTCCAATAAAGAGTCTCATCTTTTTTTAAGGGGCAAACCCCCATCTTTTTACCCAGTAGATCAGCCCCCTGCATGCTCTGGAAATAAGTGTGTATATAAGAGATCTAGAAATAGATAGCTGTCATGGCAATGGATGCCCAGAATAATTAGCTACCCCTTCTGCCTCTCTGCTTTCCTCTTAATCTCCCACTTACTGACTCCCTCCTGGATTACCCTGCTGGATCGCAAAGGGTGACAGTGGCAGCCTCCACTGCCAAAATTACCAGGGTATGAGCTGTCTGTGCAGAGATAAATCAGATGGCACAGCAGCCAAGGCACTCACAGGGCTGCTCTGCCTGCTGAGCACTTGGTGGCAGCAGAATTGTCAGAGCCCAGGTCAGGCTGACCAGCCTGGCCTCTCACTGCTGCTGGGGCAGGACAAGGAACATGTGCTGTGGGAATAAGGGTGAGGAAACAATGGAACAGAGTGTCAGCTTTCCTCCAGCAGTCCTAAGAAAACATCTTCCCTGTGCCAAGACAAACTTCTAAGTGTAATCTTTGCATTTTCTTAAAAAATCATCCGACTCCTCTCTCTCTAAGGACATCAGTATTTTTTTCAGTCATAAAAGAGTCTTTGTAATGTATTCATTTTGTGAGTCCTTTTGTTACCTCCATATAATTCTCCCAGACAATTATTACCACAGCCATTGTTACACAATCCAGTTAAAGTAGTTCTTCCATGCCTCTTTCTCCTGCTACAAAATGAAATGTTTGAATGAAAAGCTACATTCCTCAAGAAAATGAGCTCTCCAAAAGGAAGGTAATGGAAAGTACATATTAATTAACAATGCTAAATTGTGGGCTGGTATTTATATCACATTGACAGATTAGGAATGGAGAAAAAGAGTTTATTTTCTCTGGCACAAGCCATCTTATTAACATTAAATAAAAATAGAAAAAAAAAAACAAACCCAAACTAGAAATATACAAACCTTTCTCTTACTCAATTTTCTCTGCAGAAATGAGTGAGTGAGCATTTTCTGCCAGTTGATTACTCCCCAGAGGATGCTGCATCTCTGACCCCCAACAAGTAAGATATTCTCAAACCCTCTCCTCAGACTCTCATAATCTCCTACCAAGGACATCTTATTTTGGTTCCTGCATCACTGGAACAGGCAGGAGGATTACAAAACCTTTCCTGTATGTCAATTTGAGACAACCCTGTCTGCTGTGGTTAGACTGGCAGGGACAGAAGGCCCCTGCTGCCTCCACCTTTGGGCACCACACCAGACAAAGAGGGGCCCAAGACTGGCCAGGGAGCACTGCAGCACAGCCAGGTGGAAGCACAAGCCTTTTCAAAATATATTAGACATACCTGCCATTTTCACTCCACATTTGTCCAGCTTCACAGAAAGTCAGGTGTTTCCCAGCTGGCAAAACATCTTTCTGTGAGAGGACTGGTCCCTTCATGGAGCATGTCAAGGCTCTGACCCAAAAAAGGCATCAATGCATCCAAAATGTGCCTCTTGCTCCCATCAGCTTCTGGCAGCCCTCAGGAGTGAGGGAGGCCCAGCAGCAGCAGCCCAGGTGCCCACACACTCCTGCTGGCTGGGATGTGGTGCCAGCACAGTGTGGGATCACTGGGAGAACTGCTAAGGAGCCCCAGAGCCCAGGGAGGGGTCCCACCCCTGCACTGTCTCCCCCTCCTGCACCTCATGCCCAAAGCCCCAAATCAGCATTGACTGATTAATCAGCGTGGCACTGGAGGTGGGAATAGGCTCAAAAGCATGGAAAACAGAAGTAGAGCTTCCAAAGGGATCTGGAACACTCTTGAGAGGTACAAGGGAAAGTTCTCACTAGCCTGGGAAAGTCCTCATTGATTTCAGTAAGAAATCAAGGAAAATCAGATGTGTTACAGAGTAAAACACTTAGGATGTGATTTAAAGGTTTTGGAAATCAATGCAAGAATTCCAATTTATTTGAATACCTTTGGATCCAGCCCTAGACACCACAGAGGAAGATCCTTTAAGAGTCAATGGAGAATTCATAGGTGAAATTTCACCTCAGGATATTTAGGAGAATATTCACATCTCCTCAGTAGCTCCCTATGTTTCCCATAAGGTAACTAGACTTCCACCAGCACTGAAGGCAATAAAAGTGCAGTGTTTTCTATAAAACCTTATGTTTTCAAATGCTCAAACCTTTACCAAAACTCTGCCTTTTACAATCTAACATAAGAGAAATGGCCCTTGGCCCAGAGCTGATTTGGAGTTGCTTTTAAAGAAACATTACTGCATTATTAAATACTAAAGTATGAGCTTCTTTAAATTGTGGTGATCTTTTCCCCCTATCCTCTTGCTCCTGCAAAAATAGTCCTCAAAGGATGGCATTCATTGGATCAGAAAATGTTAAAAATGCTGTTTTGGAACAAGGAAATCCACAGAATTTGTCATTTATTAAAGATGCAAAAGAGCCTGCATTCTAGAAAAGTACAGACATAAGCACAACAGCTAGCTCAGGGAAGCTCATGCATTTATATTATGACACTTCAATAAAATTAAGTACTTTGCACAAATCTAAATTTTGATTGTGTGAGTGTCTTCAAAAAGCATTATTGTTCACAAAATAAACTGTTGACCCACAGTAAGGTCTTTATGGCTGCTGGATCACCAAGCCATTTTAAAGGGTCTCTACTTTATAATCCCATTAGTTAAAGACTTGACATCTGATTTCTCTAAGTGCCTTCATGCTTTAACTCCTTTTAAGCATTATGAAAAATCCATCTGCTTATTAAAGCAACAATTTAAAATTAGCAGTTACACTGAAAATGGGGAAATGTTGCCTGCTGAATCTGTTAGTGCTACTTTCTTCATGTGGTGTTGGCAAAGAGAAAGAAGGAGGTGTCACCCAGTATTCTATTTCAGCTACAGAGAAAATTATCTCTTCTGACCCCATATCCTGTCTTGTGCTTCTGCCCTTCAAAAAAAAAACAGGCAAACAAAAAATTATGGAAAGTGGAAGAAAAAAACCTGCCCAGTTTTTGCTTTTCTTAAGAGAAGCTGGACTTGACTGCTTGCTTCTGAGGCACACACACCACTTGCTCCCTTACTTCCTTCAGCTTCACTCCTGAAGAACCCAACTTGTTCTACAGCCATTGAAGGTGCAACATTGCAAACTCCAAATGTACAAAGACTCATTAACTGGATCCACAGAACAACCAAAAATGGTTCACCAAGGGCAGGATAAAAGAAAGGGATAGTAAAAAGTGATAAAATGCACATTCATTTTCTCTTCCTTCTCATTATTGACTTTGAGCTCACTTTTCATGTCCCGGAGTTTGGATATTGGCAAGGAACAAAATTACAACAAGCACTGTAGTGACTGAGAGCCCAGAAGTCCCACCAGCTTTTGATAAACTCAGCATTCATTGGAATCTTTTAAAAATTCTTAAGGAAAAAAAAACACCAAAATCAGAAGTGCCCTACAGAGTTTCAGAAAAAGTGAGCAATGCAGCCCTATGCATCGGAGTTGCATTTCAATAACAGGATTGCACTTGCGGCTGAACACACAGTACATGCACTAGGAAGATATTTTAGAAGCTGTAAAATTAGGCTCAGCTATTGAAGTAAAGAATTGTTTAATTCTTTGTCTCTTCTCCCTGGCAAGAGTACAACAGCAGGAGAAACCTCCACTGGGCTTATCTACTTCACCACATTTCTTCACCTACATTGACTGTTCACCTCTACCCACATTAAAATACTCAGCACACACATTCCCTTCCTCAGTCCTCTCAATGGTCTTTGGGCTTCCACACCATATAAACTTCCTGCAGTCACATTATGCTGACAAGGCAGCTGTTTTCCTAATAAATATGTGCCTCCAGTGTGGGTTCCATAATACCTCCTGGAAAGTTTATAATGCCAGCTCTCTGAGCACAGCAGATGAACAAGTTCAAAGGTACCATCTTTAAGAGAAAAATGGCCATTAAATTATGGCCTCACAATGGAAATAATAATGATTTTTGTTCATTTACCAAACTAGGGAATACAGGGAAGAGAGTATTTTAGGTTAATATGAAACATTTCTTGTTCAATTGGTTTTTTAATGGGGAAGTAAAGAAACAGCACATGGTGATCAAGTGAAAGCTGCTGCCCAAACTCTATCATTTTCAGCTTTTAAAATTACATGTGTCAAAACATTTAGAATGTGTCAAAACAAAACCTTTTGGATTTTAAACTGGATATTATTTTTGAAGGATAAGACAATTCAATAAATTCAGCACTAATCCACAGAGCATTTTGCTTAAAAAAAAAGGGTTCACATCTCCTCCCAAGTGCAGCACTCCTGCAGCAGCTGGGAGCTGTTTCTTGGCTGTCCTTTGTGCAGGACAGGCAGGGTCACCATGCTCTCAGCCCCTGGGTTGCGCTCACACTCTTCATTCAGTCAGGCTTTGGTTGGGTCACTTCTGGCAGTGCTTTTCCAGACCAGCCACCACCTTTGCTGGCCTCTGCTGTTCAACAACACAAACAATTTTGTCATGGGCAACCTGACTTTCCTTCTGTTCAAGGGGACTATTCCCTTTACTTTCCTGACTCAAGAGCAACCTGCCCTCTCCCTCTCTTCTCAGGAGGGAGAGCAGGTCCCACAGCAGGCACCAAACCCCTTGGTGACTGAGAGCTCTGAGTGCCTGAGCAGTGAGAACACTGAGCAGTTACCACCAGATGGCTTTGTCTGGCAAACCTCACCTCCTCCTACTGCAGGATGCTTTTTCCCACCTTTATTTTTCACCTGATGATTTTGGTCTTAACATAGGAAAAAAAAAAAAAAAGTCATTTTTCACCTGATGACTTCAGTCTTAACATAGGAAAAAAAGTAGTTTTAACCACCCTCTCTCTAGAAAATATCACCCTGAAGTTTCAGAGAACCCTTACTTGTCTTCCTTTAGGGAAGTGAACACTTCCCAGGTGCTTACTTCAAAAAACCCCTTTACTCAGCCCAGAAATACTTTTATACTCTCCTGTCGGCCAGACAGCTAATATAGTAACAACCTGGGTCATAAAGCAGGGCATATTCCATCAGCATTCAATATCTTTTTCTAACCAGCTCTACCTCCTTTACAATGAACAGCCTGTAAAATTAGATTAGACAAATCACAGATGTGTGGCTACAATTATCAGACTTCAATTAAATAATTTAATCATGTAGGGAAAAATAATAAAAGTATCAGGTAAACTGTTGTGTGAAAAGTGCTTTTAGTTAGAATCTTGTCTTTCAGCTGAAACCAGAGACTCCTCTAAAACCACTGAGGTCAACAGAAAGAAACTTTAAGGTTCAATTTAGGTGGATTTAGGAAATGGCACATTGCTCCAGGCCTGCTTGTTCCTGTGGCTTCTCCATGCCACTGACCATAGGACAGGCCAGTGTATATACCTCACATCTACACTGAACAAAAGAGCTAAATTTCTTCTACTGGTAGAAAATGCAGTGTTCATGTTCCTAGTGAAAAACTGTGAAATCCTCCATTAGCATAATTGTAGCCCCCCCCAAAATACTAATGCACCAAATTAACCAAAGATAAACATGTGCTTGATTGGATCCAGGATCCCAGATCCAGGTTTAACCAACACCAGCATGAGGCCATATCATAAGGTCTAAGTGCTACATCAGTAAACACAAAACTTTCCATCACAGAACTAATTAAGGAAATGAGCATTATTGATTATAAAAGCTGTTGGTGTACAACAAAATAGAACCAGCAGCAAGAAGTGCTGAGCCAGCAGGGCACATCTGCAATGAGGGAAACATTTCCCTCATCATGAGGGAAACATCCTCCAGTCCTGGAAAGGGCTGCCTACTAGAACATGTATAATTTAGCAAAGGTAGTAAAACTAAATAACTATTCTGCAATAGAGAAGCTGCCATGTAGGGATGGAGAGTGTGGGGTCTGGTGCATGAATCCAGCAGCCAGTCCAGTGGGTGAAGGAACCATGGTCAGGCTGGAGGCAGAGCTGCTGGCTGGGCCACAGGCTCCTACCATTGCTGAAATACTATCAAAAGCAAAAATATTATCTTGTAACTAAGTGATTAAGTGCACAGGCTTCATTTATCCTGTTTTGGAAACAAGGCTGTTTTAATTTCTCTCAGCTGAAGCTGTTATTTCTAGTCAGTGTGTACTTATAATGAAGATACCAACATGAACAAAACCTTTCCTTTTAGAAGAGAGCTTTGTTCTGTTGTTTCATTTAAGTGATTTTGACATTTTTGTGGAACATGAAGCTGATCTCTCAAAGGTACTTGGAGAAATATTTTCTTAGATAGCAGATAGTCAGCTTCTTTCCTGTCTTTAGGTCTTACCACGGCATTCATTTTAAAATGGAAGTCAGGTGAGAACTTTAAAAGAAATTAATGCTATGAAATGATTTGTAAGCTGCTATCTTTTCCAGTGTTTTCTTAGATAGTCAGCATGGTAGAGTTCCAGAACTTTCATGATCACTACAAGATAAATTAAATTCGAAATCCCGTTCAGTTTCCTCCAGTTCTACAAGGGCCCATTTGCCCACACAGTTCACACCTTACATCTTTCCTATCACAATATTCCTTCACTTATCACCCTCCAACATGGGACTTAACCTGGGTCAGTCACTGGTACCCCTGAACCCCTCCCAGCCTCAGCAATGCTTGCTAACACGGTGCCACATCCAAGGCCACCACCACTAATCCAGTTCATGGCTGTGAGGTTTGCAGAGCAAAGTGTGACTTCTGACTCAAAAGATTAAAGTCACTATTAGAATTTTATTATCAAAGTGCATCACATTTTCAATTGTCCCCTAAAAGTAAAGCCTTAAAGACAAAGAATGATGTGGGTGCTTTCATTGCCTAGACAAAATTTTAGATGAGATACAACCTGAGCATTTTGGTGGTTAGAGCCTCAGTTGCTGGAATCAGGTGATTATGAAAGATCCACAGCTTTCATTTCTTACCTTAAATTCACATCTTCCTATAACATTGTTATTAGTAACCTCCAGAAACTTAAAACTTGAGACAAACAAAAAGCAGCCTTTTTTAATACAACACAATCTAAACTAATAATTTCACTTCAAATGCTCCTAAAAATGTATTTGTTTCTGGTTGAAGATTACTATATACAAGTTTGAAAAAAAATTGGTAGGAGTTCCCCATTTTAGCTGTTTATTGTGCTGAATTCAGCAAGAATAATTATTTGTTGCCTACCTGGCATTTTGAGATACTGCATTCCTACATCCCCAGGCATCTCTTTTGAAACAGCTCTGATCATTTCCATTGTCAAAGGGCAACTTCCATTTATTCTAAGTGTGCCCTTACAGTAATCAGTTCCAAGAGAACTTACAGCTCTAAGTTATTTTCACTTGAAAGCCCCAAATCAAATGGACAGGAACAGAATCTGTCTCACTCTTGTCAAAGAGGTTTGGAAATAAAGGTGAGAAGTTTCACATCTACAAACAATTTGGGTTATAGATTTACTTCCAAGTCAAATCCAAATTAACTCTTCCAATATTAAACCTCCTAAATGTTTTATGACCTGGTTGCTGGGAAACACAGCCTTAACACCTGCCACCCTGACCAAACCCCCTGGTACAAGGGGAGCTTGAGCTGGGACCTCATCCCAGAGACATGGATTTAAAAATTTGTGCTCTAACTACATTATTTAAATTCATGTGATTACACATAGGGTTGTCTTTCCTGTGCGTGGCACATTTTAAGCTGCTTAAAGAGCTTTAGGGTGGTCAGCCAGTTTAATGTACAATCATGCAGATCACACACACAATCCACATCACAAGCTCATAGTATGCATGGGCACTTAAGGTCCAGCTGGATTTTCACAGCCTGCCCTGAGCCCATTCCTGGAATTTTAATCACTTCTGGCTGGTTTAAAGTTGGCATATGCATGATGTAGCTGCTCCTTGGAGCTCTGCATAGCTCAGCTCTGATCCCTTTCTTTAAATTACAAGGGCTAACAAAATATTTTAAAAAAATATGTATCAGATATATCTGCAAAGGTCTGTGTGTGGAGGGTGAGTACCTTGACTCACTGAAGGGAAGCACAGAAACTCCTCCTGGCTGCAGCCCAGGTGTTCTGCACATCAGGGACAGGTACAGAGGGCTGGGCAAGTCCCCTCAGAGGGCTCCATACAGCAATCCCAAACAGCCAGTCCTGAATAACATCCTGAAGTGACAGAACTGTTATAGGTGGAAGACTTACATACAAAAATTCCACTTTTCTCTCTGACAAATAGGATGCTTCAGGGTGTGGGGAGTCATTAAGGCTCACTGGACATTTAAGAGACACCTCCAGCTTTCTACTCTGAGCATCAATGTAACTGCACTGCCTTTCTCCCAGTGGAGCCATTTCTACCCAAGCTGTCAAACCCTTCTCTGATCTGCCAGCAAGGAGGGGGTTCAGAGCTCTTTTGTCTCCAGCCATTTGACTTAATTCCACTGATTAAGTTGATTCCTCACTGTTTATCAACTGATTCCTCACAGTTTATCAACTACCACCTCTGATATCACCTGGATGAGAGATCAGAGTGGAATCATTCACTTTATAGCAAGACTATAGGGGACAAAGCAAAAGGTAGTGCAAAGAAGAGCTCCACAATCATTCAGATGTGGGGTCACCCATGTTCAGCATTGGACACAAACTTTGCATTCATGCTTATTTTTAAAAAAAGCAAACCAGCACTAATATTTTTACAAGAGTTGGCAGCAGATGCACAAGTACATCAACTAGAAGTAGTAACCATGGTTATCAGTAAAGTTTCCAGATCTCAGCACTTAAGGGACACCTGGAAGTTACAGAACAAGCTCTCACAGTATCCTAGGTTCTACTGCAAATAGTTCACAACTGACCCCCAAATTTAACCCAGTATGAACAAATTCCTCATCTAATAACCTGGGAACCAGGGCCTAGCAAGAAGAGAAGAAGGCTATTATTTAGTGGCCTTCATAAAGAGAATATTTTTGTACATTTTATCTCCTGGGGAATAAGTATTTTAATCAAAAACCAATAAGAGCTAGCAAAAGTTGTGCTTTGATATCAGCATCCAGAAATTTTCAACCTGACTTAGAAGATTTTTTTTTTTCTATCAGAAAAGTAAACACACATTGTAGAATTGTAAAATGGGAGATTTGGAATAACACTCCCCAAAATGCTAGAAAAGTATTGTTATCATCTCATGGGGATCAAGCAAGAGTTGGAAAGGGCCCAAAAAGAAAAGTCTGGGATAATGTGAAAAGCTTCCCAAACAAACAGCTTCAAGAAAGTCAGAGCAGCATTCAGATATTGGGACACTTCTCTAAACCTCAATATTCTTTCACATTTTTCCATTGAGTTCTGTAAAGTTGAGTGACTAAATATAGCAAAAGCTGAAACCATCCAGACCTGCAATTTTCATCCTTCACTGGAAACATTCCCACAGAGTAAGAGCAGCCTTCAAGGGGGTTGTGGCAGTGAAGCAAGCCTCTTGCCTATACACCTAAATCCACTCAATAACAGGCTGCACCACCACTGGAAAATATTTAGAGGTCTTCAACTGGAAAATGTTGAAAACTCACTGATTTAGACTGATCAAGCAATTGATCAGCTTGTACAGCAAAACAAAATCCACAAAATATTGTGGGAGTGGAATGACACACTTGCAAACAGAAGTATTGGTCAGGACAAAGTTAAATGAGCCACATCTAGATCATCCTCTGTCAGGTCAGAAAACACAGGCCTGTTTTAACTATTGTCTTAGAGCACCAGACTGTGTTGATGTTCTTTCCTGTTTAGTCACAGCAGCTCCTCCCTTTCTGGACATTTATAATGAGAGCCACGAGGGGCAATTTGATCCCTTAGGAAACTTGCACTCCACAAGGGCAATGGTCCCAGCAGTATCATCACACTCTCTGTCCTTCCAGGGCTGCTGTAAGAGGCATTCACCCTCCAAGCTCCAGAAGAAATCCAAGTTGTTAACCCCCTTCAGAAAGCACCAGGGTGGTAAAAGCATCCTTAACTATTTGTAAAGGTAACAGTTGCTGTTTCTGCCTTCAGATTTCGTGCCTGAGCATCTATTCCAGGGCTGTGCTATCATTAATACCTGGCAGCTCCCTGGATGAACAAGGATGCACACATGAGGGGAGTAGGGATGTCAGAGGAGGAGCTGCACTCCCAGCTGAGATGCTGTGCTGCCCTGCTGAGGAAACAGGGAGAAGCTGAACTTAATGGAGATGTTTTTCACTGCCCAATTGGCATCACATCCATGCTGCCATGACAAGGACAAGTGCAGTCCTGCTATTAACCCAGGGCCCCAGAGCAAAGCCATCCCAGGAGACAGCACATGTAGGGACTCCTTCAGCAAAGCTGTCCCTCAATACCCCACACTCAGCAGCAGAGATGGAAAACATCTTGTCTGTTCCCAAACACCTGCAGGATTGGGACAGCCCAGCCAGTGACTCACATCCAGCCTTTCTACTTATGAAAAACCATAAACAACTAATCACACTTTTCCAAAATTGGCATTTTTAAAAATATCCAAGACAGATGCTTTGTCTGTTCTTCAGCAGTGTCACCCAGCTTATGTAAGTGGGCAAAAATGGCAGAATCAGAAATTTCCAAACAAAGGCCCTTCTGGGGCCAATGTCACTCAGACATTTCCCTCTTTCTTCACAGTTTTTATATGGATTTGTTACATTTTCTGGTTTAATTTGGGTGAATTACAGGAAGAGGTGTGAACTATCTTACAGTGCCATGCTCAAGTCTTTGTTCTGAAAGGGCCAAAGTGACCATCCCTGAAATCTTGAGGGAGCAGGAGGAGCAGATTCACCTCACAATTAAGTGTCCCTTTCTGTGTGAGAAATAATAATTCCTCTCAAAGCAGCCAGCAAAGGCTTAATGAACACTCACAAACCAGCATAAACTTAATCAGCCTGAACTGATGAAGACAAAGATAATCACAAAAGAGAAAGTTCTGCTCCTGTGGTGAGATGAACCCAGGTGTGATCACCACAGCACCAGGAGCAGGGAAACCTCTCCCCAAAGCATCCCATGGGCTGCAGGAGAATCTCACAGCTCTGGGGAGCTACAAACACCTCAAAAGGGCAGTAAAACAGATTGTACTTATCCAGCTCACTCTTAATGCCCACCCAAATGAGGAGCAGAGCTTACCTGAGTTCACAGTTCAGGCAATAAAACTTCATGATACTAGCAAAAGTATTCCCCAGAATAACAATGCCTGGGCCCTGCCACTTGACAATCCTCAGGTGAAAATAATTTGAGGATATAAGGGAAGAGGAAAAAGAGGAAATATCTTCATAATGTTATATTTTTTAAGTGTTTCCTTGTTTTAAACTGATCTTGTTCCTAAACAGGCAAGGATTAAAATGAAACAATAGATCAATATTCCATGAAAAATAACAGTGTGATTAGACCTCTCTGACTTTTGCTTTTCTGTTTGTCTTGCTGGAGGGCTGTTCAGCTCCATTACTTTGTCTTGCTATCCTCTGGCAAGGTGTGGGAAGAAATAACCATGTCTTGGAGAGGGATCTTCCTTCCCACTAATGCAGGCAAAGTTCTGGTTGTGAAAGTTTTCAAATCTTGGGCATGGGAGAGGGAATTTCAAAGCAGTAACCAGTAGTTTGTTACTCATTTTTTTTTTTCATTGAATTTTCTCTGAATGCTGCCCACATATTGGATTATGTTCTGTGGAGCTGCTAACAGCAAAATGGTTCCTCAAAACAAGGAGCATTGACATGCAGAGTAACTGCAGCAATGCAAATCATTTTGTCTTGTCCTATATAAATTCTTCCACTACAAATGAATTTTTATATGTTTGCACGCTTGATTCCTTCACCTCGAACTTCTTCTCACAGCCAAAACCAAATATATTCCAAATTTTCCTTAGGGATCAAAACTTATTCTCTCTTTCAATTTACACCAAAAATATAGCTGACCCAGTTACCATTGAGATGCTCAGTCAGAAATCAGCTGGGGAAAGCAGGATGAATGACATTCTGGATCAAATGCATAATTAAGGCATACTAAATACAGCTGGCCATAATTGTTCAAAGGAAGAGGATTTTATATAGCTTTTTGTAAATCAACATATTTTAGTATTTTTTATGTTGTCAAAATTTTGGGGTTTTTTTACTGTCTCACATATTTTGAATATGGCTATTTCTACCAAAGCAGCTATGGAACTCTAAAAATAAAAATAAAAATTAAAAAAAAAAATAAATCATCAAAGCAAGTTTTCAACAAGAAATTAGTTTTCAAGTTT
>WEIU01021341.1:554748-579083 GCA_013389925.1 Aegithalos caudatus
AAAAATCAAAAAAAATTTTTAAAAAAAAAATTTTTTTTTAATTTTTTTTTTTTTTTTTTTTGGTTTTTTTTTTTTTTTTGGGTTTGTTTTTTTTTGTTTGTTTGTTTGTTTGGGTTTTTTTGTTTTGTTTTTGTTTTGTTTTGTTTTTGTTTTTGGTGGACTGTAACATCTCTCTCCTGGAATTACAACTATACCAGAAATTGTCTGAAAATTTTACCTAAATTTATTTTGTTTTTTCTCCTTTTTAATCCCAAAAATGTCTTTAAAGTAGCAATTATTTTTCTGATTAGACCAACAATCTCTGTTTAACAGACATCTGCTTTCAAGGAGGTTATTTACAATTTCAAGGTGATTATCAGTCATTTTATTCCCCCAAAACTCTACATTAAAGTCTTCTGGTTGGAACACTCAGAAGTTTTCCTTGCCTTCCTTTATGTGTGGGTGATATTTAGTCATGTTTTGCCATTTGATTACAACATGAACAGAGTAGATTATTTTTATTAATTCTTCACTCAAGAAACAGAAATTCACATTGACTGAAATGCTGATTACAATTAAGTTGTTTAAGTCAGAAGAAATTCCAAATAGAACTTCCTTTAATCAGTTCAGACCATTCTTAGATTTTTGTTGGAAGCAAATTTAATCATGAAGACATGAAGTTACATAGAAAAATTTTCTATTATTTTAACTAAAGTATCTCTTTTTAGTGTCATATTAACATTAATATTGTTTGATTTCTTTGACTCCAAATTATTCTTTTTTATAGCTTGTTTGCACTTTGAGAAGGAAACAAGTTATTTGCAGAGATCCAGGCTTTGTAGCATGTATCCACATGTCTGTGTGTTAATCCACGAATTTTCACCTCCTCTGGGAAATTATCTTGGACCAAATCTTGGAATGATCATGGCTGGGTACATGCCAATTATGTTTTTGCAAAGCTTCAAATTAATTTAGATGAGAAAAATTCTTCCATCATTATATATATATTGTGTCACAGGAAAAGAGTTGACTTGTCCCACCTGAGATAGGATGGCACTTGGATCTAAACCTCATGAATAAATTTCCAGTAGGATGGAAGGTATTAAATATTGTATTATCTTTATGTGTTTTATAGTCTTCCACCATAGCTTTATTTCACTAGGAGTTTAGAGAAATTGTTTCAACTTTACAACTTAATTCCTTATTATTGAAAATGATAAGCTATAAATTTTACTGTAGAGAATTCAGGTTCTTACAGTATCAGTCTTACTGTAGCCTATGTTTAGAATTAATAACATTAGAAAGAAGCAAAAGTGGGATTTACTGTCTCAGATAAATTAGGACAAAATTGCATGAGACAGATACTCAAACTAAACTTTTTCAGAAGACAGAGAAAATCCTACTAATTTCTGTTTTCACCTCTCCTGGGTGCAGAATAAACAAACTTCAGCAGCTGATACAAGAGAGAACCTGCTCAGATGCTCCTTTGGTGAGCAGAGAACAGCAGAGTCCTATGGAAATTAAAGCATTTCTCTAGAGCTACAAAATGTATTGAGAAGGAATTTGGGAAACAGAGTGCTTGGAAGCAGAAAAAGGGGACAGGCAGGCTAAAGAAATTAAGTTCTCAAAACATGACAGTACAGAAACAGGAGGGATATACATTAAGCTGATGAAAAGCAACATAGATATAGGAATGAAAGCTGTTTGTGAAATTTAACTACAGTGGGCAAGTGTTTGGGTGGAGATTCTCCAGACAGCAGGCACCTGCTGAGGGAGCATCTGAACTTCCCTGAATGGCTGAAATCCCCCAGAACTAGCTGAGCTGGTCTGGCCCTCTGAGCTGCACAAGGACTCCAGGATTGCCAATATAAGCTCTGAATTTTCTGCCTTTTGCAAATACCTTTGTTTTATCACTGTAGGTTTTTTGCTGGACTTTTTTTTCCACATATACACAGAGAGTATGATTCTGCTCACAGAGCTGCAACAAGTGAAAACTGGCTGCCCTGGCAGAGTAATGCCAGAGTTGACCAGACAGAGCCCTTTCTTGTTGACAAGCCCAAAAATGTAAATTAGGGTAAAAATAGGCTCTTGAGACAGTGAATTTATACTGCTGGGCTAGAAGAGTGTGTCAGGTGAAGTGACAGCAGAAGTCTCAGATGTCCTGGTAAAGTGGGGAGGAATGTCACTGCTGGAGCATGGGCACTGTCATTAGGGCACCCAGCAGTGCAGTTCATCCCTCACCTGCCCACACTGCCAGGCACTGCCCCAGCACACACACACATTTGCTCTCTAAATCACAGACACAGAGAACAGGCAAGGAGGGACTGGAACTGGTGCAGGAACAACCTTAACAGTGACCACGAGCTTCCAAAATACAGAATTCCCTGTGGAACACAGAACTGGATGGTGCAGCAGACACTCCTCTACTCTCTCCCTTTATTCTCAAGCTGTACATAAGCTACAGCACAGAGTTTCATTAAATTAATGGATATATCAGAAACTCCTTGACACAGTAGAACTACATTCCCACATAGCTTAACTGAGGCTGCAAGAAAAATGGTAGGTTGTCCTTCATAAATATATTGAACTGTAAAAAAGTCTGACTTACACTCATTTTGTGAACTTTAAGATGACTATTTCTATCTCTACACCTACATACATTCCCACACAAAATACTGCACTAATTTACAGTAAAAGAATACAGAGGCTTGTATCCTGACTAAGACTCTACCTAAAACACAATAGAAATCATAATAAAGATGCAGAAAGTACAGAGTGAAAAGATACATTGGGGAAGAAGGAATAAATGCATAAAACTGACTTAAAATTGGCTTTGTAAGGGGAGTTTCACTTCTGTTACTGCAGCCAGAAAGGGCAGTGGACAAAGGAGAGCTATGATATAGCCAAATCTTGGTTAACATAAATCAGAATTAAGACTGATATGCAAGTATAACTTTCATTACAGACATATCTGATTGTCTTGATTTAAAATATTATATGAAATGTAGAAAACATTGATGATAAAGATCATGCAGGATTTTTCCATCATTTCACTGTGGGCTTTTTTAGTTTGCAGTACAGCACCTGTTTCTGATGATTTTGGGGTTACTATTTGCATTTTTCACATTTTGGAGAGCAAATTCCAGGTTCATTATGATGTTTAGGTAAAAAGGGGCTTTTAAAAAGAGCCTTCTCTAGGGCTCTCTCTCATCTGCATTTTTGCATCCTGTGCTGCATATGTAAAGCCAGTAAAGGAGTTAGTAGGAATTTTCCCACTTACATGAGTTACAATACTGCCTCCAGCCAAAGCCACACACCAAAACCCCAGAGACATGGCAGCTGGGTCTCCCCATTTCACTATCTTTTTTGGGATTTGTGGGATTTTTACCTTCATTTTTCACAGATCTGCCACAGATAGGCAGGAAGGCTTTGAGGAAGCCCCATCATTGGGAAATATTTCTGATCTCCTAATTTACTGAATGCAAATAATGATACTTCCTTCATGTGCTGGAGTCCTGTAGGAAAAGCCCCAACAATAAAAGCCCAACTAGTTGTTACAAATAGAAGAAAATTTCTATGCACAGCTGTTGGCTAAAAGAAACATCAGAAAATCTTACTGGCTGCATCTCACTGGTCCCAGTTAAGACTGTCCAATATCCATGCACTTAGAGTTATGCTGGTTCTGAAAAGTGAAAAAGCAGCAAGGCAGTGACTTTGGTCTTCTACATCAAAATCAAATCAGCACTGCCATATAACTCAAAATGCTGCCCTAGTGTAAGTTCACTCTCTGACTTCACATATGTTCAAAAAGCACTGGCAACAGAGTGCAGTCCAGGCAGGTTTTTATTCTACAGCAAGTATTCTCTGTCCTCCTGCAGCTGAGGCAAAGCTGGAATAAGGTGCTCTGGCTAATCCAATGGAAAGAAAGTGATAATTGTTTAGGAGCCTGCACATGTTCTGGACCTCAGTGGTGCTGCAGGTGGCCAAGTCAGCCCCAGTTTTAGCTCCTGTGGCACTGTGGCCAAACAGCCTGTGTAGGGTAACCTTTGCAAGGCCACACCTGGTTTGATACTTGCAGGTTACAGGGGCCCATGAGAAGCTCCAGTGCCCACAACACTCAGGATAAACCTCCACTCTTGGCACTCACAGTCACTGAATGAAACCAGGATCAAATGGATCATCATGTTGGATTTGCTGCAGGCTCCAATAAGACAGTTCTCCAACCCCACTGAACATGACTTTTTGGCTTGAGAAGCTCAGCTGCATCACATAGTCAAAGAGTGAACTTGTAAAGAAAAGACAAAAATCCCAGACAGGTTTTCCCTGGATAGCAAGAGCTGCATGTTTCTGCTCCCTGCAAAACTGCTTTCCCTGTAGCCATCTAGTGGAACACAACCAGAATGTTCCCAATCAGGGAAAAATGAAGAGAGGGTTATTGCAGGCATTCAAAAGATCTCAGTACAAATAGAAATCAAACAGGCAGCAACCTCGCTGAAAGTCTTCCTGAATGCATCATTTTCAGCTACACAGCAGCAGTTTTATTAGGTAAACTCCTCTGTTTAAGAAAAGATAACATCCCAAATGTAATAGGCTGGTTTCTTCTATCAGCTTGGCCCTACTTTGACTAGCTCTGTTCTGCATTAATGAGCTTGTTTGAGCAATTTGCAGCCATGTTCCTTCCACACAGAATTTTTCCACCTTTAAAAAAAGAAATGGCAGGATAAGAAACCACCAGAGGTTGGAATTCTTTTATTGTAAGGTTGGCCTCATCATGTAGATTTTGACATTAACAGTATTGTCCTGCTGAAATAGTTCTTCATAAGACAAACACTAACAAGTCATCACCTCTTTTTGGCTTTGTCCAATTTATAAGTGCTGTGAGCTCTGATTGTTTCACACATAGGTCTGGGTTATGCCAAAACATTAAATGATAAGAGAATATAGTTGAGTATTTGAGAAGCCTTTTGAGGATGAAAGGTACCCATAAACTGCAAAATGAGTGTTATTGATTCTATTGCAAGCTCAACTGGAAAGGTTAAAATACCATTCTTACCAGTACTTTCATACCATTGAAATTAAACATTGAAATAGAATTCATCATTTCAACATGATTCCTCATGTTGAAAACTATATTTCTGATTGACACAACTGAGCAAGAGGATAATCCTATATAGGAAACGTGTCTGATGGTTTCTGACTGGGAAGCAGGAGGTTCATACTGCTTTATTCTGAGTTCCCTTTTACTGCACAAAAAGCTGGGATAACTGGACAGATTTAGACTGTCTGAAGAGCAAGTTACTCTCTAGGCAAAGCTAGGACTGTAGAACTTGTCCTTAAGTGGGTGACTTTTATTTATACTTGGAGCTCTTTTTCCCATCCAAGATTGCCCCATAATAGAACCAATTACAGATTCTCAGTTATTCGAGGCTTTTAGTTGCTAGAAACACAAAGGTGTCGGGTTTTATTTTTCTGGATTCCCAGGGTTTACTTGCACAATTCCCATTAATATTGATGTGAGTAAAATATCTTTAAAATCCCAACGCACACAAAAAAAAGAATAGACTCCTAACTGAATGTCTATTATCAAATGACAAAGAGCTGTAGTCTTTGCAAAAGCCAGCAAAGAGTATTCTGTTTAATGCCTAATAAGTGTCCTATTATCCATTTAGTTCAATTACATTGAATGAGTCTGGTTTTTCCAAAGCCTTTCACTTTGTCACAGTGAGTATGAGAGGCTGAAAAGAAAGATGAGCCACTGTGAGCTCTTGGGTTGTTACACTGATCTCTCCTGTACCTCAGTGAGAGCTGGATCCACTCATTAGCAGAAAGGAAACAGGCATGACAATGGCCCCCGGTAGAGCCCTTGAGGTACAATCTGACAATGATCCCATTGTAAACCTCTTGCCATCAAAATGTTCTTATTCTCATCCATTACTCACTCTTCAGGGACTCAGAAAACAAGAAGGAAATGGCTCCCTCCTGAACTGCTCTGAGGAATATAAGACAGTACTGAAAATTTAAGCCAGGAGCTACATGTTTTTTATATGCTCCTTAATTCTCAGAAATTGGTCTTGTGTTTTTCCACAACAGTGCCTTTTTCTTCTACAAGACATAGCTTGTCTTTTTTGGACAAGCCCTCTGTGGTGCCACAGAATGGGACAAACACACAGTGCTTTCCAGAAGAGAACACAAACACACAATGCTTTCCATCCATATGTTTCTCAAGCATCAGTGACACCATCATGACTTAGTTAATCTTGACCAAGAGGGTCAGTGTTTGAAAAGAGGGAATGCAAAGCAATTACTGATTTCAAAAATATTTCATAGTATTTTAGTATAAGCTAAAAGGTGGAGTGTAGGGGCAGGGTTCTGTTTTATCACACCTCATTTTTCATATTTCATGTGTTAGCAGTTCATCCAGCATGCAGAAGATCAGAACAATAGAACCATTGTTATAGACATTCTGCACTGGAAGGGACTCACAAGGATCATCAAGTCACCAACTCTGACCAGTAGCAGAAATGTTACACATTTTTTTTCCATTCAGTAAATCATCCAGTTTCTTAAACTATTGAAACCCACGTGTATGCAGTGGAGTGCCATTGGTCTTTAGAAGTCCCCTCAATATACTGGGTTATATATTTTAAAATTTTGCTGCCTTTTTTACATTTTTTTTTTTAATTATGTATACCATAACAGTAACTCCTGAGACATTACATGTCTGGTAAACCACAAGAAACTAAAAAATTACATTGGTAAACACACACATACATTTTATATACACATGTATATAAACACATCAATATGGATATTTGAATTTATTGCAGGGATTGGATTAAAAGGTGTTGCCCTACCTTACATGGAGTTACTTTGACACCATCATGTCTTCTCCCAGGTACTAGTGTCCTACCCCAGGGAATAAGCCTTATTTGAGAAGTCACAATTTATTTTAATACAAACATTCAGTAAATCAAACAACTTCTGTGGGTGTATCCCAAGTGTGCAGGTTTCCTTTGCTCATTAGAGCCCAGTGTTTTCCATGTATTCTCATACATGGAAGGTTTATTTGTCTCCCTGCTACCAGCACAAACCCCACCCTGCAGCCTGCACACAGGGTCCTCCTTGATTTCCCTCATGAGAAGTGTTCAGCATTCTCCTCTGCCCTCTCCATTGCCTTTAAAACCCTTTTCAGTATTCAGTGATTCAGACCAACTCTTGCCTTTATGCATATGATAATAATCTAAAAGCTAGAGACCCCAAAAAATTTAAACTTTTGAAATAAATGAGTTTATCAAGACTAAAGACTAAAATAATACACAGAAGTATAACAAGATCAAAGCAAACAAAACCCTCTCCCCAAAAGCAAAACCCAAAAACCATCAGCAGGATTTCAAACACAATTCCAAGTCTGGATAGCTATAGCACCTCAAAGACAGCAGGAAATCTGGATACAATGTGTCAGGCCAGTTTTATGAGTTAGAAAGGTACTGCTGCTTAGGAGACTGAATATAGTGAATATTGAAATAAATGTAAGATTACCACTGCCATCAATGGGAATTGTATTGATCTGAAAATTAATGGCTATCTCACTGTTGTGTATTTAAAAGTTTATCCTTCCCTATGTGTATTGGCCATGTCAAAATACTGGTTCTCAGAATAAATATTTTGCCCAGATTCATTATCACTTTTTAATCAGTGCCTACTAAAAAGAAATTACACTTTCCTGTAACATGTTCTTCACAGTACTTATAGCTGATTAAAGAAAGAAATAAGGCTAAAATAACTATGTCAATTAAATCAGAAGACTGAGGTCCCATGGTCATATCAGCCTGGACAAGATTATTAAGCAATAACTGACTAGATTGGATTTATATTTATATGTGTTTAGATTAAAACTTTGAATTTCCTTTTCTATCTTTCATCTGCCAGGAGTGATTGTACTAGCAGTGTTTATTATCAGCAAGTTGGGAACAAATATCAAAAGTATTTCAGGAATATATACTGAAATCAGGATTCATTTTGTTCCTTTGAAATCCCATTTTCTTCCACTCTTCCATGAAAGTTTCAATAGTCCACTAGGAGAGCAAAAGTAATGCAACACAGACTGGGCTTCTTAATACACAACAAAGAAGGAAATCAAAGATGCAACTTTCCAGTGACCCTTGATTTGACATGAATTTGAAAAAAGGACTCAGACAATTTTAGGTAACAAATAGGCAGAAGTACCACAACATATTTTTGACTAAAATTCTAACATAATAAAGGTAAATGACCTGGTGGAAGTATTTTTCAAAACTCTAGTTCATCTGGGGTTAGATGCAAAGAAAATTGCTTTGATCAAACTGCAGCACATTTCCCAGCATGGCTTCAGTACATTATTTTCTGAAGGAAGCAGAAATCCAGAAATTAAATCCCAGCTCTCAAATTGGACTGAAATTAAGAACAAGCAAACAATCAGGAACTGAGGAAAGCTAGCAGAAATAGTTGTAAACTGTTTAGAAATAGATGTAATGATTTAACACCCCTGGTACTCCATGGCAGCTTACCAGAAGGCTTTAGAGAACAAGCAAAAATAAAGGTTTACTCATACTTAGTCTTCAAACAAATGGCAATGCCTGGCCCATCTTCCTGTTCCCTAAAAAAACTGTTTAAATAGTCGAAAAAGGCAAATTCAACCATGTTTATAGCCCATTGTTTTCTTTTCTGGAGGCTACAACTGAGTAATTATTAGGACATTCCTTATTGTCAGCATTTGAAAGGAATAAATGACTAGGTTGGAGTGTTTACCTGAGCACCATTTACTGATCAGTTGGTTTCCAAGTCATCTTTGGCAGAAGAGCCACTTGCTCTTTCAGTACACAGCTGAACACAAGTTACTTTGGCAAATAACTACATACAAACCTCTCCTGCCTATGCCTGAGGAAGCTGTAGGTTTCACAGCACTTTGAATTTCTTTTGAATAGGATTTGGAAGCCTGTACTTTATGGTCAGAATTGATGGAGTTCAAAAGGTTTGATGGAATTGAGAGCTTTAACATTCCAACTGACAGTGGCTATGATCCACACAAAGCCTGCAGTCCCAGTCTTGTGAAAATTATGTGTGCCATGAATGTATAGGTTGAGATACAACATAAACTTCATGAAAAATTCTGGCTGAAGACAATAACGAGAATTTCACCCATAAGAGAATTTCTGACTGAACAGAATTACAAGAATTTCAGCCACATGAGAATTTTTGGCTGAATAGAGGAACATGGAGCTCCTCTGGAAGGTGCATCACAGCTGTCCAGCAGACTCCAACTTGCAATCTATTCTTGGTGCTTCCCCTTATTCTAGAACTGCAAATGCTAAAAGAAATGAGCTTGTAACTTTCCTTTTTGCCATTCCACTGCAAGGATGAAAAAGGTCTCTTTCATGCAGTGCTGTCTGGCTTCTTGAAGGACAAGGTTTGCATTTCAGAAATCAGCCCACCTACTCCATGCTGTGGTACAGGAGTTGTCATGGGAGGTGTTTGTTACAGCAAATCCTTCCACTCAGGTGCCAACAGCACAAAACTGATTTACTCTAGATATCTCACCAATTTTTTGAAATAAATAAACCAAACCTCTCTCAAAGTAACATGAATATCACAATAGTACACAGTATTACAGAAAAGTGGTAAGCAATAGAAAAAAATTGAATTAGAGTCATGGGATATTTGAATCATTCTTTACATCTGTTCCCAGAACAGTTGAGTGAAAAACTGTGGAAAATGGCTGTTCTTCAACCAGTTAATTTGCTTTTCTTTGGTTAGTTAATGAAATTACAAGTTTACTTGGGAAATTCCTTTTGTATTATTTCACAAGTATGGTTATACTGATGATATGAAGAGAGAGACTGGGCTTTCTAAAATAAATGTACTTGGTTTCCAGACAAGGGAAAATAACTTTGCTCTGCTAAGAGGCAATATAATGTAATCCATAAATCTCTTCACTTTATGGGCAAAGGACTCAGCTCTGAGCTAGGCTGAAGATACTTTCTGTCAAAGTACACAGAAAATTGGCAATCATACACTGAAAATCTTGTCTTTAAACCTTTCAGGATAGGAAAAACAGAAAGAAAACAGCATTTCATACATTTCATGTCATGATTATGTCATCACTTAATCTCTGTATAGGTACATAGATGACCATCTAATCCTTTATTTCCTAGCAGAAAAAAATTACCCCAGTATCAGATGATGAAATGGCCAGGACCCAGTTCAATACCTTGTGTACTAAAACAAGCTCCTCAAACAAGACAAAGCCAGCAGAAATGGCCACTCTATATATGTAGCAAGTGATGAAGACATGAGCCTGTCCACTTACAGTTTTGGCCTCTAAGAAGAGGGGAGAAAAGTTGTGATCAATGTTTTTTGCTCTCTGCTTCAGATCCAAGACTTGGGTCCATTTTCCTTAATACTCTAGGTGTGTTATTCTAGAAGGAAAAAAAAAATTCCAGTCATGTAGCTTAGTGGTGCTACAGTTTGACTCATAAAACCCTAACAACTATGGAAATTCTTGCAATTCAACTAGTGAAATTTGCATTAGTAGGAAACATACAACACATGCAAAAGTCCCTGTTGCTTGAAGCCCTGTTTGTGGACTGGTGAGGCAACACCGCTGATGACAGTGAAAATTTCACAATTACCACAAAAATGTAACATTTTCCAGCAGTTTATTGTGGGATATTTCCTTAAGGGGAAAAAAAAAAGTCATAAACAGCATTCTGTAAGAACCCCCTCTCCCTGACACCAAATATTTATGGGAATATAATAGAACCTCTGAGCACTCCTTTCTCACTGGCACTTGGCTACATGTAAGAGAGTAAGGACCAGGTTAGTTAATAACTTTGCACTTTGCATAGGCTGCAAAGGACATAAAGTTAATTTTTAATTATCAGTTATTGTGATACTGTATTTTATAGGTGTCCTGGTTTAGGAATGGCACTCCCCAGTTTAGTATTCACCCTCCCTGGGACTCTCCCAAACCAGACACCACTTGCTTGCTTTCCCATCCTTTCCCTCCCCATTCCCACTCTGGAAGTGGGATTTGCAGGCACAAAAAGGTAAAAAATTGAGAATTTCAGGCAGAAAAGGGTAAAAATTACTTGTTGAGATAAGAACAATTCACTGGAAGCAGAAATGAGATAAGAAAATGAACTGCAACAGCAACAATATTAATAACAAAAGGTATAAAGCAAAAAACTGATTCACACAGAAAAAGAGTGACAAAATACCAACGGGCTCTTCCCCCCATACCCTTCTGGATGGGTCACTGAAAGATCTTTGCACTTCCCTTGGATGATGCTGCTTTCAAGGTGTGACTAAATACATTTATTTCCTGGAAACAGTAGATTTGATGACTAAGAGATTAGTACTCACTCCTGTTCTAACTCTTCTGTACTCCTCCCAACGTTGTCTCCATTGGTTTGAGAGGTTACTGCCACTTCAGCAGTTCTGAGACTGCAGTCTTGGCCAGGTCTGGAGAAGGATCTAGTTGGAAAGAACTGTAAGGGAGAAAGCAGTAACTACTGAAATAAGATCAAACCCTCACCATCAAATAATATATGTAATAATCTCTAGCCTATGACAGACTACAAGCAGACTACTACAGCTGATTTTGCCAATCTGGGAGCAAACTGAGCCAAAAGAATGGCAACAGTCACAAGCTGAAGTCAGACTAAAATAATCTCCCTAAAGAAATTCCACTGAGAATAATGCACACTGATTCTACTGTGAGATCTGAAGAAGCAAAATTTCTGTTACTCTGCACCACAGGGAACGGGTCTTAGGGTAAGAAAGGCAAGCATGTAGCTCTTTTACTGCATTCAAACATCTTTCTCTTGTGTTCTGCTCTCTTCTGGTTACAAAGATCAGGTGGTTTTAAGGAAGCTACTGGGCACTCCAGCACAAATTCTGGCAGGTTTCTGATCTGGAGTATGCTGAACTCAGAGAGGATGGGAATCAGCAGGTTCTACACCTTAACATGCAATCTTCACCCCAAGGATGTGTGGAGACAGCAATGTTAAACAAATTTAAAGGTCTTGCAGTAAAAATATTCAGTCTATATTTTAGCTATGGTTAATACAGACAACTGCCCCAGCACTAATGATCCCTTCAGCTGGTATTAAATTCTCCTTTTATCTTCACAAATACACTGAAATTCCTGGGATTTGCAATCCCAGGTGCACACAGGATTATTTAAGTTGCCATGCACTTTGCAGAGGGATGACTGACCCAAGTGCATCCCTCAGCTGTCAGAGGCTGGCTGGAGAAAAGGCAGCTCTCCATGGACAGGCACAATTGGCACATCAGTCAGGACCAGCTACTAACACACAGATCACCACTCTCTTGAGGAAAAAAGCATCATCAAGAGTCCTTAAAAATAAGAATATTACAGGACTGATGTAGTCATATTAATAATGGACAACACAGCTAAGAAGAGGCCATTAATAAAGCCTATTATTTGGCTTAGTGGAAATAATAGCTTAACTGCTGCTAAGTCTTTTTCCTACCTGTAAGGCATATTATTTCAAGTATTTCTAGATGTGAAATGAGGGCTTTATTATCTTGGATTATGAAAAATAAAGTAAAAGATGAGAGAAAATCATAATGTTTCCTGACTGTTTTTTTATACTCAAATCACAAGGACTTAGAAAATATCTTGTACAACAGCTATGAATACCATTTGCTTGGGGTATTTGATTGTGACAAAAGCAAATAGCAGTTTCAAATAATTCAGACATCAAATGTAGCACCCTTAAATGTTGAACTCCTTAGAGTCCTCATTTTAACATTTATTTCAAAGTTATTTTCTAAAAATACTTATTCTCCTTTTCTAAAGAATTCTGAAGTTTATAATTTGTCTCATTTCTGACACTTATTAGTTATACACACTGTGTTGAATCTCCAGCCAGTTTGGCTGCCAGAAGAGCATCTCTCCTCTCCTGGGGAAAGGCAATGGAATCATGTTCTACCTACAGAGGCACAGAAGCAGCCTCACCTGTGTGGGTGATGGATGGAGAAACAGGTGACTGATCTTGCAGCAGACCTTATCCTAATTGTCCCTAATTCAAATGAAGTCCATTCACAGTGTAGCTCATGATTATTGAGATCAGAAGACAAATGCAATGGCTGCCAACTGAGCAAGGCAAAGACAGCACCAGACTTTCTTCCTAGCTGGTGTTAGATGAGCAGTGGAAAGAACCACTTAGTTTTCTTTTTAAGGAAGATCATAGAGCACATTTCATAAATATTCATTATGCAAACTCCCTTGAATTTTGAGTTTAAAAATCTCTGATGGTAAGGAGCAAGTTACTCTTTGGAGTAGGATGATTTCCAGGAACAAGGCATAAGTTGGTATTTTTTTCCCCTAATGACAGCAAGTCAAACTTTCTGTTGTCTCTATAAGGGAGATGTGCAATGGCATCTCCTTGCTAAAAGAGACAAACAAGCAGAGAAGTCAGCAAAGCAGTATCCACAATTTTCAGTAGACAAAATGACAATCAAATACATCTCTTACTAAAGCAAGACTTAAGCATCTTGTTTTTTCTCAGACAACTGTTCAATTACCCAAGGGGCTTTGTTCCTTTTAATTCTGGAATCATGTATCCATGATTCTACTCTATCCAGCTTCTAAGTTGTCAATGGTTATTAGGAAGGTCCCTCCCACTTTGGCTGGAGCAGAGTGGTTCCCCAGTCTTTCAAATAGACCCAGTCTCCTGATTGGAAATCCTGTGCTGGTGTCTAATCCCATTGGTCTGGAAATTGCTACTGCTAGCTCCAAATCCTGCAAAGTTTTACTAAGAAAAATGAGGTAACTATTCAAATCAATCCCTCCTTTTACATGTGTGTTTCCTGGAATATGTGGTAGGGTAGGGTCAACCATATAGCAGCTCATAGAGGTTTATTTTGCTGGTGCCCCACAGCTGAATTCTAATTTGAAGCCGTATCAAGGAGGTGTCCTGACATATTTTACCCAATTGCAATTTGATTGTAAAATTCATTCACTCTACTTTGCCACTAGCTTGGGGCCTATGAAGAGTAGGAACATCCCAAGCTGTTCCCAAGGCCTTCATTTTATCTGTTGTACCACTTCTGCAAAAAAGTGGGAACATCTGTCTGATGACATTCCCAAAGGTACCTTGAATCTAGGTATTATTTGATCCAATAGCATTTTGGTCACTTCCCTAGCCTGACTGGTGTGACAAGGGAAGGCTCCTGGACACCCAGAAAAGGCATCCACCAGAACCAGGTGGATTTACACTGCCCTTTCAGTAAAATCAATCTGCCAATATTCTCCTGGAACATTTCCAGGTTTTATGGTCTCCAGCCTTACTTTATTAGGGTTGTTTCTTTAACAAACTATACATTGTTGGATTCTTGATTGTACAATCTGATCCATTTTAGAGTCAATTATAGATTTTTGCACATGTTTCAAGCTTTTCAGTTCTCCAATATACACTTGGCATTGTGCTCATGCTCAACTACTTCACACAAGATTGGTCCTGGCACTACTACTTGCCCTGTTAGGGTAACTGCAGAGCCTTGTGGATCACATCTTGTTTTTAAAGTTTCAATTAACTGACACTCCCTAGCAATAGACTTTGTTTTTTCAACTGGGAGAGGCATCTCTAGAAGGGGTATTAAAGATAAAATTTTGTTTTCTAACATGCCTTTTTCTGCAGCCCCTTGGCTAAATGATTCCCCAATTAGCCTTATTGGTTAAATGATTCCCCAATTTTGGTTTGGTTTTACCCACCTGGTCTGCTCAGCAGTGCATGATGGCAACTTCTGCTGGTTTCTGAATACTTTCAAATAAATCCAGTATTTTTTTTTCCTCATTTTTAACCCATTTTGATGTGTCTTGAGATGTCAAAAGGCCTCTTTCTTTGTAGATGGCCCTATGTGCAGGTACCACTCCAAAAGTGTATTTTGCATCAGTCAAAATGTTAACTCATTTTCCCTTACTCAGTTCCAAAGCTGGAGTGAGTGCAATTAGTTCTGGTTTCTGGGCTGGAACACTGGAGCAGAACGCCCTGGATTCAATTACCTCATGGTGTGTAGTCACTGAGTATCCAGAGAGTCATTTTCCATTTCAGGGAAGCTGCTCCCAGCAGTAAACAATTCCCAGTCAGGTCTTTCCAAGGCTCTGTCTCCTAAGTCAGGTCTGCTGGAATACACTTCTTCCATAGTCTGTAAGCAATCATGATCTGGGCTTCCTTCTACTTGTCAGGGAGGTAAAAACATAGCAGGGTTAATGACAGAAGTTGTTTGGAGTGTCACATCATCTTGCTCCAGCAAGATTACCTGGTATTTTAGCATCCAGCTGGGAGACAGCAAGTGCCCCCCTTTTTGCTTAAATACCAACTGGACCACATGTGGTACAGAAGCAACAATGCTTTGTCCCAAAGACAAAGTTTTCAAGATTCCTGGATCAAGAGAACAGTAGCTGCTACTCCCCTCAGACAACTTGGCCAGCCTTGGCTGACATTATCCAGCTGCTTTGAAAAGTAGGCCACAACCCTCTTCTGGTCCCTGAGGGGCTGTGACAGCACTCCCAGTGCTGTGTTGTGCCTTTCATAGGTAAATAGTTCAAATGGGTGCATGGGGGCTGGGAGCCCCAAAGCAGGGCCCTCTCTTGGGTTTGCATGGCCTGGTTTTGGTAGCAGGGGGATTTCAGGGGTGGCTTCTGTGAGAAGCTCCTGGAAGCTCCCTCCATGCCTGGCAGAGCCAGTCCTTGGCAGCTCTGAAGATGGACGTGCTACTGGCCAAGGTTGGGACAATCAGAAATGGTGGTGAAGCCTCTGTGGTGACATATTTGAGAAGAAAGACAAAGTGGAAGGTCATTGTGCAGTTGTAATTGCAGCCAGAGTGGGGTGAGAGTATGTAAGAGATGTATGTAAGTATGTAAGAGAAGTATGTAAGAGAAACAGAGGTCAGTGAAGAAAGAGGGGGAGGAGGTGATCCAGGCACTGGAGCTGGGATTCCTCTGCAGCCCATGGTGCAGACCATTTTCACTTTCATCCCCTGGTATCCATTTCTCTCACTGGCAGAAGAAAAGGGAGATATTGAAGCCCTCTCTAAAGAAAAACACTAATTTTAGAGTGTTTTTCTCCTAGAATTTGTCTCCAAACTGACACAAGTGAGTAAAATACTGTCCTTTCACAATCAATGGACCAAAGAAGTATAAAGATGGCCACCAAAAGTCTCTCTAGGAACTGGCTGCAGCCCTCACACTACAAGAAACTTCTGCAGACTTCCAAAGCCCCGCTGGGATCATATTTCCCATCCCCTCTTATCCACAGCCCAAGAAATCTACTTCAGGCCTTCCTCTTGTTGCCTTTCTCCCAACTTGGAAATGAAACTTGAGATCATTTTAGTAAGGAGGTAACATAAAAGAGGATCTTTATTTGAAGGAGCAGTTATGGAAAGATGTCCACAAAAGCCCATCCCCCCCAGGGGTGAGCACATTTTTTATAGGTTTTAGGAAATTAGTGTAATTGATAAAAAGCACTAATTAGGAGGACAAGTGGTGAGGAAATTCCCCCCCAGGTCAAGCCCCTTCTCTGGTGTCCCCTCCTCAGCACTTTGTCCATGTAAATGTATCTCAAAGAGTTGTTCTCATCCATAGTTCCCAGGAAGAACCAAGACAGGAGAGGGGTCTTGTATCTCTGAGGGCTTTTCTCTTTCTGCCTAGGGAAAGGCCATGGAAAAATATTGGGAAAAAATAGCTACTAATACAATAGATTACAGAGTTACAAATATATGTATAAATAATACAGAGAACATATAAAAGAGAAAAAGGCAAAATCCAAATGGTATCACTGTTATTCCCACCAAGTTGTGAGCATAGAATGACCTTTGCTCCTGCCAGCAATGGGATCACACAGGTAACTTTGCCCCTTACCCTAGAGGTGATAGAACTTCATTTTATCTACACTGCTGAGAAACACTGAACTTGCTGCTTACATGTGTAGCAAAGTTTTTCCTCAAATTCCTGTTATTAAGAAAGACATTTCAAATTGGAGCTGTAAGAGCAACAGCTTTGGAGGAATTTCAGTGATAAGAGAAATATCCTGTTTACATATAAGAACATTATATTGTATATATACAGTTTATATATGAACATTGTTTTACATATATAAAAAGTAATGCTGAAAATCAAAACCAGCCAGCAGCTCAGTATACTTAATAACCAGCAAATTATAATTTGAAGAAAACAGAAGAACACTCAATGGAGAGAAGATTCACAAATCTCACACAACCAGAAAGTCTTTACTTAAAAGTACTGATGTACTCCTTCAAGGAGGAGGCTGTGCAAGATCCCTGTTTGTCTACCAAATCAATAACCCTGTAACTCACTGCAGAAAATAGCATCAAGTGCTAACAGTCAGGAAAAGTGGGGCAGTGCAAGGTTGTGTTGCTCCTGTATTGTTGGTGACAAAAGCAGGTATTGCATAAGGCTGGTACAGCTGTAGCCAGTAAATGAAAAAGGGAAATACTTAGATACATTCAAAACTAGCATACATTCAGGACTGCACTAGGACTGAGTATTGTCATCATTCATACTTTCTACTTCCAATACAATGTCTGCATATTGCTTGTAGACAAGGCCTGGGGGAAGAGAGAATTCAAATGAGATAGTCCATAGTTTGGCTGTCTGAGTCAGCCTGATTAGACTTTCATATATTCTGGAAGATTTACAAATGGACTGTGTGCCTTTATTTTGAGAACATCATTGTCTACATGACAACCAGCCAATCCAAAGCTGCTGCCCTTACAAGGACACTTGTCCTGAGCATAGGAAGGTGAAAAAATATTGACAACACAGTTCAAAATCTTCCTCTAAAGCAGGAAACGTGAGACAGCCTGGTGGTTTTCAAGAACCTCAGCTAAATAAATATTAAACACCTATTCTGTTGGTTTGAAAAAGGATTCAGTTATGAAAACTTAACCAGAACCAAACACTCACCTTTGCAACTTTTTCTGTATCTCCCTCACAAGGCTATCTGTACTCTTCCAATGTAATTCAAAGTGTTTCTGTGTTGTTCACATGTCACATAACTTTACATTCCCTTCCTACCAGCAGTCACTGACAGCTCTGGGACCTTTACATCCATCCCCAAGTGCCACAAGGCAGGCAGTGAAGTCCTTCAACAGCCAAGTTCCCTGCTGCCCTCTCACCTGTTGGGAGCCTGGTATCAGAGCTGCTCTCTTGCTCCTCTTCCTGTCAAGGCCGTGGTCACAGCTGTGTCACCTCACAAAGGCTTGCCAAGCTTTCCTGTGGAAGCATTTATTCCTTGCTTCATTGTAATCTTTTCAAATCCTGCCAGGAAATGCTGCCTTGCTCTCACTTTTCCCACATCACAGTGAAGTGATGCAACCCGGGGCTAAAGCATGACTTAGCTGAAGAGACTGAAGGGAAAATTGGTGTTACAGAGGGTAAAACTGACAATAGTAACCTCTGCCAGAAACTCCCTTTCTGAACTCCTTGCCTCCTCAGCCTGAAAGATGCATAAAAGAAAATTACCCTAGAAAATTACCCAAGATAAACAGTGAAACCCCACTCTTGAGTCACTGAACGAACATCACACAAAAATACCTGCACTTGTTTTAAGTTTAAAAGGTTGTTCTAAGTTTCCCACCAATTTAGAAATACCTCCTTAATGCTCCTTTCAACTTTCCCCCATCCCATCTTAACTTTATCTCCTTAAAATTGCACCTGTGGCTACATTTGAAGAAAATACATAACACTTAAACAAAACTGTTAAGGATATTTTGCAGACTTTTTGGAGACTCAATTCAACTCAGAGTGATACCAGGAAAAATCCATCACTTTTATCAGTGATTTCTTTTAAAGGAGAATTGTGTGAGACTGCAAGATCCTCAAATGTAAATGGGGAGCACTTAGAACAATGAATACTGCAGGGGTGTGGAACAGTCTCTCATCAATGTAAGGTAAGATTTACCCCTAATTGTGTGTAAAGCTCTCCGGGAAGTGCAACAGTTTAAATACAAAATGATTGATTTTCTTTATGACTAGAGAGACACATTTTCTCTTGCTCTCTTAGGGAAAAAAACAAACAAACAAGTCATTTTTAAAACATGGGACTTCCAGTTCCACAAGTGAAAGTTTTTTCCACTATTTCTGTTGTAGGGGGAAATACCACAGAGATCATATGGGTATCCCAAACACACACAGGGATTTAACAAATATCCACCACATGTATCTTCAGTACCATGACACCTGCTGAGTGTTGTAAAAATATTCCTAAGGTTAAAGTTCATTAAAAGTCCTCTTTCTTTATTAATCTGTTGCTCTGCTCTTCTGCCTATTCATTGGTATCATAACATAGTATAAAACAGGACTGTACCTTGATAATGATGCCTAGAAGAGCAAGCTTCCCAAGCATGGATAAAAATGTTTTAAAACAATTTCTGTACTTTGGAAAATTATTAGAAAGTATTTCCATTACAAGCTCATAAAGAAAATTATTTTACTTAAAAATCCCCCAACAAACAACATATAAAATTTCCCCCATTTGGTAAATGCAACTTTTTCCTCTCAGATTTCTTCCTAAAAATGACAAAGCCAGCAAGGCATTATCCATTGAAACCAAATCCTGAGAATTTGTATATAGTGTGATGTATTTATATGTACTGAAACACTTGCCCTTATATGGGTACATCATAAAACAAGTTGATAGCATAAACATACCTTTTTCAAATGCATGGAGATATTTCCAGTCAGGTGAATAAAAAAACTACACTGAAGAGCAAAGCTCTGGTCTAGATCCCTTCCCTTATACCTGGGTGAACAGCAAAATTATTTATCACCTTATTTGAAAAGCCAAGTACTTAAAAACAAGAAAATGAGTATTTAAAGACCCTATGAATCTGAGGCTGCCTATATCGTAAATGCACCATTATTTCTAGGTATAAAAAAAGTCTACTTCATCATAACAAAACAGCCTTCACTACAAAAATCAGAATAAACATTATTCTATATGTAAACATAGCACTAAAAGCCCTGAAAAAAATAAGCAAGAAAGCATGCAACACTGGCTGAAAAAATAAAGAGAAATGTAAATAATTTCTCTATAAAACAGAATTGAAAAGTGCTCCTCTTGGATGGCAGATACAGTATTATTGTCAAAAAACCAGGACATATAAATATTTTATAACATATTACTCAACAGAGAGTTTTTCTGAGCTGAAAGGACAGGTCCATACCAATGTTTCTATACCACAACAGACACCAACCACAAAAACCTGTGGTGTCCTCCAAACCACCTCCAGGTTTCTGTCTCATGGAATGTGGCTGCCACAGGACAGGTGCTGCATCCCAAGGATACCATACACTGTTGTAAAAAACATTTTGTAGTTTCCCTTATATTTGGCAGATTTTTTAGATTGGAAAAACCCCATGCCATTGAGCACACAAGGCTGTTTGCTCACTCAAGGAGAGACTCCAGTCTTTCTTATTGCACACTATTCAAATACCATTATGCCAACCCTTGATTTCTGGGAAAAAGAAAGAAGTCAAAGTTAAGAGATACATCAGAATCAATTATTTCTATAACTGACTTATGTTCTAACTTGTCTTTACCCAGCCCCCTTGGACTAGACAGTATTTTAAATCACTACAACAAGGAAACAATATACCTTGGTGGTGTTACATTATTTTGAAAGCTGGGTTCCTTGCCCACCAGGTTAAATCACAGCCATCCAGAGCACTTCAGGCACAGTGGCTTGAGTCTTTTGGCTCAGAACTGGCAGCAAATGCTGCCTACAAAATGTTGGTTTCTGTTGATTCCCCCCCCTCCAGCTTCCTTCAGTCAATAGCAGATGGAATTTCAGTTTTCTCACAAAGCCTACAGGCTTAGAATAACAACTCTTACATTTCCAAAAGAGAAACAAAAAGCAACAAAACCAATAACAATAAAAACAAACCTCACACAAACATTCTGGCCATCTGGCCACTGAAAGGCAGATCTGAAGCTCCACAGAGGCTCTTGCAATGTGCCCACAGTTGCTCCCTGGGTGAATCAGGGGCTGTATTTCTATCATCTATCAGCTGTAGATTACAACAGAACCTGATATTCCTGAAGAAATGGTTTTCTAGAAAATGTCAATAATCCTGATGGCTTCCTAAAAGTTCATGGAGATACAGGCAAAATGATGGCATCTGTTCCTGCAGCGAGGAAAAGCTTACATGTGAAAAATAGCTCAAGTAATTAGTATTTTTAAAATTAAGATGGTTACTGCTGGAAGGAGCTGAAAATTCAGTACAAACTAATCATTTGCTTGAAGTCTAGGAGAACAGAATTTACATTACACACAGAGAATGAGAAAAACTGACAGTCCTGACCTGTTTTGCCACTAAAACTGAGTGGAATGGTGCTGTAAGCACTTTTGGACTGCTGAGACATGTTACTATGACAAAATATTCCACTCCTTCAGAACAAGATTCACCTTAAAACTGTATTTGTATATTTGGTGTATTTGTAAATATGAATTAAAGCTCATTACCCCACTTTGTAGTGAGTAATTACTACTACAATGATGATATAAAGTAGAGTTTTAATAATGTACACAAGAATCTTGAAAATGGAGTCAAAGAAATCACAGATATTTCACAGACTTTTCACAGACATTTTTCCAACTGAGCTAGCAGAAATCAAACTGAACAGATATATCCCTGACTTGGAATTTTAACTTGGAACTGTGGCTTCTTTGGACAAATCTGTGATGTCTATTTAGTGATTATATAATAGTTGAGGAAGGTTATACTGAAATTTTACCCCCTCCTCAATATAGGGAAGAATGCAGAAAAATGCCACATTTTCCTTTCTTTTTCCCAATTTTCTAAAAGAATAATTAAAACACCCCCCACCCCCAAAAAAAAAAAAAAAAAAAAAAAAAAAAAAAAAAAAAAAAAAAAAAAAAAAAGGAAACAGATTAATTTTGGAAAAAGCTTGTCAAGTTGTCCTCTATTTGTAATTTTTGCCTTTCTTTTCCAACAAAATCTTTTCAAGTTAATATGAAATTTTCATTTTTAGACTATTTTAGGGAAGAAACCATTAATAATTCACATAGATCCTCTACTGTACTGACCCTCTATAAATGTTCTAATTACATGAGACAGCCACCTTTGGCTGTTGGGGTGCTGGAGATGAGCACAACACATCAGAAACAGTTTATGGCAAGAACAATCCTATTAAGAGACAACAAAAATGACAATTGTGCTCGTTGCTTCAGTGAGCATTAAAAACTGGGAGCTCTGAAACATTTTCCAACATCCTCCTCATTGGGAGAACAGCTCTGCTTGAGGCACGTTGATTTTAACAGAATTGGAGAAAATAAATTGAAAATATATGAAAGAGGTTTTAGGCCTAACTTTACATCAATTAATAGATTAATAACTGGAGTCAATGTATCTTATAGAGCACTAGGAGGAATTTTTCCTTTTTACCCATATTAATCAAAAAGCTTATTTGTAATGCAAACATTAATCCTTTTCTAAGAATTGTATTTACTACTACTTCCACCAACTTCCAAATTTCTAAGTCAACTGATATTTCAAAGTGCAGCTTTTCTAAAAGATCTCCCATACGACCTCTGACTTTGCCATTGTCATTTTTGTTGTTTAGGATATATTTGGGTTTGTTATTTAAGAAAAAAAAAAACAAACTCCATTTCATTTCAACTCACATTCTTTCTCACTGAGGACCGAGAGACAACATGGTGTTTTGAGGGGCTAATTAAGAAATTGGTGGTGACGTTTTAGCAAATCCAATTCCCTGCTGAGAAATATTAATTCTCTCTTCTGTAATTTTTAGGGCAAAACCCATAAAACCAGGGAAAAAAAAGCCTTTTAAATATAGTTACTTTGAGGCACTTGGGTTTTTAACAGTTGGTAAGTAAATACTGCAAACCAGAGACAAGGACAAAAGGAAAATCTCTTAAAAAACTAATCCTGGATGAACGTTGAGTTTGTTACCTGGTACCTGCCAACAGAAATAGGTGCCTACCCCATATTGCCATACAGGGCTGAATATTTCAAATATTTCAAATCATCAAGTTTTTTTGCTTAGTGTGGATCAGGAGTCCTTAATGAACAGAACAGCCACGTTCCCAGTTAAAATACTTTGTAGGAATTCCTCAGAAACCTTCCAAGCAACTGCACAAACATAAAAAAATAACAATGGGGAAATGCCTGGAATCCTATTGAGTGACCCTGGAAAAGTCCTTATTGAAAGAACATTTTACAAATGGACTTTCCCTTCAGCACTGTGAATGCCTCTCTAACAATAAATAAGGGTTGACAGACAAAGCAATTTAAAAAGCTACACTCGTGGAATAACAAAACGTGCAAACAAGGGAGAAAACGCTTAGTTAAAAAAAAAAAAAATTTAAAAAAGGGCCCTTTTATTTTCCTGCTTCTTACATTTCAGCATTATATCTGTATTCGACTTTCTTGGTTCTTTTCAGCAAACTACACTTGAAGTGTCTCCCCCTTGATAAAAGCAGCAGCCAGCTCAAACCTCCAGCGGCCGTGGCGATGCAGTCACATGGGCAGGGACCTTTTCAGCTCAAATCGAGTGTGTCTCGGCAGGACAACGCTGGATTCTTCTTCCAGCTGCTCTTTGCTGTTCTCTGCCCCGCACTGGGACAAAATCACCGTCTTTATTTGCAGCATTTCGGCCGAACAGAGCTGGGCAGGCCGCCCTGGCTCCGGGTGACTTTCACCCCGTGGCTGAGGCATTTCCGATGATCATCGGAACCAGCCACCCTTTAGCAGCTTTCTGGACCGTGTTTTCCTACAGATCTAGTGCACAGACTAGTACACTGCTTATAATCAATATCCTGATTAGTATTGATTGAAACAATTAATTAAAAATTAACGAGAAAAATGAACCAGCGGCGGGGAAGAGGAAGCGGGGCTGAGCCCTGGACAGCCCAGGGCACAGCCGCCCTGAGGCGCCTCCCGTGTGGGAGATCATGAATTATATAATATAGAACACGTGATCACTAATTTCATAAAAATGCATAAATAACTGAGAAAGTTTGTTATCAGCTTCTGTGTTATCAGCTTCTGCGTGGAGACCGATATTTTATCGGGCACCCCCAGAAAGAACCCGGCCAAGGATAGAGCAACGCCCGGCTCGCTGACACCAAAAGACGTCACGCGTTTATTTTTCCCGACGATTTCGGGAGCGTTCGGCGAGAGCGCGGCTGGCGCCGGAAGTCACGTGACCCCGCGAGGCGATCGGGGGCCGCCTTCCCCCTCAGCGCCCTTTGGGGCGCCGCTCGCGGCCGCCGGCGGAACTGCA
>WEIU01021341.1:579407-655769 GCA_013389925.1 Aegithalos caudatus
GGGGACGGGGCCGCGGGGTGGCCCCAACGGCATCCGGCTTCCGTTTCCTCCCGCCGGGACCCGGCTGCCGGCTCCGCTCCCTCCGGCACCGCCGGCCCCTCGGTATTCGGCTGATGCTGGCCCTGCAAACCCCCGGCCAAGCCTCGCTTGCGAACGGCCGCGTTAAACAGGGCAGTGAAGCGCCTGGGCGGATCTCTGTAGGACAGCAAAGCAGCTGTGTTGGGGTGTTGTTCAACCAGAGGAGCTTGTTAATCGAACAGGAGTTAGGCTGGATATCGGGGAAAGGTTCTTCCCCCTGAGGGTGTCAGGCACTGCCCAGGCTCCCCAGGGAATGGTCACGGCCCCAAGGCTGCCAAAGCTCCAGGAGAGTTTGGACAATGCTCTCAGGGATGCTCAGGGTGGGATTGTTGGGGTGTCTGTGCAGGGCCAGGGGTTGGACTCGATGATCCTTGTGGGTGCCTTCTAACTGAGGATATTCCGTGATTCTTTGATACGTTTCTCAAAATCCTCTCAGCCTGTTCCAAAGGTGTGCTCCTAAAACTTGGTGAAGTTTGTGAACACCAACCAGGTGTAGGTTTGTGTTGGTTCTCGTTTCACGGGATAGAATACACTGCAGGCTCTCTCTTAGGTTCGTGTTAGATTAATGTGTGTTAGATTCTCTACACTGCTTTTGAAGAGAAACTGAGTAAACACAGAACCAGGAGCCCAGGTTGACAAGGTTTTCCCTCTTTTGTGCTCTTTCAGTAACTCAAATATTTAATGTAATAATCGAACTAATACATTTAAATAATATTATAGTATATTATATGCATAATGTGAATATATGCAGAAAATGTATGCAGAATACTTTTATTTATTATAAATTAAAAACTAAAGTTAACATGTATTACATAATATAATACATTCTATATAAAAATAAAGCAATAAAACAGTAATTTAGATAAGGTGACTTTAAAATAACTTCTTTTTTAGCTTTTCAGTGGGTTAGATTGACATAGTCTCCCAGGGGTCAAGCAAGGATGTCTACCCTCAGGACAGTGTTGATTATGATCATTATACATATTTAAATCTATATACACAGGCCAATCTTTGTCCCTCTACTTCCAGAAGCTCTAGTAACTTGACCTTATTTGTGATCTGTGTCAGACAAAATTCAGGATTTGCATGTGTGATCTCAAAGACTGCTGTGCTGCCAGATTTACTGTTCTAAAACATTTCAACATATAAACAAGATACCCTATAACTATGTAGTGTTACAATTTCTGGCTCTGAAATTCAGCTATTTGTGGATTTTTTTTTTCCTTTTTGTTTTTTCTGAGCAGGTCTTAATCATGAACCCGAGGGGGTTTTTGGAAGAGTTTTAATTTTTGTGCCTGCTTGAGATTTAACATATTTCCTTTGGAAAGTTTTCATATTTAGTGTCAGAAGATACAGCCATAGTTAGTAAAAAACCCCTTTTTCACATAAAATTCCAGTAGTGTGATTGCTTGCCAGGTTTTTTAGATTGAATCCAGCTACCACATGTTCTTTCTTTGGTTTTGTACACAGCTCATAAGTTGTACTTCAGTAAAATGGGACTCAGAACAGTTACAAGCATTCCTTCTGCAAAGCTGATTTTGCTTTACATCACAGACATAACTAGGAAAATGATGATTTGTCTGCTTACAGTTACTGCTCTAAAATCTATGGCATGCCTTGTAGGAAAGCTGATCTCATTTATTTGTATTTTTTTTTTCAAATTAGTAATGGTCTATCAATCCAGATTTTAAAAGGAGAGCATTGTCTTAACCAAGCTCTCTGCTCAGTTGATTCAGTGGGTCCTCATTAGTATTTATTTTAGATCTTATAAAGCAACATTTTATCTTGCTGCCTACATAGGTATCCTGAGGCAGCAGTTAATGTTTTAACCACAGCTTTGGTTTGGTTTTTGTAGCCCTGCAGAGTGAGAGTGTATGAGTTACAGTTCTTAAAAGGATTTTTCCAGCTGCTAAAGAAAATTTATCCCATTACTGAACTGTACATTTCTGTTGTTACTTTAATTTAAGATTGAATATGGCTCATCACCACAACTTTAATCTCAAGTGCTGCTGATTGTTTTTGGCACAACACTTGGTTTTCAATTGTCATTCCAGTCTTGACCTGCTTCTATGTGAACTGCAGTTCCTGGGTTGTTTGTTTGTTTGTTTTTTCTAAGAATACAAATTAAACATCACTGCTATTTAGAATTTAATTTCTGTGCAATTCTTTCTAGGATTTTTTTTTTTGTTTCTTCCACACAGGTGTGGAAAAATGGCCAAGAGAATTGCAGAGAAGGAACTGACTGACCGAAACTGGGACCAGGAGGATGAAGCCGAGGAGGTAAAATACACATTATTTCCCCCACCCTGCAGGTGGTACAGTGGCTGTTTATATTTCCTGTGTATCTTGTGCACAAAACCTACAGTAGAACTGGTTAAAAGTGCAGAAATTAAAGATAATTTTCTAGAAGTGGATTTTTAAAAATTATTTTTATAAAGCTTCCAATTATGCAGACCGTATAGCAAAGCAGCTTTTAAGAGTTAAAATTACATCAGTGGTTCTGGGGAATGGAACTTTATGTTTCTAGAGGAAACCCCAGGCTTGTTAAAATGCTTTTGGACTCTTCAGATGTGTGATAGGCATTTATTGAATTGACAGGAAAAAATGATTTGATTTCTGGAAATAAATGCTCTGCATGCCTCCAGTATTTTCTTGAGGGTCAGTAATAGTTAATTTCAGAACTATGTTAATTTTAGCTGAATGTCCCCACACAGCCAGAGGAATTAGGCAAATAGTTCAAGTGGTATGTTTCACCTGATTGTAAAAAGAGATTTTCACCTTTAATGTCTCATACTTCCTTAAAACAAACTGGTTTAGTTTTTGTCCAACTGAAAGTATTAAATGTTCAGATCTGTAAATGTAAGAAAGAAAACTGACTCTTCCAGGAATTTCAATATCAGGAAACTTAATTTCCTCATTTATTGCAGGATAGTACTGAAACATTAGCTGTCTTTGCTAGTGTTTGAACTACAGCAGGCTGCTGGAGGCTGCCTTAGAGCCCACATCTCCATATATCTGCTCCAAACTGTGCATTACTGACAGATTCCCTTCAGCAGAGAGAGCTTAGAGCTGTGTTTTTAAAAAGCAAAGCAAAACTTACATTATTTGTTAATAAAACTTACATAAAATGGAGATAGCACAAAGAGAAATGTAGTGCAGAACCAGAAAGAGTTTTCCAAGTATCAGCTCAAGTTCAGGTAGTTGGCAGGCTAAGGGCAGTGCTGTATTTTTGGAGTGGGTTGGTTTTTAGGTTTTTAACTTCTTCCCTTGTTTGTTTGGTAGCAGTGTTAGAGTTGTGTTCAAAACCTGATCTTTCAAGTATTCCAGTAATGGTTCCATAACTTCCTCTTCCAGGTGGGAACATTCTCTGTGGCAAGTGAAGAGGTGCTGAAGAACAGAGCCATTAAAAAAGCAAAGCGTCGAAATGTTGGGTCAGAGGTAATGTGGTCACTGAACAGAAGTGCTGCAGTTTTACTCACTTACAAAATACATCATGCTCAGGTTTTACTTCCTTGGCTTTGTAAGGGATGCTGAATAAAGTTATCATTTCAACTCACCAGCTCATATGCTGAGAATAAAGCTAAGGCAAAAAAAAAGGGTAATCCTAGTTTGACTGGGTGGGGGGAGTGTTGCATATTTTTGAGGTAAAAATAAGGAGTGTTTTAGACATAATGTAGTTTGCAAATGGGTAAAACTTCAATTTTTTGTAGAGATGGAAGTATGGAAATGCAAGGTTATTGGTTATCCATACTGTAGGGCTGGGGGATGTCAGAACCTCTATTAGAAAACACCCAAATACTAATGTGCTCTGAGAATGAAAAACATGTCTTTTGTTAAGAATTCTGCTACTTATTTTTTTCTCCATCCCTGTCAAGAGCTTTAGTGCTCTCTACTCTTTGCAGTAACAAATTGAAAATTGGAAGGAGGTTGGCCTTTGTTACAGGTTTAGTCCCTGTGAAAGCATTAACCCAGCCCAGCCAAACTGTTGTCCTTTCAGAATCCTTGACAAATAACTTCATTCTTTATATATTTTTCCCAGACATCCTTTGAACAGGGCATGCATCATGCTAGAAATACACAGATTGCTGTAGGATTGGATGGGACTAAGCACAGTTAGGAGCTAGACAGCCTTCTCCTATGCTTTTGATTTTCCTTCTGCAGTCCAAACACTGTAAATGAGGAAGCTCTCTCAGCCCACTAATGCCTTGAGTAGTTTGAGCCACAAATGTGGTACAGGATACAGTTAAATAAAGGATTGTAGTGGGAAGAGGTGGTGCAAGACATAGACTACAGCTTGAGCAGGAGAGATTCAGGGGCAAATGGAACAGGAAAAACAGGACAGAATGGGAAAGGGGACCAAATGGGCTGTAGTAGTCAGGAGACAGGGAGCAGGCTGTTAGAGCTTGTAGAAGGGCTGGTCTGCTTTAACCCCAGCTGACAACTAAGGACCATGCAGACCCTCACTCTTCCTCCTAGTAGGATGAGGAGAATTAGAAAAACATAAAACCCCTGGGTTGAGATAAGAATAGTTTAATGACCGAAATACAGTGCTGCTGATGATAAGGGAACCAACAAAAAGAAAGAAAGAAACCCCAAGGATAATCAGTGATGCACAGGACAGTTGCTCACTACCCACTGACCTCATCCCATCCCCAAGCAGCTGCTCCCAGCCAGTCCCCCTTGCCCATTTCTGTGCTGGCCATGACATTCTGTGCCCAGGTTCTGGCTGTGCTCCCTCTCAGCTCCCTGTGTCCTGCTCACTGCCAGAGCTTGAGACACTGAGAAGTCCTTGATTGCAGTGAGAGCTGCTCAGTGCCATGTAAAACATCCTTGTGTTATCAACATTCTTCTCACCCTGAATCCAAACCACACCACTGTACAGCTGCTAGGGGGAAAATTAACCCTATCCCAACCAAAACCAGGACAACAGGCTGGACAAAGTGTAAAACACAAAAGAGATGACAGGACAGCTGAAGTTGCATAAGAAACCTGTGAAATATTTACAGAAAGGTAAACTTGAAACTTACTGATGTTCCTGTGTGGAGCAAGCAGAATGCTGCAGTGAGAAAGGCAGCAGTTTAACTGGAATGCCTAAAGACAAAGGTGGGACTGATCAGAGAGGAACACAGTAAAAATGCCTGCCTAGGAATGAGAAGCAGAGAACTGCACTGGAAAAGATGGCACAAAAGGAAGCAAAGAGATCCATAACCACCAGGTCAGAGACTGGAATACAGCCTAAAGTTACAAGCTTTGCCATTTCTTCAATGGCAAAAGCAGATGAGACTTTGAACCAGTTCTTCTCTGATGGTTTCCCAGAGACACTGAAAGTTCACTTCCAGTAGTAGAAGTTCATTACCTCCAAAGACCTAAAAGTTGCAATGCTTTCTTTGCATGTTAATCACACTTTGTCTTTTAGAAACATGTATGAAACTATATCATAAGATAATTTGGTTGCAAAGACACAGTGATCAGAACTGGGTAATGAGAAGGTTGCAGAGATAGATGTTTTGTGGTCAAGTACAATCAATTTTCATCTTGCATCAGTCACATGGGAATATTTGGGGTAAATCACATGAGGTTTCATAGGTGACTCCAAGTGATGTGGATTAAAATATTGGGCTCTTGATTGCCACTGTAAGTGCTAAATAAACTGAGTTGAAAATAAACCTGAGATTATATAATCCTGTGTAATTATTTAAAGAAAACAAGATGCTGTGAATGTCTAATAGGTAGTCAGACACATCCACAGCTCTGAACAACTTCCAAGTATCCACATCCTAGACCTAGTTTATTCTCATACCAAACATCTGAGTCTTTTCAAAACAGTAGCAGTGTGTGTCATAAGGAAGCTGTTAATTTTGTTTGCATAGCTGACGCAGTAATGCATGGAATGACATGCTGAACTAGGGAAAAATAAACAAAGGATATCAGGAATATTAAATGTGGCTAGGACTTGTGTGGAGAAGATGCATGTAACTGGTTGTCTCTCTTTTTTTCTCTTCCCAGTCTGAAAGTGGAGGAGCTTTTAAAGGCTTTAAAGGCTTTATGTTGCCTTCTGGAAAAGGTGGAGGTGGCTTCAGTGGATTTGGGAACGGGGCAGGAGTAAAGCCTTTGGAAGGGCTGTCTAATGGAAGCAGTAGTGTCTCTACTACTCCTCCTTTCAGCAGCTTGAAGAGCACCTCAGAAACACAGTCAGCATTTGGTAAGTTTTAAATAAGCATACATATTTATCAACACCTTCAGTCATAAAATCTGTAGGGTTATTTTAGTGAAAAAACAAGCCTAGACTATCTTATAGTTGTGTTTTAAGATTTTGAGACTTTATACCTCTTTGTAAGATTTCTTAATATTTTAGAGTGCTGGAGGGACAAGTTTTCACATGCATGCAGTTTAAAGAGGTGGGAGCTAAACTGATTTTTCTAATGCTGGAGGTAAAAGTTTTCTATGCACAGATGGCAATGGAAGGCATTGGCATAAGGCAATCTGTAAAAGGTATAAAGCATCTGGTGACATGTCCCAGTTTTTTGAATTTAAATAAAAAATACATGCTGCATAGTTAAAGTCTCCATCTTTTTTCCTTGTACATCTGAATTTGCAGAGTCTTAACTAGAATTTTATCTGTTGTAGTTTTAAGACATTTGAAATACTTTGGCAAGTTGAGCTGTCATGCTTTGGAATTCCTTGAGGAATATTAGTTCTGTCCCTTTGTGCTGGAGATGTTAACCCTGCCACCACAGAATTTTGGAGTCACCGTGCCATAGAATAGAAATGGTGGAGTTTGAGGTTTAGAGTAACTTAGATTTCAGTGAGCTTGAATAAATTAAAGGAAACTGAAATATTAAATGAGAATTTTTCTAGTTTCCTTCTTAGGGTTTTTTATACAGAAGTGCTCAAAAGCTTGTACAATTATGGGCTAGTGCATTCAGGGTTGTTTAAAGCACAAATGGCAAGAGATAATGGAGTATTTTGGTTTAATAAGTGTTACAGCTTGCTAAAGTTGTTAGATTTTTGTAAGTTTTTAAAGGCTTTGCCAATATATAAAACATGAGGTTTTTTTAATGTTCTGTACAAGGTGTCTGAATTTTTTTTATACACCAGTGTGCTCCATCTACTTTGTCTATCCCTAACTTCCTTGTCTAAATTAAATCTTGGGTCTGCTCACTGGCATGGCAGTACCTGGGGCACAGTGTAGTGACCCAAAAGAAGGAGCTCAGCTGAGTAAGGATGGGTGATTCCTTTAAGAAACACTGAGCATGTTAGTCAGGCTTTTAAGAGAGCTGTGCTTTCTGGGGAAAAAGAAATGGTTCTAAGCCTGTGGAGCTGATTTTCTGAGTCTGGGGAGTTTTCAGCCTGTAGTAGCTGATTTCTTCTTCCCTTGAGAGAATTTGTTCCTCTTAAGGATGGTGAATGTAAATAAGTCTTCTGTTTTTTTCATAGCAAATCTAGGTTCTCATACAACCCTCTCACAGGTGTTGTTTCTATTATTTAACCAGTGAAGAGAAGTGTTGTCTTTACTGACCAGTTATACGGTTCCTTAGTGCAGCATGTTATAAAAGGGCAGTGCAAAATTGTAAATAAAGCCTTTCTGATGTTTCCTCTACCTGCAGTCTAGCTCTTCGTGTCCAACAGTGACATAAGCCACTTTTCTCACTAGGTCAGCAAAGCATCTGTGTTGTTTTTTTGTGTTATTTTTTTTTTAAGCCAGAGCTTATTGACTAAATGAGTTAAGTTGGATATCAGGGAAAGGTTCTTCCCCCAGAGGGTGCAGGCATTGTCCAGGCTCCCCAGGAAACGGGCATGGCCCCAAGGCTGCCAGAGCTCCAGTCAGGGATACCCAGGGTGGGATTGTTGGGATGTCCTGGGCAGGGCCAGGAGCTGGACTGGATGATCCTGGTGGGTCCCTCCCAGTTCAGGACATTCTATAACTCCATGACTTTCCCTCTAACAGCATCCCCAATGTCCAACGGCCCCAGCGCCGCCGTGTTTGCCGAGAAGAAGGCGGCGAGCCCCAGAGCCAACGGCGGCTCCCAGCCCTGCAGCTCCCAGCCCTGCAGCTCCCAGCCCTGCAGCTCCCAGCCCTGCAGCTCCCAGCCCTGTGGCTCGGCAGCGCCCGGCACCGGCGCCTACCACAAGCAGCTGGCCGCTCTCAACTGCTCCGTGCGCGACTGGATCGTCAAGCACGTCAACAGCAACCCCCTGTGCGACCTGAGCCCCATCTTCAGGGACTACGAGCAGTACCTGGCCAGCATCGAGCAGCAGCACGGGGGCAGCAGCGACAGCGGCTCCGAGAACGAAAGCAACAAAACCCCTGGCCCCAGGGCACTTCCCGTGTTTGGGAGTTCAAAGCTCCAGCAAGGCTCCGCCTTCTTGTTTAACAACAAAACTGAGGATGCCTCAGACAAAAAACCCGGTGCGGCGTCAGATAAAAGAGAGCCGTCGTTAGGAGCTGCATCGACTGTCTCGTTTAATTTTGGCAAGAGTGTTGACAGTTCTGTTATGGGTTCCCTCAGTTCGGGAACGCTCAGTAGTTTCTCATTTTCTCCTGGGAATTCAGGTTTGTTTGGAAAAGATGCAAACCAGGCTAAGCCTGTCACTGCAGCATCCAGCAGTTTATTGGAAGCTCAGACAGACACTGGCAATACTGATGACAAAGGTAAATTCTATGTATTTCTATTTATAATTATTTTAGTGGTCAGCTGTGAGTGTATGTGACTTAAGAATAGTAAAAAAATGCAGTAAGTTCATTGAGATCATGGCATGATGTGGTGTCAGAGGAGGTTTAGGCTGGATGTCAGGGAAAGGTTCTCCCCCCAGAGGGTGTCGGGCACTGCCCAGGCTCCCCAGGGAATGCTCACAGCTGCCAGAGCTCCAGGAGACTTTGGCCAACTCTCAGGCACAGGGTGGGATTGTTGGGGTGTTCTGAGCAGGGCCAGGGTTGGACTGGATGAATCTGGTGCGTCCTTTCCAGCTCAGGAAATTCTGTATTCTGTGATCATCATCATTCTTGAATTTGAAAGTGCAGAATTTTACCCTTAATCAGGAGAACCCAGCCTTATGTAAGCAACACCAAAAGTATGTGCTTATCAAGACTTGCATACTTCTATCAGATCTATACTATATAATCTTTTATCTGAGGAGAGGACTTGATGAAATTTAAAGCAGCTGGTGTGTTCACCTTTGAGCCTGCTGGACTTCTCAATCCCACTATTTTTCCTAGTAGGTTTATCAAGAAATCCCTGCAGTAAAAAGGGTGAGATACAGGACAATTTAGTCCATTTTATTTTACATATTGTAAGGACAACAAAGTTACATAGAACCTGCCAGCTTTACTCTGCTCTTTGCCTGTGCTGGGTACAACAGGCTGATAGAAATCCCAGTAGCTGAGGGGCTGGAAAGGCATCATCTGCCACTCTCTCTTATTTGTCATGCTGCAACTAATTCCCTTCCCCCAAATTAAACCTGGAAATATATATTTTGCTTTACTTGAACCCATTAGTGGAGCATACTCTTTAAATGTGAGAACTGTTTCTGTTCAGACAAAGTTTTGACTTACTAAGCTTTATATTGTTGGGGTTTGATTGTTTGGTATGGATTGGCTTTTTTCATCCCACTTAAACTGAAGGTGAGGATGAAGTGGCTTTAAGAGCTGAAGAACAGCAAGGAATACTTTTTTTTCTGTAGCTGAAGCTGCTGCAGAGTACAAATAGACTGAAATGTGTTCTGGCTGTCACTGGCCACGTGTCTGTGTCAGCCATGGTGGGCATTAGGGACTTCCAATACAGCGCCAAAATCTGTGCTCACAATGTTAACATATTAAAACTTTCTATTTAAAGGAGGTGAAGAGGAGGAAGAAGAACCACCAAAAGTCATTGTTAATGAAATAAAAGAAGATGATGCTTTCTACTCAAAAAAGTAAGTGAATTAATACTTGCATATTGCTGTTTTTCACCACTGCAGTGCATAATTGATGACATGTTTCTGACTTCCTAATTAATAAAGCTTGTTAGGAATCCACCTAGAATATGAACTTCTAAAAAAATTAATTACAGACAGGAGTGTGTAAGATCTTCCTAAAATTCTTCTGTATCTTGGATACAGCTCTAATAGTTTGTGTTGTACAAGTGATCAGCTTTTTTACAAGTGAAGACGTTTCTGCCTTCGTCAGGTGTTGTACAGTTAAACTGCAGAACCTTGGGCCTTTAGCACAGAAATCATAGACAGTACTGCTAGAAAATCCAGCAGGTGGATTTGCATAGCCTAAAATAAGACTCTTCAGATGGAAAATGCTGATTATTATTATTATTATATAAAGGAGTGAACAAGTTGTGCTTTTAAAATCAGAATGAAACTACTAGAAGCAGTTTTTCCAAGTATGTTCAGTAGTCCAAGTAATTGTGTGTCTGCTTGACACAGCACAGAAGTTGTCCTGCTACAAAAAGCCATTAGTTCTATCTGAAAGTCTGTGCTACTTTATTAAAATGGCTTTAGGTTTATTAGAGCTTCACTTAAAAATGTTTATAAATTGTACATTAAAGTCCTATTATAACTGCAGAATGATACAGCAAGTTCTTATGGCTTTCTAATTAGTGTATTTTAAAAGTAGCCTACATTTATTGCTCCTCACAGACCCTGAGTACAGGTTGCTGTGCCTTTTACTTTTCCCTTAAGAAATCATTGTCTTTGATCTGCAAGTGCTGTCCATTAGCACATGAAACAAGGTCAAGAATAATAAAGATTTAGGTTACTCACAGCATGTTAAATCCTGATTACTGTTACTGTGAGTCAGATGGATGCATGTATCTGGGAGATACCTTTGTATTGCATCTCTACATGGCTGCAGAAACAAGGATTTGGGATTTATTTTTTCTCCACAGGTGCAAACTGTTCTACAAAAAGGATAATGAATTTAAAGAAAAAGGTGTAGGAACATTACATTTAAAACCAGCAGGAAATGAAAAAACTCAACTCTTAGTACGAGCAGATACCAATTTAGGTAAGTACATTTATCCCAGTAACAAGTCTTGATGTCAAAATTCCTTGCTAAGCATTAGGATTTTTTGGGTTTTTTTTTCATACAGGAGTAACAGATACAATTAGTGAAAACCTTTCTACTTTTTTTTCCCTCTAAATAATTTAGAATACTGACAAACACTTGGATCCCTCTAGTGAGCATTACAAAAGAGAGCACATGAAGCAGTGCAGGAAATAAAAGGTTATGGTGTATTTTTGTGGTTACAAAGTACCTGTTTGACCCTGGTTTGCCCAATTTAACCTGTCTGTATCAGAACATGTTGCTTCTGTATATGAACTGTGTCTGGTGGTCAGAATGAGTAACTTGGCATAAACTAAGCTCTGTCAATGGATCCCTCATTTGCTGCTTCTCCCTTGTCCCCTTCCCTTTCTCCTGTGTTTCCCTACTATCATTTGATATTCAGGTTCCTCCATTTACAAAAGGAGGATGCAGTATCTGCAGAGATTTTCTCATTTTTAGTGAGGAAAGAAATCTGAGAGTAATGGCCATGAACAGATACCTAGGGAAGAAGAAGACAAAGATACATGATGTTTGAGAATTGCCTTCCTCCCAAACACCACCCTAAATCTCTAGTTAGTACCCATATTAACTCTGTCTCACAGTAAAAGCTAGAAAATGTCTAATCATAACTTTTTCCCCTCCTCAAATGCAGGAAATATACTCTTGAATGTTCTAATTCCACCTAAGATGCCATGCACAAGAACCGGGAAAAACAATGTTCTTATAGTTTGTGTTCCTAATCCACCCATCGATGAGAAGAATCCAGCTGTTCCTGTCACTATGCTAATAAGAGTGAAAACAAGTGAGGATGCAGATGAGTTGCACAAAATCTTACTGGAGAAAAAGGAGGCTTAAATAAGTTGCAGTCCGTAATTTGAGGAATTATTGCCAAACTGCTGCTGCTCTTTTTTTTTTTTTTTCTTCCCTAACTTCACTTGAACATTTAATTCTTTACTCTGATATTAAGAACTGTTATAGGAATTCTGGAAACATAATGTGAGGAAAAGCTGAACTAGCTAATAAAAGCTTTAATAGAACACAAGTGTTGGATTGTGCTCCCTCATTTTCAGTATCTAAATGCAGGACCTCTTCTGGATAAAGCACATGGATGTAAATCCAAGCGTTTGTTTTTAGCACCAGTCGACCACATGGACAGGAACCTAAGTACAAAAACATGGTACCAGAGCTTCCTCACAGACTGTAAAATAATGCAACCCTCTCCTGTTTTGGGAAGGGAGGATGTTCAAGTTTACCTGTTGCAACTGTTTCTAGACTGCAGAATTTTATTGGTCTGTTGTATTCTGGTGAGACTGACTTCTTAGACTCACCAGTGATGATCTCCATTGAGCTGGAGTGCCACGTGCTTTCAGGACTCAGAGACTGCAGATATTTAAAAGAGAATTTGCTTGTGTAGTCTTGTTGACAGGAGTGGTTCCTCCAGAGGAACCGTCAGTTCTGTTCTTGCTGTAGCAACAAGCGAATGATGTGCAATACAGTACAGACAACTGGAACTCAGTTTTATCTTGGACACCCTGGCATCCCCTGGCTTCTCTCAGGTCACAGGGTTGCACTTCCACATGGTCCTTCCCAGGACTTCCACATATCCCTAATCCCAGCCAAGGCAGAGCTGGATGTGCTGCATTGGTCCTGCTGCTGGTACTTTGCTGAAGAGAGCTCTTCCACCAACAAACTTCAGGACTTTTAAAGACCTTCCTGTTGCCTGTGGCCCTTGCCAGGAGACACATGCCCAAGGGTGTGTGTCAGGATGTCTTTTTTCCATGGGATAAAAGCTAAGTAAAGCAGCAGAGTGCAGCTTTGGCAGAAGCTTTCTGTTGCATGTGGGGAGCATGGGGTAATTTGCAAACATAGTTTTCAGCTGTGATAAAATTAACCAGGTGGCAATAATTTGGGGATCAGAACATTCTTTCTGGTCTTGATTTCCCTCTAAAACTTTGTCAGACTGTGTTTGGTGTTTTAATCCTTTTTTTTTCTTAAATGTTTGCTGGAAACTCCTTCCCAGTAACTTTTTCTACTTTGCTTCCAACTCTGGGACTTCTCCAAGAGCTTGATGTTAATATGAAACTTGAACTGCTCTCAGATGTGTTGCACTGACCAGCTCTGGCAAGGTGGCACAAACATGCTGGTTTGCCTCTGGCTAATGTGACACAGAGGGGAAACCCCCTTTCCTTAAAAAAGAGTCAGTGTGACACAATTCATACAGGGGACCTGGAAATCCCACACAGTGGCATCCTGTGGGCAGGGAACAAGGAATGACACCATTTGATGAGGTGCAGCACATCTCACCTGCACCCCTGCTCTGGGGGGAGCAAATGGCTGCCTCTGGGCCTAATTCACTGCACAATTCAGGTTATGGCCTTTTTCCCCCCTCTTCTTCAAAAGGAGGAAAATGTTGATTTTATCTATAGCCCTGTTTACCAAAGTTCCAAAACAAAGGCCTTTGCTCACATTTCAGCCACGCTTAGTGTACAAGAATGGCATTTTTAACACTGGAGTGTGAAGGGAGCTTAGATGCCATTTGAGATATTTGAAAAATAAACTGGTGCCTTTTGGGATTTCTTTTTGCATCTGGCTAAGTACTTAAACCATTAAAAGTCAGTGACATTGCTTTCCTCAAAAGAAGGTGGGTTTTTTTGTTTTGTTTTGTTCTTTTTTTTAACAAGTCTTGCTGCTACCTAAATGGGAGGCCCAAAGCTGACAGGGTGTGTCTAAATGTGTATGAATGAAAAGCAGAACGTTGCCTAAGAGTTTAGTCCAGGCTCTGGGCCAAGGGCTCCGTTAATTTTGCATTTGTCTTTTGACTGTAGTGTCTTAACCCTGTCTCTGTACAGAAAGGTTTATAGACAGAGCTCTGGTTGTACATCCCATAAAGAACAGCTCTGTCTATAAAAGCTTGGCCTTGTCTTCGCTTACTTTCAAAAGCTCATGGATTTGGAATTGTTCCTTCATCCTTAGAAACGTGGACCAACCAACTGAACTTAACACTTCTTTCCTCATGCTTTGCCTCTGAAGAGGGCCAGTTGTAGGGTTTTGCACACATGGATGTGGCCCAATTCTGACAGTACAGCTCTGGCCTCTTTCCAAGCAGAGGGCACAGAGTGAAGGGAAAAATAGGTAGAAGAATAACAAATAGTTTTGGAAAGAATTAAACCTTACCCTAAGCCATCATAGCAAGTAACACCTGAATTCTTCTGTGCATGTATTTAATCAGTAAAGCCAGGAGAACATTAGAATGTCAAATATATGCATAAACATACAATTTTGAACATTTTACATGGGGAAAATTGCCTCTAAAAGAACAGGGAGGAATTTCCCTGCAAAGCAGATTTTAATCAACATCCATTACGTGGACTAAGAAGCAGGAAAGGTCAGTCACACACTGACAAACTTGGTGCTCAGGTATAAAGCACAGCCCTTTTCCAGCACTGTTAGAAATTTTTGATGATGCTTCAGTTTCTATTTAAGAAATACTAAAATATAGAAATGCTGTAAAAGGCCAGAGATTGTTACATAGAAATAAAGGCCTTAAATGAAAAATCAAATTTCATGGAGAGCACAGACATCAGTGTACTGCTGCCTTCATAACAAACTGGTACATGCTATCCAAGGAAAGAATTTTGATCACCATTCCAACTCGAGGAGGCATTCCTATGTCTTGATTGGTAATGCATTTAACAGCTGGATATCAGACACCTGATATTAAAGATGCAAGTTTCTGCCCAAATTTGCATTAATGCCTTCACTGTTACAGCTGTACGTAGATGTTGGAGTGTCTTACCCTTTCCTCCTCTAATTTTGAAGTTTCAGCTGGAAAATAAACATCTCTGCTTCTTTTAATTCTCAGAATAATTTCTAAGGGAGATTATTACAGTTGGCTTGAATTTTATTTAAAAATATTAAATTGCAACATGCAAGGTTTAATTTTTTGGGGATTTTGTTTTGTTGAGGTTTTTTTTGTTTAAGGGGGGTTTTGTTTTTTTTTTTTTTTGTAATGTCAAAATTATCTATTAGGGAGGGCAACATTATGTTCCTTTAATCCCTTTTGATTGATGGATGTGAAAGTTTAAATTGAAGTTACAATTCAAATGAACATACTGTAGAAACAAACGAATCAGGAGGTTTGCTTTGCTATTAAAACTGAAGTTCAGCTCCCTTTGCAGCACTGTAACATTTAAATTGTCATTAGAGACTTCCTTTCTGATGCCTTAACTTATTTGCATTTGATAAAATTTTGTAGCTGGTGCGTGTGTGCAGAAGTTACCTGACATTAAACAATCTAAAGTGGCATGAGCTAGTCTAAATCCAATGAAGATGCTGAATGTGATGATTTGTTAGTTGTTGGTAGATTTCAAAATGCTCTGAATTTTTCAGTGGATACTTAAGTTTTACACAACGTGTATGTTAATGTTTTCATTAGTTCTGATACACTGAGGACATGTACAAAAATCCATGGAAAATGTGAATAAATGAATGGAAGATTCATTTGTCTTGTGTGAATCACTTTCATTTCGAGCGTGTAACGTTGCATTAATAAAATGAATTGTACAGGCAGTTGCTTGCAGGTGAACTCCTGCCTGGAAAATTCTGCTGCTAAAAGAAGGAATGTCCTTCCCTGCCCATTCCTGACCTGGAAACCTGGAGCTAGTTCAGCAAAATGTTTCCTCCTTGCAAGGTCAGTGGGCTCAGCCAGCCTGGAGCAAGGAGCTGGGGCTGCCTGGGAGGACAGAGGGAACACCTGTGCTCACATAGAGGTGGAGTGGCTGGTAGAGAGACTGGCCTCTAAGCCCTCCACATGAATATTCAAGGTTTAGAAGCCACATAATCTAGATTTACCTGATGATCTTTACTTTAGATCTTGCCTAGAGGTGCTAACCTCAAGTCAGGCCCAAATGATTCTTTTCTTCATTGGTTTGTGACAGTTTGCAAACACAAGAAAAAAAACCCAAAAACCCCCACTGAATGAAATTGCCAGACTTGTCATGCCAAGTATAGTTCAACTTCTTGCACCTGGGATGCATGTTGGCATTATTCCATGTTATGGACACTCTTTCTACTCAAAAATACTCATCACCGTTTAGATTCTCCCAAACTTTTGGCAGCCATAAAGAAAAAGCCAAGAAACAGCTCTCAAGGGCAGAATTATTTTTCTTGTTGGGTTGGGGTAACCTAGAACATGTGATGCCCAATGCTTTGCTAATCACCAAAGATTTTATCACTTGCATAAGAGGGAGGGGCAAAAGCAACCACACAGAAGACATCAAGACTAAGAAAATGCAACACTCCAAGAAAGGAGTGTGTTAATCAAAATCAGGCTCTTTCCTGATCCAGCAGGCAAATCTCACAGGTCACAGCAACCACAGCATGCAGCAGTTGGAACCATTCATGTGAAGAGCACAGCAAGAGCTTAAGCTGTGCTGGTTTGGGCTGGGATAACTGATAATTTTCCCAGCAGCTGGTAGTGGCTGTGTTTTGGATTTGTGCTGGAACAGTGCTGATAACACAGGGATGTTTTAGTTATTGCTAGGCAGGGCATGCACAGAGCCAAGGCCTTTTCTGCTCCTCTCCCACCTCACCAGTGAGGGCCTGGGGGACACAAGGCATTGGGAGGGGACATGGCTGGGACAGCTTTCCCAGCTGGCCACAGGGACATCCCAGACCATATGGTGTCATGGTCAGCATCCAGAGCTGGGGGGAAATGGAGGAAGGAAGGACATTTGGAATAATTGTGTTGTCTTCTCAAGTCACCATGGTGTGTAATGGAGGAATGGCTGAACACCTTCCTGCCCATGGGAAGTGGGGAATGAATCCTGTCGTGCTTGTGTGCATGGCTTTTGCTTTTCTGTCCAACTGCCTTTATCTCAAGCCACCAGTTTTGCCACTCCCATCCTTCCAACCCCCTCATCTCCACCTCAGTGAAGGGCTGAGCTCCTGCCTGGGGCTAAACTATGAGAAGGCTGTGTGTGTGTCACTGGCTAGTGAATACTGATGGTAAGAAGTACACTTCAATCCTGATCCACACAATGCCTCAACAGACAAGTTACCTGCCAGAATAAACCTTGTGCTAAAGACAAAACTGAAAGGCAAATGCAGAGCAAGAAGCAGCCAAGTAACCCTGGGTACCATCTTTGCACAAAGCAGGACATGTGAAGGTGTGAGCAAGTTCAAAGTTTGGGCAACAGCTTTGGTAAAATACTTGCTTCATAGGGTGTTTGTAGGAAAGACAACACAACTAAAGTTGAGGTGGAGAAAAGAAACAAACTGCTCTGAATAATCAGGAGATGATAGCTGAAAGGCAAAACTGCACAAGCTACAGTATATTACTGTGAGCACATGAAACTGAGTGAGTTGCAGGAAATACAGCAGTTGCTCCAAGGAATGAAAGGCTGTACAAGATGAATAAAGAAGCAGCAGCAGAATTTACTCTGTTTGGAGTAGTCAATATACTTATCCCAGTTTCTGTTAGGTTTCTCTATTGCTCATTTTTTCAGGCATCACACTTGTTTAGAAATTCTTATTTGCATATGAGCATCCTGCATATGGATATTTATTTTGTTTACAATCAAAATGGATTATAATCAGAATAAATACCCATAATATTCAGTTTAGTGGGCATTACTGTTAGGGACATCATAACCTTTACTGAGAGGTAACAAAAATTCATAATCTCTGGAAGTCTGCAGAGGTTTCAAAGATATGAACAGAATTTTCTTGTTCAGGTACTACCACTGAGGAAAAAGCGTGTCTTTAGTTTATTACTTTATAGCATGGATAACATAATACACTACAATTTTAATTTTTTTTTTTTTGTCTGAACTATGGTTGATGATATCTGGAGCCCTACCTGGACTGGTGGGCACTTAGGGGCATTCTTCTCACCTGCAAATTCTGTTGATGGCAATTCCAGGGAAAGCTTGCAGATAGTAAAAAGAAATTTCTAACACTGAAAAGAAAATGGTGGTTTACTTACCAAACTTACTTGGCAGTTTATGAAATCTGTGTTTCCTTACCTTTACAGTGAAGTCAGAAATGACACCTGTGCTGGGCAGGGTAACCACAGACACCCATAGCAGGAAGCATGGCAATCCCACCTCTTGCTGAAAAGCAAGCTTGAATAACAACAACTCTTTTTTCTTCTTGATGATCCATCTATCGCTCTATTTTTCAAAAGAAAATTTAGTCTGACGCTTGCAGTGATGAAAGAGCAGGTTCTGGCAACTCTCTTCCTTTAGGAGCAAAGAAAAGCATCTAGACTCAGTGCAAGCATTCACTATTTCCAGTAGGGTTTAGATGAACACAATGACTGCATCAGAATTAAGGCCGAGTGCAGGACTTCAAAAAGTCTGTAGACTTGTACACTGCTTTGGCTGAATCTCCACAGCAATACTGCTCCAGCAGGAAAAGCAGAAATGCAATCATAACCACACTTTAATGTTGTAGGAAGATGGGAGGTAGAAGAACACGGGGTGAGTCAGGAACACATTGTGAAACACTCATTCATGAGTAATCACCTGAATGCTGGCATAAACAGGTAACAGGGAAAACATTTGTGCAGCTGTAACTAACGTTTTGAGACAAAGCTTTTTTTGCAGTGTAGGTGCTCTCCACTGAGCTGTGCAGGCAGACTTGGTATTTTGGGAAATTATCAGCCAGCTCCATTCATTTCCACAAGGGTTTAAAACTGCTTGCTCCAGTTGAACAGTTTCTTTGAAGTGAACTCAGGAACATGCAGTTTAACTATCTGCACACCTATTATTCAAACATTTATGTCATTACCTCCAGTTTATGCATGTAACAGCAGCAGCTCCAGCAGAATGGTCAGTGTCCAGGAAGCAGCAGCAGCCCCATCTGCTTTGCTGAGCATCCTTGCCCTCTCCCACCCCTCACCCTCATAATGTTCCAACCTGGAGGTTTTGCCTAAAGATCCTTCTTCCTGTGCAGTGCCATGAGGGACATACATATCATGTGAAGGTCCAAGGACAGCTGTGGGGAAGGTCAGCTTTATCTTCTGCAGTGGAAGGGCATGTGCCTCACATAAATAAATCCTGTTAGTGCACACAAACCCTTCTGTCTTGTCTGAATAAAAGAGTGGATCATCTACCTTGGTTTTCATGCCACCACCCCAATAAACATTAACTCTACTAGGAAAAGCCAACTAGCTTGTCTTGGGGAAGAGTTTCCTGGCATAACCAAGCATAAATTATATATTTCCAACAATGAAATCACTGGATCTCAAACTTACCTCTGTGAGGATCCAAGCTGGGGACAGTTTGAATTAACTTATATTTTCCTTGATGTATTTTAATGTTTTCTTAACTAAGGAGCATCAGCTGCTCTCAGATTCTCATCTACACTGTTAATGGAAAACAAGACCCATATTCTTCCTTCATTTTACTCCTTTGCTTTCTGCAAAGTTTCAATTACAAGTTTCAGGAACAACACACTTTGAGAAGAGTACACAGGTAACTGCTAACATAGATTCCCAGTTTTCCTTTAATCCCCAAAGTGTGATTTTACTATGTATAATCAGACCTTCATGATAAACCTGTGTGCCAAGCAATATCAGGGTATTTCTTGGGAGGATCTCTCCAGGTGTGGCCAGGCAGGACACAACACTCCAGGACAAAGGAACATGAGTTGGCTGCCCAAAGCAGGGACACCACAAAGCAAAATGTACTTGGCCACACTGTCAGTCCCATATTTGTCTTTTAGTGTATTCAAGAAATTAATCAGGAAAGCTGGAAAAGCTTTTCAAATATGTACATGGCAGTCTTCTTTTTTTCTCAGCATTTGGATTTAAAACTAAACCCAAAACCAGCAAACCTTTTCCTGTCCAAACCCTTGGAAAACTAACCAAGCAGGGTAGGTTTATTACCACCCCTTGTGAGGTTCTGCTGCTCTTTACCTTTTGTACTGATTTAAATAATGCATCTCCATTATGGCTGCTTATGAAACCTTTCAACTTAAAGCATTCAACGAAAAAAAAAAAAATTACAGCTTGTTTTAAAGCCTTATTTTAGTATTTCCCAGTCAGCTAAGATTCCTGTCCAGTTGCATGAGCAGTCACAAAACAACACTGCCAACAATCTGCTCAAATATCCGTGTAAAGAACTGAGACATCCTGTTCTTCTTAAGCTCTGTGTTTTAATTCTCCCTAATATGCCACATGTCTCCAAGCTATCACACATGGCTTAGGGTAAATGTTGTTACCTACCACATGGATTCATAAAACATCCTGGTCTGGGATTCTTTGAAATGAAATCATCAGCATATCAACTCATGGATATAGTTGGCAACATTTCTTCAAGGAGTATTTAACTTATTTAGACAGAAAAATCCCCTGAAGGTTTCTTCTGCTGTGAAATGTTAGTCACAAAAATCAAGCAGAGAGGGAGGATTCAGAGCCTTGCATGTCTTTAAATCAAGGCAGATCCTTGCCAGTATACACAAATCAAGGCAGTGTAAGCAGTGCAGATCTAAATGCAATCTCATTTTTGTGACTCTGCACAAACCTGCATTGAAGCTCTTCCTGAATTAACCAGGAAGAAACCATTACAGCCATCAGTTCTCACTGTTACACACTGCACAAACATAAATATTCATTACTACATAACCAAGTTCAGAACAAACCACAGGTCAGTTTAGAAGGGCTGTTCTAAAGGCAAGGACAAAAATCTTTTGTAAACAAACTCAGGACTATACTTTTACCTTCTTCCCCCTTTTCCAATGTCAAGTTGTCAGGGACTGATCACTCAGAGGTTCCATAGCAGGATCAGAAGTTGGGATTTGCTCCAAGTGCAATCAGAACAAAGAGCAATGAGGCCACTCTGCCACAGGAGTATTTCTCTGGCAATGCCTATGCCAGTGCCATGGAGCACTATCCCACCACTGGTCCCTGCCACCAGCAAGAGATACATCCAAACTCCAAACCACCAGGCACAGGAGAGAGAAAACACCACTAACAGAGTTCATGGTCATTAAAGAGGTCTGTTTATTTGCTGCAGGGTCCAACACTTTCTTCACTGCTGCCATAAGCACAGTCAACTTTATTTTTGGTGCACAACATTCTCCTTGCTCTTTGTTCAAATGGCTCAGGACAGTGCCAGCACAATTTTCAACCCATCACCTTTTAAGCAACACCGATGATCGATGAGGCAAATAAAACCCAAACCATGCAACATGATAAAATTAGGCTGAGAATATTTATATATTTACACAGAGAACGTTCAACATTGCAACCTGCTTGCAGACTTGTACCATCTTGACACCAAGTATCCAAACAGCTACATTCTGGTGTAAAATACTCTTTTGTTTAAGGTTTGGTGTAGAAGCTACTTCACAATGCCTTTAACTGGATTCTACCGTACCTGTTTTTTGACACAGAATTTCTACACACCAGCACCACACACTTGCAGTCATACCTTGCAGAATGTGTAAGGCATTTGCAGACATCTGATTGCTGTGACCACAGGAAATCCACTTTCCAGAGCTTTTAGCCATGACCTTTGGAAACCATGAGAGTCTTTCAAACACAAAGGGTGAATTCATATGAGAGATACTGTTCATCCAAGAACTATAAACTTGTCATTTCTTGACACTGCTACATACAACACAGACAGAATTTAAGACTAATATAAATTATTTTCCTAAATAAAAATTTGTTCTTAAACCCCACTGGGTAACAACAGGGCTTAGGCACTTCTGAAGATTTTATCTTACATCTGTCTTTAATATGGAAGCTTCAGACTACAAAATACAGGACAAGCAATCATCTCAAAAAGGAAAAATTAACAACTGGCAAGAAGCAGGTCAATAGTCTAAGAGTAGTCTATTTCCCTGGATTCCACATCCATACAGAACATCAGTGACCAGATGGGATTCTGTACATCAGGGTCTGCTGGAATAAATCTGTCTGCAGAGCCAAGGACTTCACTGTCTAAATAATGAACATAATTTGGGAAAGACATATTACTGTGAAAAGCCACCTGTGCAAACAATTCTCTTTTCTGGAAAGCACACCATGCCCAGAAATAGAAAACTATAAAAATAGTAACAGCAATCCAGAGCCTAACATGCCCAAGCCTTGTAAACAACGAAGACCAGGAGAATAAAAAGAGAAGGAACAGGGACCCACACAAACTGGATTAGCCAAAACAGCTGAAAGACTCATAGAGTTTCTAAAAGCATCTTTTTTTAAAAGGAGATTTGGAATCTGCCTTGTCCTGGCTGGCAGTAAGAGAACATAATTTCACATACATGGTGGTCTCTAAGGCAGAGCAATAATCAGCTAACACAAAATAATTGATTTAAGAGCTTTCTTAAAAAAAAAAAAAAGCTTTTTATACTGGTTAAAAGAATAGCAGTGAAAAACTTGTTATGGGTGAGAAGATTCACATCCTTGTATTTGACATCTATCAATATACAACATCTCTGAGGAGCTCAAGTGGTAACCCTTGATCTCCAGAAGGAGTGAATAGGCAGAAGGATGGAAGGACTTAACTGAGCAATGAGGTATGGCAGAATTCCAAAAAGAAAGAAAGTTGTTCTGCAAAGTTTCCCAAATTTGTTAACTGAGCTGCATCTTCAAACATCAGCATAACTGATGAAAGCCACTGTGCCCCAACCATTAGGACACTGACAGCCAAACAACCTTCATGACACTGCAGGACACACCAGCTCCACCTGCAGCAATTGCTTCAATGCCCAACAGGGGCTGAATCCAGTTTACTGCTTAGGAGCCACAGAATTAAATAAACCCCCTCCAAATTAACAGGGTGAGAGGTTCTTACTAACATTCACTTTGCTTTTTTGATTTTGTAGTGCAACAGCATGCTAAGGGTCTGGCTGTGCCACCCTGACCCAAAAGAAACCCTCTTTGATCAAATTCCCTGTCAATGTGTCCACACAAGGACAACCAATTATAACTTTCAGGGTTTGTTTAAAAGCAGAACAAAATGTGGAATTTGATAACAAAAAGTGGGAAGCACTGGCTATACATAAGAAGACCAAGACATTTTTTTAAAGAAGGAATAACTGAGAATCTGGCACATCTTTGCTTCCAAAAAGCACTATTGACATTCAGTAGACATTTTGACCTCTATTTTCCATGGATGTCCATGAGGGCATACTTGTAGTCCTTTTCTACTAGAAAAGGTGAGTCTTTAATGTACCTACAGCATATCCCACTAGCAAGATACAAGAAATAAACTTACTTTTTTTAGGACATTACATCCCTTCAAACACTAGACATCAAAATCCAACCACATACATGTAACAAAGCAGATGATACCTCCTGAAACACAGATGTAGGATCTAAACTGCACCTTCCATAGCACTGCTCTTAAACTAATGCACTAGCTTAGAATCATTCCTCATTTGCTTTGAAATCTTACACAGCAAGATTTTCTCAGTCTTTCAAATCACACACAGTTAAGCCACCTAAACATAATACACAACACCGAGGGAGCATTACAAATTCCTGTCCACTGAGAAGTGTTCAGGCACCTACCACTGAGGGTCCTACCTGGATACACCTCCTTTTTACATTGTTCCTCTGGCTGCCTGACTGAAAGGTATCAATTGTCATGATTAGTACAAATGTGAACCCTCTCTCCCTTCCCTCTGCAATGAACATTTGAAGGAAAGCCAAGCACTGATTTGCCCAGTCCAGCAGTATGAAAGCACGGAGTAAGGAGCACATTGAGAGGCTCATTTTCTAGCTGAGGAGTGCTTTAATTCTCAGCATGGGCAAAGAGAGGATATTTGTACCGACTGATGCCAGGAACAGCATCCTGTGGGATCTCAGGGACCCACCCAGACTGCCTGGCAACTTCCTGGAGAGGGCACTTCAGCTGCTGAGTGAGGATTCCACCTCTCCCTGGGCTCAGGGAGAAAGCCTGGGGCACCCAGGTTAGATGGTGGAAACATCCACACAGACCACAGGCAACATTCCAAAGTTGCAGCATGAAAAGTGGGTGTGCTGGTAATGACAAAGGGAACATTTTTCTAAAGCCTTGCAACACATTTGAAGCCAACTGAAAACTGGTCAGCTGTCCCTGTCATACACTCATGCTGTCAGTGTAAGAAAGGCTGCTGTGCTGTGCTAAGGTGACAGCTTCCAGGCCTCAAATACAGACAGGCCTCCTTACCATGCTGGAGTCATCAGCTTGGGCTGAAGGGCAAATTTGGTCTGCCTTTATGCTGAAGTGGAGCTATTTCCATGGAATCTAGCCTGAGGAAAAAAAGCAGAAAGTCCTATTTGAGAGGTTAAGTCATTAGATGCTACTGCTAGAGTAACAACAAAGCACTTGGGAAAGACCAGGTATGAGGGAGACAAAGGTCCAGGCTCAGAGCACGTGCCACAGCATCAGGTCTGGGTGCTCAGAGTCTGCAAAGTGACAAAAATGGCATCTTTGCTCTCCCTTTGTGCATGCACTGGAGTCTCACGGGCCCCAAGGGACACGCCACCCCTCCCACTGCTGTGTGGCCCTAAATAAATCCATGTACTGGCTCTCATCAAAATAGTCAAAGCACAGTAACCTCAGCATTCAATCATTTTGTTTTCAAATGTCAAGGACAGCAGTTTTGCTGTTTAGAGAGAGCTGAACTCCATGTGTAAACATAAGGCTGTTTTCCTGAGAGCTCCTGACACACTATTTTTCAGACCTCCCACTATGCAATTTTTACTCACTTTTCGGAACAGAATTGTGTTTCCATCTTTTGTATTTCAAGAAAGCTCTCTGTGCTTCAGCATGGAACAACCAAAGATGGAAAATCCAGGCAAGCTGCCTGACCATAAAGCAGCTCCCATTCCCTCCTTGGCTACAAAGGGTACTGCAAGGACAACTACAAACTCAAGTCCAGTGCATGCAGGAGGATGGGTTACTGGTAAGGTTTTAGGCCTTTGGAGACCAATTACAGCCTCCTGTTTTTTCACTTTAGACTCAAACTGGTATTGACTCAGCTGAGAGAAAGACAAGCAGCATTAGTACTGGAGATGAACCTCAGCTTTACTATAGCAGCACATTTTAGCCTTCTTTTGACTGGCTCATTTTCTCAGCCAGTTCTTGAGGATGAAAATGTTGCTGTTCTTTGGTAGATACGGAAATCTGTCAGCAGAGTTCACCTGTCCTAACACTGACACACGAAAAATGGGAACATTTTCAGCCTCTTTTAAGCTCTGACCTGACCTGCTGCACATACCAAAACAGCAATGTAACTTTTTCCTTTTCTTCCCTTAGCAGGAAGCTGCTCTCTCCCCACACACACACACACACACACACATACACACACACATACACACTCACACACAGCCAGTCAGACGAGGAGAGGGTATGGCCAGAGTTTATGGAGCAATGTCCAAGAGCACATCATTATGAAATTCTTAGAATGTTTCTCCCAAAGAATATAAAGTTGAACACATTCTGTACATATTGTTGGCTTCTTAGTTATAAAGTAAACACAGTAGCAAACTGTCCATAAAGTGTTGACTCAGTTTAAACGCAGCCCCTTCTCATTTTATCTTGCTGAAAGTCCTCTTCCAGTCAGAAACACTCCAGTGATGTGGGCATTCGGTGTGTGACAGCAGAGGAAGGAAGAAAGAGGCACTTTTGATCGGCTGGTATTCCTGGACTTCCCTGTTTCCTGCGGAGGTCTATGTTCCTGACACTAGGTGGTAGTGTTAGCACGGAAAACCGCTGTGGGTAGGCACTTGGCAACAAGGCTCCAAGGCAGTGCCCGCTCTCTGCTATGTCATCAGGATTGGTTTCTGCCGCACTTCCAGGATATCTGGGCGTGGGAGAGAAACAAAGAGACACAGACGACTTAAGAGGCTCTTGAAAGCAGCCACAGTATCAGTAAGCACAAAGAACTGGTGACATAAGCGTGGACTGTGGCACAGCCCACCAGGAATCTAAAACATCTACATGGCTTTGCCTGTTAAAATCTGAGTTAGCCAGGATGCAGCTGGGAGGAACTGAAAGGTGACAAACTGCAAATATATCCCATCATGTGGAGGGGATAGCTGATCTAATAACATTTATACTGGGATGAAGCAACATATGTTAGACAGGGAGTGGCAATATTTTCCAGGGAAACAAGTGCAAGTGCCATTAACAAGAGATGCCAAGGGGTTTCCCATTCCTGAAGGGACAAATGCAATATCCCCAAGTCCCTTAAAGAAACCTCTGTAGGTACAAATAACTAACTCTTCCACTCATTCTACAGCCCAAAGCCTGTATTTCTGCACTCAAAAAGCTGCCATAAAAAAATTCATTCTTTTGGCTCCCCAATTCCATATTGTCCAAGTGGGACAGAATTTGAACCCTGGAACTTCTGTTGTAATCTTGGGCATCTTTCTAAATATAGAAGTAAAACCATGGCAGTAAAACCAACATGGCAGGGCACTACACAGAAATATCTGGAAATTGGGTTGTGATGTCCTTTTCAAGGCTACACAAAGAACAAGGAATATGGGAAAAGGGAGCACACAATTAAAAGGATTATCAAATACAACTGCACAAAGAGGAGGACATGAGCAAAAATTGATTCCCAGCTCCAGAGGGCTCCAGCCACACCTGCACAGAATTAAACACAATGAAGGGAGTCCAGTGAAGGGCCCCAGAGATGACTAAGGAACTGGATCATCTGACATGTGAGGAGAAGGTGACAGAAGTGTGATTATCCAACATGGACAGAAGAGTCAGAGTGAAGTCTTATCAATAAACTCAAGACATTTTAAAAAAGTACTTTGATCACTATCACAGGGATTTTAATATCTTAGTACAGGTTTCCTGAACTACCCAAGAGAAATGAGCACCTTTCCCACTTCATCCTGCCCCACATGTAACGCTCCTGCTACCTGGAAACTGCCACTGGCACAAATACATTGATTAAAAGGCCTTGGAAACAAGGCCTACACAACATGTCAAGCTAAAACAAATGTGTTTGGGAAGAATGGCAGATGAAAATTTTGCCTTACATCCCAGAAGTTTCATGCCCTATTTCTGCATATCTCAATATCTACCCCAATTCCTGCAACCATATGATCAACAAATTAAGTCTCAGAAAGGATGTTCAAGCTCAGAACCAGTATTTGAGCATGGAGGCATTTGTGCCACCCTCTTGAGCAGATATTAAATGCCTGCAGAAACACTACATCTTCTGTAAATTCCAAAATGCCCGTGGTGAGAAAGTGAGTAAGCCTGGAGCTCCAGCTAACTTCTTGTGAGACTATCAACAAAATGATCACAAGGAATAATTATGTATTTTGCTGAAACATTGTTCAAAATCCATCCTTATTTACAAATGACCCGTTTTTTACTGGCATCTGTAATTTCTTCTAAACTGAAATCAATTCCTATTGACAACAGAGAGAAAACACCTGCTCCCCTCTCTCAACAGCAGAATCCCCCAACACGGTAGGCTGTGCAGAATGCATATCAAAATTCACCTGTTAAAATTCGATGCAATGGCAAAGTGATGTATGTTAAGTGTGCATAGAGTAGAAAGTTTTCATCTGTTCTGTTCAGCTTCAGCCACGAGCCCACCAGCGAGCGCCCTGTCCCGGACAGGGAGCGCGAGCGCAGATTGGTCGCGTTGTGCAGATCTGTAAAAAGGCAGGGAGAGACAGCAAACCTCAAGGGATTGTACCTCACTGCAACACTTCTGAAACTCAAAATAAATGAGGAAAACCTCCTATTCATTGCTTAGAGACAAATCACATGCAGGATACTCTCATAAGTGCTTTTTAAAAACCAGACAGACCTTGCCTAGAACAGAGTTCACCATTTACACTGAAGCTAATAAATGGTAGCAGCTGAAAACAACAGACAGGAGAGGGCTTGTGTTACCATACTGCACCAGCAGAACACTAACTCAGCCTTCCCTCATACACAAAATCATAGAATTGCCCTAAAATTAAGCACTTACTCATGCAGAAATTCACCAGGGTAACAAAATAGAAATTGTTTCTTTTGAAGAAAATTGCCATCTAGCAGATGCAGTGAGATTCACCAACATTAATACCTCAGTTTCCTGCACACCTTCGTGCACACCCTGAGCCACACCTAGGACCCTTCAGCTGAGCTCAGAATTAGTTTAGATGTCCCCAAGTAACTTTTGAAACAAAAAGACATTGAGTCCCCTGTAGGCCAGAGGAGTTTTTTATAAGTGCAGGTCTCTCCCACAGCCATGTGCTGCATTTTTGGAGAATTTTTAAATCTTTGCTCTGTTGCCCTGTAAAATTCAGCCCTTTCCCACAGTGCTAAAATCAGATGTTGAAGTCAACATATCGATTCTGAACCAGAGTGATTGAAGCTCTGGGACTGAAAGCAGATTCTGATCCAAAGAGGAAAACATGTGGTGGCAGCTACTCTAGAAAGATTCATAACAATGTGGGAGGAAAAAAACTGTGAAAAATCTTTCCCCATACATTCCCCTGAGGAGCACTGGTAGGGCACTCAGGTATTCTGAATTTTGTAAAAATATCGGAACTTAGTTACTATTCCTTGTAGAAAACTCATCTTTGAATAAACCAGGCTTCCTAGCATAAGCTGTTAAAATATTCCTCTTTTTATTTTTCATACTAAAACACATCTCATTTGAAATAACATATGTTCTGATTAGGCAAATTAAGGAAAAAGAGATGAGTGAAAGTTTTCACTGACAGAACCCTGAATTAGCTACCATTAGTTTAAGCTGCCACAGAATTTGGATTGAAAATTGTCACTTCAGTTTGCTTTTTGATGTGCAACTCTTTATTAGCTAAGGTGGTCCAGTGGCTTTATTGGCTGAGGTGGCTGCTGATAGGCAATATCTTTGCTACTTCAAACAGAACTTGTAATCTGGAAATTACCTTTGGGTTTATCTGTTAAAATGCTAACAGATTTGTTGACTGAATTGTTTTTAAACATATGAAAAGCAGTTTGACATTGACATTTTTGAGTTTCCTGCCTCACAAGACTGTGATGTGACTGGGATTTATATGCTATATTCTGAGTCAGGCTCCATCTTGCTGGTTGTTTCCTGCTGAGCAACTAGAATTTAAAGGAAGAGTTCCACAAGGCATTAAACTCTTATATGGACAAACTCATTAGGTTTTCCTTTGTAAAGTTCAGAACTGACTCAAAGCCAGTTGAAGTAAATGACTTTTCACCAGCTTTAACCAACTCTGGATCACATCAGAATTCAAAGAACTTGTTGCTGAGATCATGCCCTACCCCACTATACCTGGAGAAACAAACAGAGACTGTGGCATCTGGGAAAGGGGGAGGATCTCAGCTGCTCCAGTTTCTCTCAAATGGGTCCATACAAAAGAAATACCTTTTAATATATTCAGGAGTTGCTCACCTGCACCATCATCATCTCTGAAGAACTCCTCACTGTCGTTTGCTGAATGGGACTTTTTCATCTCAGCAATTCGATTTCGGGGCACTTTTCTCTTGAGGGATGGGGAGAAGAAGGATGGGCGGTTGTTACGTTCTGGGGTTGGTGGTGTGCTGAAAGAAGTAACCTGAAAGGGAAAGAGAACAAATGCTGGAGAAAGTCTTGGTTTTCCCTCCATGTGCCACAAGGCAATCACATGTGTAAAAATTAGAATGATGACTGGTATCTAGCTCTGTTTTATCAAAGTGGCTGGAGAATTTAAACTGAACAATCACCTTAAGATGCTCACCAAGGAGAAAATATTTTGATATATCACAACCCTCAACTGTTACATGAATAATGAAAAACCTCTCTCCTCAGATGATCACTTTTAACAAGGATCTACAGTCATAACAGCACAAAATTAGTAATTTAAGCACTAAGAATTTCAATCTTATTTTTGCATGTTGAAGTGCAGGCAACTTAATATGCACTAAGAATGTACTGTATTGAACACACCCAAAATGTGCATCTTCATTTCTTTGGCACACACAAGGCAGCAGTTTCCCTACTGGGAAGGTTGTCCCATGGGATCCCTGTGAAAAGTCAATGTCCCTGGGGAGCAGGGTCACAAATTCCTGAGCCCAGCACACTGAGGCAGAAGTGAAGTCAATGTTCTCTTTTGTGTGTGTCATGTTTCAATACTGGAAGGAGAAAATGAAGCTGTGGTCCCTCAAAAGATTTAGTTAGTCCAAGTGATGGCAAATACAGGGATGGAACTGTCTGTGGTAAAACTAAAAGTTAGGGACAAATCTTTGGAGACACAGAGCAGTAGTTGCCATTGAGTAAACTACAATTAAAGCCAATTTCAGTTCTCTCCAACACCTGTTTTGGAGAGAACTGAAATGTCATGCTGATATACTGGCTTTGATTGCAGTATTGTAATAGTTTCATTTCAAAGGGAACAAAATAGGGATAACTACTTTGCTAATGGATGTGAGTAACCTTTATCTTGTCCTTCCTTCTTCACACAGTCAATTTAACAATCCCATAACTCTCCCTGAGCTGGCACATGACACTGCTCACATCTGTCCAAAGAAATGCAGAGGGAGGTGACATGGAGTGATGATGGCAGCCAAGCCAGGCTGAGTGCAGAAACACTCCAAGTTGTTCCTCTATCACTAATGTTAAAAAAATAAAAGAAGGGCATTGTAACACCCAACTGATCCTCTCCCCAGCACACTTCATTTCTAATTTGTGCTTGTCTCTGTTTTTAATTTGGGACTAATTTCACATCATACTGTGGGGGGAACCAGAAACAGACAGAGCAGTGTTAAAACCATTAGCAAAAAGCAGTGGTAACCCATTATCAAATCTAATTTGACATTTTCCAGCTGACACTGGAAGCCTTGGACAAAAGATCATGTTGTCCCTCCAGGCCTGATTTCTCCAGGCTGTGTTTCTGTGGTAGAGAGCAAGAACATCCAGTTAATGAGCTCTGTGCTGGTAGCTCATGTTGCCTTTAACCAAGTTAGAAACAAAAACCACACTGCCTGCATGGAGACCTCTAGAAGCTTTCTGTAGATCTTTAAATGATACAGGTGAGCTGCACTACACAGAAAACCATGCTAAGGTCCATAAGTACTGACCCAGCCCAGGTCTGTGCAGGAATTTTGAAGAAATGTTGCCTAATCCCCATTAACCAGGTAAAATGTCTTATTGGAAAATAAGGCTAGGATTGAAAAAAGGCCATATCAGCATCTGTGGTCTGATTCTATTGGCATTTTACTGCACTTGCATTAAAATTAAGCATATGTATGAATACAATGCTGCATCTGGATCTGTGATCTTTGCTTTAGCATTCTGCAGGCTCTGTGTTGGCAGTATTCCTCAGAGGCAAAAACTAAAAGCACCACTCCCTGTGAGGTTTAGTGAGCAACCTATATAATAGACAAATTCCACATTTCTAGGTAAATCCCATTTCTCACAGAAGTGGAATTTACTTTTTTTTTTAATAGCAAACAGGCAGAATCATTGGTTTCCCTGGCATCAAGACTGCTGTTGTTTCAACAAAACACTCCTCCAGAAGCATGAATCACACAGCCATCTCTGTATTCAGCTTTTGCTCAGGGGAAACTGTGTTAAAGAATCCATCTCACATACTGACTACAACCAAATTACACACAGGCAAACCAAAGTGCAGAACCTCGATGGGAGTTAACCCCAGCTTCAGCCTGCCTCCTGGCTTTGGGACAAAGCATGTTCATGCTTCCCCTAAAAAGAATATTTCTGTCTGCTACTTACTCTCTCATGCACTGGGGAGTCTGGATTTGAATCTTCTTCTGTCCCATACGGTGAAGTGTCACCAGTGGAAACTCTACTCACTGCCATCTCTGCATGTCCTTTTCCCTGTGGTCCTTTCATTCGGACAAACTCCATGTTGTTGTATTTATAAAAGCCAAAAGACATCCTTTGAGCCATCTTAGCTGCAACACTCACCTAAAATGCATCAAGACAGGAGAGAAAAACATGTAATAACAGCTCAACGACTTGAAAATAACATCCTCTGAAAGCAGTTATCTAAGAAGTAAAAACCATAGCGGATAATGATTCCTAAGAAACATTTTAAGCCAAAATCTGACGTGAACTCCAAAGGGAAAGTAATTTTACAGAGACAAAAACAGGTTCTGACAAGAACCAACTCCTTCAGCCATCCAAAAGGCAGAGTTAGCAGTGGCACACTGAGAGAAAACCAAAGGTTTTTTACCCAGGCCCACACACTGTGGCACATGAGAGCACAGGCAGGCACATGCACAGCTCGATGCAGCCTGTGCTGGGGCACTCATTTGATTCAAAAAGCATTAGACACACACACAGAGGATGCCTCAAACCAGCAAATCACACCCCACAATTGGGTCATTACTTTGTGCTAAGTCATTTATGACATTTTTTTATGTCCACACTGTCAAGGCCAAAATAGAAGGAACCAGCCCCATGCACAACTAACCTGTACTGCTCACCAAGACACCCTGACAGCTTTAAATCCCCTCAACAGACATGGGCTCAATTCCCAGTCAGCACAACTGAACTGAAAATTGAACTGAGAACTGAAAAAAGGAACAGACCAATATGAAAACAGTCAAGGTTTTGCTAAGTGAAAATGATGCCTTAATTTTTCAGATTTTATCCCTAAGTTTAAGTGACTTATTGCAATTTTCATCAGTTTATGAAAAGGCCAAGATGCTCATCAGCTCGGTATACTGAGAATTACAGAATCCTAGAATAATTTAGGTTAGAAACAACCTTTAAGATCATTAAGTCCAGTCATTAACAGAACACTGCCAAGCCCACCACTAAATCATGTCCTTAAGTGTCACATCTACACATCTTTTAAATATCTCAAGGGCTGAGGACTCCACCACTTCCCTGGGCAGCCTGTTCCAGTGCTTGACAACTCTTCCAGTAAAGGAGTTTTTCCTAGTATTCAATCTAAACCTTCCTTGAAACAACTGAAATCAAGTAATCCTCAAAAGCATAGAGATTACTCCCGCTCTGTAAAAAGAATGGCAAAATTTTGAGTTTTGCTTCTGGCCATAATGAAATATTTGAAGAGTTAACAATTCTACTTCATCTAACAAAATAATGTCAAGTAGCTGTGTGGTCAATCAGGATGTTCCTAGGCTATGAGGTGCCTTTACCAAATCAAATCTTATCTTTCCACTGCAGGGCTTTTTTTTTTAATGTTATCTTCAGTGATTCTGTATTCCCATTTATTTTAATGACCCAGCTGCTGACAGTGTAAGGCCACAAGATAATGGTGGGAGAGAAACAACTTTTGTTTCATATTCTCTCAGAAACCTGCTGGAAGAGTGTAATGACTCACATTTAAATATGGGAGAAGGGAAATGATTCAGGACCTCTCCTGACAAGGGTAGAAACAAAGAGAAATTTAGACACACAGTAGATATTGTGAGAATTTCTCCCGTTTGTTTCTAAAAACCTCTCAGGATTTTCTTCATAATAAACCATTTGAGAAGTCTATTGACTCTTGATTTCAGCATTAAGTACTGAATTTGAAGGTGAAAGTGCTGGTATTTCATGTTTCTGTAGAAAGCAAAAAAAGCTCCTCTCAGTGGCAGTGAGACTACAGGTGTCTTTTGAAAACAGCCATGAGTTTAAAATATAATGAAGAGAAATACACTTTATCACAAGGTAGTTACCAGAGTTTAAAATCTCCCATGAAATCATACCTTCTCTGAATACAGAAATATCTATGGTTTTTCAAGAAAATGAAGGTGCTCCAAGAACTGTTGTTCAGGTCCATTCCTGTGTCACACTCTTGACTATGTATGCCTACCTTCCCTCCTTCTGGCAAACAGCAGAGGAATATATCCCAGCCTGAATATCCTCAGTTATCTGAGCCAAAACCAGTAGCCTTCAGCTAACTTTCAAAGCCAAAAAAGACAGACTATGATACAGCTGGTCTAACAGGACAAAAAGCTTACAGCCTCAGCCACAAAGAAAATCTAGTCAGAGCACCATTGCTACAAAGGACATTGTCTTTCAGAAGCTCCTTACCCTGTTGTCATAGACCTTCTTGAGTGCTTCATAGCGGATGGACCCCTGGAAAATCACCCCTTGGAAGGTGTTGCTTTTATCACTGGCCACTAGCTCCACACAGACCATTTCTCCTTCTCCCACAGTCATGTCACTGAAAACCTGCCAAAGATGCAAGATGAAACACTTGGATGCAAAGTTTTCAAGTCAAAATACATTCAGATTCCCATGGCTGTCCTTTATGCCCAAGGAAGTTTCAACATAAACTGAAAGGGAGCAGAATATTCCACCTCAGCTTTTCAAAAAAAACAGACTCCAGGCAGTGCACACTGCAAATCACTTGTTGAGATGAGCAGCTCTCACCTCAGCCTGTCACGTTTCAGCCCATCATAGACACTGATGCCAAAATCCAGCTTTAAGATCAGATTTCAAATATTAAAGAGAGAGGAAGGTTAAATAAAATAAGATTTAGCAGAAGATAACCCTCAGCTGGCAAAGAACATTTGTTCAAAAGGTACAAGAAAACAGCTGATCAGGACATAAGACTAGAATAAGACAAAACTTTGCTGCTGCAACAAGGAACTCACCTCCTCAAAGCTGTCAATCATGAAGAATATATTGGGGTAGCTGATCTTTGACTCCTCTCCTTTACTGTCCATCGGGTGTTTGCTTGGAGATGCAAACACTTGCTGAGAAAGATGCAAAAAAAGATACCACTTCTCAGTTAAATGTCCTTGGGAACAGACACACCAAACACAAGGCAAGTAATTCCAAAACACCTCAGGCTGGCACTTACACTAGAGGTGCTGGACATCCCTCAAGCACAGCTGAGCTGGTTGCTGACTAAAGCCAGATTTGCAATAATGGCACTTGAGAAATCCTTGGTTTTCAGATGCAAGTTTTTGCATCACATTGCATCACTCATTGCTTCACTGCCACAGTCCCTGTGTGTACCTGACCTCTCACCATACTACATTTCATCATCATGCCTTTTCATCACCACTTTCAAGTGTCTTTAAATTGCTGCAATGTGCTGCAAAGTAACATAACACAGTACAAGAAAGTTACTATGAAGCAGCTGACTCAATATCTTTAATTTGTTGTTGTTTACTCAGCACCACACCAAGATCAACCTCCCTCAGTAAAGGTAGCTGTGGCTGTCCCAGGATGATTCATAATGTTATTTTATTCCATATCTACCTGCACCTAAAAACTGTTACTGTATCTTTACAACCCTAGAGCTGAACACCTTGTGTGTGGGGGGGTGCTATCGCACTTTTGAAATTGATTTATGAAATCAGTGTGGAGGCAGTTCCTGGGCTCTTGGCTGTGTAGTGTTCACTTTGCTGGCTACTTGGTCTTTGTTCAGTCAAAGACTTTCCTTTCTGTTTTTCACTCACTCTTAATATTGTGGGTTTTGGGGGTTTTTTCCTTGTCTAGGGGAGACTGCAGTTAGTGATTTTGGGCTGTCTGAGGGCAAATTGCACAGGTGCTCACCTGTAGCAGCCCAAGCCTTTCCAGGAGACAGAAAAAAAAGACTATGGAGAATCTCTCTTTACCGGCAGCTCTGGGTTTGCAACTGTAGCTACTTGTAGAAACTGCATTTTACAACTAGAAACCTTTTCAAAGTGAACTTTGCAAACTCTGCCACAGCCAGAAAAAAAAGGGAGCAGTTCTGGTTCCAGGCCGCTCCTTTCCCCACAGCCCCGGCAGCAGCAGCAGAGCCCAGGGAGGGCAGGGGGGAGCGGCTGCAGCAGCGCAGGCCCCACACGGGCTGGGGAGCTTCCATCTGCCTCTAGAATGGCTCTGTGGGCTCCTGCCTTCCTGGCAGGGCCTGCCACCACCTTGTCACTTTGTTCCTGGGACACATGGCCACCAGGGAGGCTCCATCTCCAAAGGGAACAGTGTGGCGCCATCTTCCCTTTGGCCTCGGCCGCCTCCTGCAGGCGCCATTTTGGGAACTGGTGTTCTGTAATTTGGGGTCTCTTTGCTCCTGTGGGGTTTTGAGTTATAACAGTTTGGTATCAAGCAGTTTTTTACTTTTCCCCCTGACTGTTGATGCCTGTTTGATAATAAAATGTGGTGTTTTTTTCATTTAAATCTACTCGTATTTCATTCCTTACTGGAGGAAAGGGATTGGTTGGAACGAAGGGAGAGGTTACTCATTTCAGAGTGCCCACCTCTTTAGATTGCCTCAAACTCTTGGAAATTATACCAAGTTTAATTTTTTAATATATAGTTTTAGTCAGGGGTTTTTCTTTCCTATGCCCCAGGAGAGAGGGAATTGAAGTTTCTTTTCAGGGGACTGTTTCATCACTCAAGGCCTGATGAGCTTAACAGCTCAACAGACTAGGAGTAGCTCAGAAGATACACAAAAGATAAAAACCATTAACATCAGCTCCAACATCACCCCTGGGAGAGAAACCTGGTCTGGGAAAAGAGAGATAAGAGAATGAAGAATGAGAACCTAATTAACATCTAAGGTGAAGAGATTGATAACCAATAGGAAACCAAATACTAAGAACTGTGTAATGTGTGACCAATGAACATTGAACCAATGAATTTCTATGGGTTTTCACTGTATAAGTATGTGAAAAATCTAGTAAAAACTATGTGTGATGGAATGATTTTCTCTGCACAACCCAGGCAACATGTGGGTGAAATGATTTCTATTGCACATCCTGGCCAGAATAAAGTAATGTTTTGATTCTCTCACACTGAAAAGGTTTTTGAAGAGTTTTTGCTTTTCCCACAGTTTTGATGACAAAACCAACACAATGGCTCACAGGAAGACAAGCACTTGGTTTCTCATCCGCATCTTGTGCTTCTGTTTCTTTATCACTGTGCTTCCTCTTGCACATTTCTGCCTCCCAAGAAGTTCCTGAACTCCTTAAGTGCCTTTGTTTAAATAGGCAAAAGCTTTGGATTTTATCATTCCAAAAAGATGAATGAGTAGGTAAGGAGGGAGAAGGAATTCATACCAAGCAGCTTTCTTTGCTTCCACATTTGTTTACAAACAAAGCCTTGAATGAAAGAAATCTGTTAAATCTTAGCCCACTTTGAACATGCTGAAAGCTATAGATCTGACCAAGCCTCAAGCTCAGTGATATTCTTGCTACAAACAATTCAACAAAAAACATAATTAGGAATAGGATATTAGATATTCATGAGAGGGTTGCTTTTCCTTAGTTGTATTTGTGCAGCCTTTATGTACATAGAATTAAAAGGAGAGGTTGCTTCAAGACCAAAAACATCATTAGAAAGCAATCAGACTCCTAAAAAACAGTACTTGCACCAATGCCTGAAACAAGGATGCTCTTCCAGGCATCCTCACTCTCATGTCAGTCAATGAACAACAAAACACCTTCCCAAATTAATCTCCAGTCAGGCACACCTGAGGAAAATACAGTTTGTGGAGATCTTATTGTCAAGCCAGCAGTTTGCAAAATAAAGTCAGCCTTTTTCATATTGGCTTCATGTCTTAGGCACTCACTCAAGTGAGCAGAGTAGATTTATCACAGGTCTCTAGTAGGACAGCAAATCTTAGGCCATCAACATCTGGCTGCACATGGGCAGGAGAGGACACATTTCTAAAGCAAGAACCATCAGAGCAGAAATGCAGATCCAAACCAGCTGGATTTTCTTCATTTAAAACCAACAGCCTCAACAGTGGATGCCCAACTGCAAACATGCTTTCACAGCATATGGAATTGCCTTTGCTCTTTCTATAGATCAACGTGATGATGCTGAAATGTTACTGGTATGTACTGGTAAGTTTAATGTGGAAAAGGGAAGACAACCATTTATAAGCAGTCCCACAGTAGGAGCCTCTAGAAAGGAGGAACAAAACACTTCCTCTTCATTCTAAATACTGCTCACGTGTAGTAAGGGCATATCCCTCATGTTCTCTTTCCTAGTTTTCAAATCTGCAAATAATACTTACAGATTTTTCTCAAAAACATTTGCAGAAGTTAACTTGGGGTGAAATTTGGACTAGCCAGAAGAGAAAAAAAGCAATGAGAAATAACAGCTTGAAATCAGCAGTGAAATGTGGCACCACAACAGCACCTGAAGAAAAAACTATGTGCTTAATCAATGTAAATCACAGAGACAATAACCTGCATTGCTAGTTCTGTTTGTAAGCAAAGCAAAAGTTCTTTTCAAGTGGCTAGACATAATTAAAAACTAAAGAGCATTTCTTAATTTAAGTAAAGCCTCACAAGCAGCTGCATGAACTAAGGGAATGGAAAGGCCTGGGAGAGGCAGCCATTTAAATGCAACAGGAGCCCTTTAAAAGAAGAATTTCTGCTAACTAGCAGAAGTTGTTGCAAGATCTACATTGCAAATTGAAATTGAGTGGGGAAGCCTCAGGTTTCTTGTTCCTATCCTCTTTATGCTTATTATTCAATCTCTTCCACTGTGTTAAACCCTGGATTAACTGCACACAAAAGATAAAAGCCTATGGTGTGGACATAAAAGGAATGAGCAGTTTAAGTGACTAGGAATCTTGTAAAATAATAAAAATATAAATTGGTAATCAGTAAATTGTCTGCCATTTAGCAACTCTGCATTAGAAACTTACCCTGAAGGCTCCTTATAATTCAGATCTTGTACAATTTCACATTTAGTCTTGGACTGGAGAACAGTTGGGCATCAAATTCCTTCCTCCCCCTGGCACCTTCTCTCTCTCCCCTAAATCCAGCAGGCCAAGTTATACACCCTGAAGCATGCAGGGGTCTTCACAATTCTTTGATTTAGATCTCACATCTAGGTAACTGACAAGAAATGTCACTATACAAAGACTTGGGATGCTTCATGAGGATGAATCTGTCAGACCACAGCCTCAGCTTTGGAGCAGTTTTTAGGATTAGGTGATACTGGATACCAACCTCTGATCCAAAGCACTAGAAGGGGAAGCTCACCTGAGATTTCTTTTTGTGAATATGAATATCCCCTCCATCGGAGCGTGTGCACACAGCACAGGTCACCACATAATCCAGCTGGAACAGGGCACCAGAGAAATCAACATTTAGAGTTGGGAAAACAAAATATTCACGTGCATGAAGCAGAACATATTCTGTCTCATTTTTTTTCAGCTGTCTAAAAATTAAGGCATTTTGGTGTTGCCATTTTCTTTACTCTCTTTTACTAGACTGAATCACGTACAATTTTTAAGCTTGTGTTTGTTCATTAGCTCTGACATCAAAATCTCTTGTACAGCTGCTTGTTGAAGTAAGGAAAGTCCTGCCAATATTGTTTAACACAAGCTTAACTTCAGCCAGGGGAATAAGCAGCACAAACATACTCACAACCACCCCCACACTTCAAGGATAGAAATGGAAAATATTTCCTCCCTTTGAACAGGAAAAAAAGAGACACTAATGAACACCAGTGTTACAGAGGTCAGAAAACACTAGCACAGCCTTCCAAACAACCTGAAAAAACTTATAAGCAATAGCTATGGACAGCATACCCAGCTGTAATAACATCTCTAAATTCTGACTGTGGCAAATGTATCCTGGTTTTACTGAGCATCAAATAAAGGCAAAACCTGCTCTCTGCAGAGAAGTTCTGCAAAGAGACTTCTGGGAGGAAGGAGAGAGAATGAAAACAATTTATTTTCCAGGATGTGTGCCTGAGCCAACAGTTTCCCATTCAGAGATCATAATGAGCAAAACTTCTAAGGAATCTCAAATGATTACAGTAATATTCAGCTTTCCTAAGCACCAATGTAACACACACAATAACCAAACAACCTATGAGTCAATTAAGGAAGTAATTAGTTCTGGCTTCATGTTCCTACCATCAAATGTTTTATTAAAGTTCTGTTGTCAAGAGCAGTAACCCCTCAGCACAATTTATGATACTGCATTTACACTCTTCTCTCTTAGCTGCACCAGTACTATGAACTCTAATGGAAATGCTGCTTGTCTGTGTCTCATTCATTCTCAAAAATCATTAAACTGGATGAAGCCTTCCTTTTGCAAAAACTTCCTTACAGAGCATAAAACTCACCCTGGCTTCACTGCATACAGTAAAATTTTTTTGTAGAAAACTATTAGGACTCTACTGAAAAATAATAAACAACTCAGTTTATGTTCATTTAGATTCTGAGAGGCAAAACTGAATAGTGAAAGTCAGATAAGCATTACTGTTACCTTTTGCAGGATGAGGTTCAAGTAGACACTCTCTTCCCAGTCAATGTCAGGGTCTCCCAGGCCAGGAAGCTTCTTAGAATCTCTCCGGTAAACTTCCACTTCAACCTGCTAAGAAAATATCACATCTCTTTGAAAACTATTACTTAGAGGTACCTATTTCCAAACATAAAAGTGGTATCAGAAGCTGCACATCATGTAGCTTCCTAGTTTTCTGTCAGGGTCGGATTTTGCTGACGATGCAAGGCTTTGTGTGGAAGTGAACTGGGGAAACATGGCATGTATAGGCAAACAGGGCAGAAAGGCAGGAGAATGTCTCTGTGCAGGAGAATCTCAGTTTTGGACAGATGCTTCATTTATTCCTTGTAACAGGTATGTTTCAGCAAAAGTGAAATTAATAAAAGCAGGGATGCACAAATGTAGGTATTTCTCTTGACACAATCCCCCAGAATCAAGCATGTCATTACACTCATGCTCAACATGGTCCAGCCCATCACTATTGCTTATTTTCCACTGGCATGCGAGTATCTTGGAAGACAAAGTCCAATAATTAAGTCACATCAAGTGTCCCTTGGGGATGCTCATGTGTGCTCCACAGAGGATATTTTGGAAAGCCCTTTGTACTGGGCTTACATGGCCAGGTTTTGGTAGCCAGGGAGCTACAGAGGTGACCCCTGTGAGCAGCTGCCAGAAGCTTCCTTCCCTTAGGTGCAGCAGAGCCAATGCCAGGCAGCTCCAGGATGGCCAGGGCTGAGCCTGTCCATGGGAGTGGCAGCACCTCAGGAATAACAGGTTTAAGAAGGGGAGGTAGATGCCTGAGAGAGGCTGTGACCCTGTGGAGAATCCACAATGGAGCAGGTTCCTGGCAGTATCTGAGAGAGAAGAACCCAGGCTGGAGCAGGTTTGCTGGCAGGACTTGTGACCCTGTGGGGGACCCACACTGGAACAGCCTGTGTCTGGAGGACAGGATCCACACTGGAGCAATTTCTGAAGGACTCTCCCATGGGAGGGACCCCACTCTAGATCAGGGAAAGAGTGTGATGAGCCCTCACCCTAAGGACAAAAAAGTGGAGGCAATGTGTGAGGAACTTACAATAACCTCCACTTCCCCATGACCCTGTGTTGCCAGAGGGATGAAGAGGTAGAGAAAACCAGGAAAGGTGGCCAGGAAGAAGGGAGGGGTGGGGAGAAGGTGTTTTTAAGATTTCATTTTATTTTTCATTGGCAATAATTAAACTAAATTCCATAAGTTAAGTCTGTTTTTCCTCTGACAGTAACCAGTGAGGAATCTCTCCCTGCCCTTGTCCTGACCCAGGAGCCCTCAGTTGTATTTTCTCTGCCCTGCCCAGTGATGGAGCAGTGTTGGTGAGCACCTGCCAGCATCAACATCCCACAAATTCTTCTAAAGATTTCATACTGGAACTACTTAGATGCTATTAGGTGTAAGATTTTCAGCTGTACTAAAAAACAAGCAAATGAAAAGCCATAAACAATCTCAGAACATAGAAACAACTTTACCTATCCTAACAAACTGAAGCAGCTGAGACAAACATAAAATGATGAGGTAGTACACTGAGCTGAATGTAGTTTGACACTTCCAATACAAACTAGAATAAATAAAGCTACAATACCAAAATATAGTGAAGAACAGGGAAACAGCAGAATTTCAGGATTGCCACTATCATCAGATACCATGAAAGCTGAACACGCTATTCTTAACCATTAATTTTTAAACTCAGATATACTTTTTTTAAAGGTCTATAGACATCATTCGTCCTTTGGTTTGTTTTTATTTCTTCCAAGGTTCCCATACATGATTTTTTATTGGCAATATATTTTCACACACTAATGACAGTTACTGCAAAAACTGAAAGGTGTGAGCACATGAGGGAAACAATCTAATTTAGATTGTTCTCCAAACAAAGGTAATATTTGCACTTTTGTGCCTAAAAGCACAGAAATATGACATGAACAAAATTCCAGAAATACCCTGTGAAACAAGAGCCATCCTGTCTCAGAAGGAAAGAAGCAGTGAGAAAACAGGGTGAAGGCAGGACTAAGTAATGGCAGGGTAAAACTCCAGCTCTAAGTAACACCAGGGAAAGCAAAACCAAGTGCACAGCAGGCACTGTTTCAGTCTCTCCTACCTCTGTATCCATGGAGCATTTATTTTAAGCCAAGTAGTAGTTAATCACCTCATAACACTGAAGTTTAAACCTCCCTTTGCAGAAGTCAGCCACTAATTCTTTCTGCTGCTGAAATCCACTCACACATGAACAACTTCTCAACAATTACAATGCTAGTGCTCAACAACCCTTTCATGGAATGCCTCACAAGTCTGTCATAGATATTGACAGGAAAAGGGCTTTCTTTAACCATTTCTTCCCTGTCCACTGATTCAGGGTAGGATTCCTTGGTGTACAACCTGTGGGTCAGGGCAGAGTGGATCCCTGTGACCCACAGCTCTCCATGGACTGGAGAACATGCTGGATTTCAGACAGCTGAGTCCTCCCAGGAAAACAAATCTGTCCCAGCCAGGCATCCAGGAGACACTGGGTCTTTTCCAGGTCTGCTGCTGACTCACTTGGCCACTTTGTGCTTGTTTACCTGGCTCTAGATCAGATGTGCCCTCCTGCAAGCATGAAAAGTTATTAATAGAAACAACTACGTAAATACTAATTATTTAGTCCCAGTGAAATCCAAAAGCCAAGATAGACACTTCTCATTCAAGTGAGTAACCCTTCAGGAGCTGAAACCCACGATGCCACCTTTGTATCAAGTTTTCACAGGGTTCCTGAGCTACAGCTATAAAGGAGGAGGACTTCAGCCAGGCTGACCTCCCACATGACACAACATTTTACATATTACTTCCTCACAAACCCCAATTAAATGACCTTTGACTAGACAGTGCCTGGGAAAATAACTTGCTTTGAGAACTCATTCCAATGATTAATCATCCTCTTGGCTCCAAGTGTGCAACTTCATTTAATTCTGCTGCTTTGCTTCTGCACCTCAGAACTTGTGCTCCTTTGCTACCCTCTTGGAGTTATATAATGCATGTCTTAAGTTATCCACTTTCAGACAGCCAGAACATTTTTATCATAAAAGACAGAAAAATCCATTTAAGACCCCAGTCTAGGTTTAAACTCTTTGTGATGGGGTACAAGAAGCAGTATTTTGTTGGCATTGAGAAGCCAGCCAAAAAAGTAGATCCTGGTTTTCTTCTAAACAGAAGTCTAATGGAAATACAGGTCTGTTTATAAGTAGAACCATTTCCAGGTTTTTTTCAGACCACATTCATTAAAAAAGAGTAAAGGGGAGAGGAAAAAGACACAGGAAACAAAATTCAAGACTTTTTTGACAAACACAAGTTGAACAAGAAAATACTTCTACTGTCTCCAGAGCCAGCTGCAATAAAGAGACCAAAATTTGATTTTTAGGATCTTACATTGGCAGGTTTGCTTCAAAACATCAGAAAAAATCCAAAAAAGTAAAAAACTTCTTTCAAATGGATCTATCTGGTATGAAATCAGAATGATGCCCCAGCATGTGCCCAGGTTTGAAAAGTCCTATCACACAGCAAGTCCAGCTCTCTTGGCTTCAACATTAGAAGCATCTTTCTCATATTTATCCAGGTACTTCATTTTATCTCTCTTTTCTGGAGCAGAAAGATGTCATTTCAAAATGACATACTGAATTCAAACCAAATTAAGTTGTCTTTCTAAATTCACTGACCAAAGGAACTGAAGACTTTCTCTTCCATGCTTCACACCCACCCTCAAGCAGCCCTAGTTTCTTCTGCCCTTTTCTTGTGCATTATCTATCAGCCACTTGCTTTATTTCCTCACACTTTAAAAACCTCTTTTCATACTAAGTACTTTAAATGGTGTAACCTGGGTGGACAGTAACAGAGCAAACTGGTACTACCACTGCAGAGCATAATCTCCATTTCCAGAAAACACTTCTCTTGGATAGCCAATACTTTGTAGCTCCACAGACACTTATTTAAGCACCTCATCACATAGCTGGGATTTCTGTTTGCCATCCTGTCTCCTCGCTCCAGCAACTCAACTTACAGCAGCAGGAAACCAAATCCCTTGGATACAGCTACCTATGGATTGTCACAGCATGACCTGGCACAAGACAGCACTTCCTTCAGCTTCTGCAAGGTTGGTTACACAGACCTACCAAAAGTCACCAAAACATGTCCAAACTCTTTTAGAAACCCTCCCCACCTCCAGACATGGAGACAACAGTCACTCCTGGCTTCCCTCTCTATACACATCAACATGATGCAATTCAGGGAAAAAAAGGACTATCTAAGGAGCTGCCTGGACCCTTTGGCACTGGAAAAAGGCATTTTCTCAGACCAAGAAACCACCACAAACAGCATAGGGGCCACTGGTCTAATATCCCAGGACTTGTGCTTCCTGTGTTTTACCAAGCTGGGAAGGCCCAGACGTGCAGAGCCACATTCAGTGCCCAGCAGCACTGCAGAACAGATACTCCACAGGACACAAGCTGGGCTGGCCAGTTGGCCATGAAAACCCATCTGTTCATGCATCTGCCTGCCAGAGACATCCCTGTCTCAGCTAAACGGGAAGGAAATCAAAAGAGGCTGCTATTTTCTGGAGTATGCAGAGAAGCCCTGTGGGAAGGGTGCACTCCCAGTCCTGTCACACAGGGAAGCTGCTGTTACAAGCCTCCACTAGAATATTTATATCCAAGATAATATTTAAAAGGGTACAACTGTATTCAACAATGCAACAATGTCCTAAAATGAAAAAGAAAGATACCCTTCAAGACAAAATTCCTCTTCCCTTTTTGTGGATACTATCAATTATTCATAAGTTGCACCTGATTCTCCCAAAACACACTCTGGAGCCCACATAAAGGTAGCACAATGCCCAGTAGCTATGGCAACTCGACACCCACCACAGCTATAAAGCTGAAACAAAGCCCACTGCAATAAAGCAAATGCAAACTGTGCAAGAAGCAAAGTTCAGCTACAAACTGCCCATTTTGAAAAATTTGCTTCTGTGTCAATTACTTGAATTCTGTGCCCACAACCAAGTGACGACAAACTTTGGGAACTTTTCCTTGTGCTAGTGTCTTGGTTTAGAGAAAAGCTTAGGAGAAGAACACTCTGGAATAAGTGCTTCCTCTAACAATAAAGGGGTTCCAACAATCACTTTCTGCTGATGATTAACACTAGTGGATGACAGTGAAAAATCCCAACTGTTCATTGACAGAGTGCCAACATGGCATGGGAAAAATGGAGAATAAATGTTAGATAGTGAACTGTAAGACCTTGCCCCCACCACAAGAACAAATAAAACATGGCTGCAACATGGTGGGGAGGAGGAAAAAAAATGGTGATGGTTTTTGTCTCAGGGAAGGAAAAAAAAACCAAAGGGTTCATGCAGAAACTGGGGTAAAAACAAATGGGAACCTGGTGAATCTCTGATACTGCTCTGCTCTTCACAGCAGAGGAAGCTAGTGGATTTAGGGTCCTTTTGATAGGGAAGATGTCTTTACAAACAATGTGATGGATGAAGCTATGGGTGTTACCATGTTAGAAAGAAGATTAACTCTACTAACTTCAAGCAGCATGTTTGTTGCAGAACCCAGACAGTGACTCCTGAAACAGACAAGGGGGTCTGCACAGGCTGGAACTTTTGAACATTGAGGTAAAATGCCAGGTTCAAGGGGGATATAGGGTAGGTGGTTTGGGAGGGCTGTACCTTCGTAGTACCTGAGGCAGTGGGGAAAGGAAGAAGGCAACATGCAGCTGGGAGTTCAGGATAAACAGAGGCTGTGCCTTCCAAAACCTTGTGAGGGAAAACCCCATGGACCTGTGCTCTGCTGAATTCTCTCCCTTTATTTGAGTAAAGCTGCAGGACTCCTCTGTCTCCTTTATCAACACTGGCTTTATCACAGTGTGATTCCTGTACATTTTCCTTTGCTGGGTTGGCTGTTCTGAGATCAGGGGTGAGATGGAGCAGCCTCTCAGCCTCCTGCCCATCCCCCGGCTGATTCATCTCCCAAGATTCTCCGATTTCGGATCAAAACCAAACCCAACAGTTCAGGAAAAATACAAAGGTGGCCAAAGGATTGCTGTCACAGGGAAAGGGGAAAAAAAACCACCTTGCCTAAGCTAACACAAACCCAAGCTAGCTAAGGAACAAAATAACACTATCACCTGGCAGTGAGGCTTTGAAAAAAGCCTGCCCAAGATCCCCAAGGCTCCTCCATCCCCAGTGTAAAGCTACAGCAACCATTTCTGGGCACAGAGCAGACAATCAGGGGACAGAAAACCACCCCACAGCAACTAGCCAAAGGCTCCTAGGGAGAAAGCCTACACAGTTGTGAAGGAGAGCAAAGATTAGCTTTTTTTCCTTTCCTTTCTGGGTAGGATACAATAAAATGTTGATCTTTCACCACTTTATTATCCCACCCTGGTACCTCCCAGGTCCTGAGGGTACTCAGCCTGGGGCTCTCAGAGGGAGCTGCACACACACACTGGATCCTTTACTGTCTCCACTGAACCACTGCAGTTCCAGTCTCATCTTGAAACAACACAGTCAACTCACAGGTAGCCTTTATTCCTCTTGATATTCAGTCCTGCAAAGCTATTCCCACTATTCACATGGGTTTTAGTGCTGCTGTAATTCCTCTAATTCCTTACAACCTAATCTTTCTCCTGTCATTTATGGATCTGGTTGCAGGTAGTGGCTTAATGACCTAAGACTGCACTGGAGTTAACAATTTAGTTTATCTTAGAATGAGAAGTGCTCTGATTTATCAAGTCCATACCCTAAAATTTAGGGTTAATTACAGTGCTCCTTATCCTAACTCTTTTAGAAAAGATGAGGCATCACTGCAAACATCTCCCAACTTTGATTTGTTGGTGCTCTCTCCTCCCACCCAAGTGTCCTTTTGGGGGAAGAACAGACACTGCTCTATGAGTAGTTCTGAACTGAATGGTGAAGTTCAAAAGTCAGGTCCCACTTAGCTCTTAATGAGAAAAAGAGTAAAAGGCATGCAGGGAAAAGCAGCTAGGAACAGCAGCATCCTCCACCTTCAAAGACAGAAAACTCTCCTGTAACCTTTGCCCTTCTCACTCCAGAACAAAGAACTGCTTGTCTTCCTCATCTGAGGGCGCACTCCAACCAGCTTTTTCAGATCCTGCAACTGCCTTGAGAATGTTTTCTCACTAAATTCTCACTTTCTTCTTATTGTTATCAAAGTTTATATCTCAATATTAAAGAAATCACCTTAAAGTTAATTATATCTCTTACAAAAGTACTTCACCACAAGGAATACCTACTGAATGTATTGTTTTCTTCTTTTCAAGAAGCAAAAGACATTCCTTCTGATTGGCAAGTCACAACCATAGAAAACAAAAGATTTAACAAGCCTACACATCTGCTTTCAGTATCTGCACATTGTATATGTGAAGGTTCTGAAGTGATAAGAATGAGTAAATTATACAACTGAGAAATGCTAACAGAACTCACAGAATTAAAACTTGACTTCAACAACCATAATTGAAATTACTTAAATGAAAAGGACCCCAAAAATCTAGTTCTGCCTTTGTAACTCCAGAAATGGCAGAAAAGGTACAAAAGATGAAAAAAAAAGTGCAAGTTGTTCAAATTACTGGAGCAGTCTGAGTGCTTGAAGATGCTCATCAAACAAATGAGGGAAAAGCAAAAATGTGTGAAGCACAAGTCAGATGGGTGTGGAAACTGTTTATCCCTAGCCTGGCTGTGGCACAGTGGTTAACAGTGGCTAAGTAAGACAGGGCTGGGAGTTCAAATATGCTGAGCAGTATCAGCAAGGCAAGGATAACTCAGTTTTGGGATCCTGACAAAGTCATCTTTGCTGCTGCCTCACACCTGTATCACGTGAATTCCACAGACTTTCACTCCCCAAATGCTGCATGGATCTGCTAAATCAGCTTTCCAAAGTGAAACTAAGAGATACCTGTGTGACCATTTAAGCATTATCAAACATATATCCAGAGCATGATCCCAAACCACAGAGTAATCTGTATTTTCAGGTGTTACAAGTCACTCACTGTTCCCTCATTCCTGTATTGTTATTTTCCATTCTTTCTGAAGCTCCTAGAGAAGCACAAGTACCTGAAGCAACACATAGTGTGCCTTCTGCAGGATCCAGTCAGCAGGGTTCAGGAAGATATGCTACATCCCTAGGCAGCAGACACAGCCATGGGAGAAAGAGCATTACAGAATGGTAATAAATCAGTGTTTTTCAAGCCATCTCTGCTGAATACAGAAATGCATGAACTGGGTAAGTGACCAGAAACCCTGGTGCAGACATCAGACATTTAAGTGCTAATTACCAATGTTACTACAAATATGATAATGATATTCCAGAGCTCCCATTCAATTGCATATTAATTTCAACACTGAACTCAGACCTTCCCATACCTCTAATAAGCAAGTTGACCAGCCTGTAACCCACAGATCAAATCCACTAAGTGCTCTGATGAACCAGGAGCTTCATGAGGCATTTGGGGAGCTCCAAGCAGACACTTTTAGCTTTTCCAGGATGCAAGCCCAGCCCAGTGCTCTTCTGTCCCTCCAATCCCCAGTGACTCAGACAGACATGATGCATTTCTGGTACTGAATTATTCAGCACAATTCATAATATAGGAAAACTGGGTCTGGGCTTCTTCCCTTCTCAGTGAAGTTGCTTTCTGTAGCAGAGAACAGAGCATCTTCTTGGCTGCCACGTTCCAGTGCCATTCATATTAAAATCACATCTGATTCTGGCTTTCTTGTCACCCTGTGTGACTGCTTAAGATTTTTTCAGAAACTGGAAGCAATGTAAAGCAATTCATTAAAAATGCCCCTGCAGCCCACAGCCTTTCCTGAGCCTGGAATTTTGTGACTGTGATACTGGGAAAGTATTTCAGCTGTACTCTTGCTTTGTCTCAGACAGGAATTTACTCTGGAAAAAGGGCAGAAGATGAGAGCATTACCACTCTGACTGGTGTTAGCCTGTCACATGTGTCACAAGCACAGTGCAGGTCACAGACAGCCTGGATCATTCTGTGTGGAAAAGATGTTTCTGTCACACTCATCATAGAATTTTCTTCCCCTGGCTTCTTTTCCAAGCAGTCTGCTACAGTACACAGAAGAAAGGGAGATGGCCTTGATGACCTTAAAGGTCTCTTCCAACCTGGATGATTTTATAAGTGCATCATGAATAGAGGCTCTCAGGTAGCAGCAGTTCCTTTATGCTCACACAGTCAGACAACTGAAGTAGCACAAGAAAGCACAGGGATTTCTGGCAAGGGGAGCTGCAAAAGAAAGGTCTTTACACTGAAGATGTTGTGCTCCTTACAAAAAATTCAGAGTAACAATCTGATAATATCAGGGTTCCTTCTTCATGTTCCAAAATGAAAGCATCAGTGCTGAACTCTGCAGAAGCCAATGTTCCTGCTCACTGCAACACCTCTACAAATTCAGCACAATGGAAGAGCTCAGGCACAACAGACAATTCTGCTCAACTTGGATGTGTTGCAACCATTGTTTGTTCCCACATACTACCCATGAACAAGGAGAAAAATTATTCAGCAAAAAAGATGCAATTTTTGACCACTTTTTTCTCTTCAGCTTTTGGGTGCTGGCATGGGACTGCCACAAAGTATAGCACAGAGCTTTTGTGGAGACATCCTGTTTGCTTGCAGTGCTGGAAAAAAACCCAACACTGGAACAGAGCCAGCAATGAAAGATGCTTAAAACTTGTATTCTTATTAGATGCTGAGCTGAGGTTGTTGAATCTTTCAGGCAGCCAGACGGTGACAGTGAATTACAGATTCAGTCAGGAAAATCTTGTGATCTTCTGTGCAAGTCATGTGCCTGAAGTAATTTAGGTTTGGAAACTGACTGGTCACACCACAAGCAGCATTTGTTGAGTCACAGGTCCAGCAGCACATGAACATGTAAACCATGGCTCTGTTCAGTTCTGTCTCTGAAGCTGCAGTCACAACATCAGTAGCTTAAGCTTTTTGGAGATTTAACAGTCCTAATGACTACCCTGTGCATTTGGCAGCAACTCTACTCCTCCAATTCATAGGATGCTGAAGAAAATAGGAACTACTCCAATATCCAGGCAAGTTCAGAACATATGCCCAGGGTATCTTACATTTATCTTTTTTATTGCTTTGCCCTATAGATATGGCACCTTTCCAGGTGACAAGGCATGATGAAAGGCAGAATACAACCTGCTGGTCTATCACTGAAGTTTTATCTTTGTTTCCTAGCTGTCTGTGTAACACTATATACTTGCATCTTTTGGATTTGGAGAAAGTAAAGCTGCTCTCTACAGAAAAAGAGATCAGAGACACTCAATCTTGACCTAAGAGCATTTTAAAATCATAATCCTAAGACAAACCATGTTAACCTTTCAAACCTGCAATGTCCAAGAACCTTTGGAAGTCAGTATCAGGAGGTCACATCAGCTGGCATGAGAGGCAGCAGCAAAGTGGTTTTTGAGTCTTGACTTAATAAAGAGTGACAAGTCAAAGGGATTTTACTTCACAAAACCCTGCCAAATTCCTTAACCTTGGGAAAAAAAAACTACACTCCACAGTGCCTTGGTCTGCAAAGAACCTGACAGAGGGGGTCTGTGGTTTTGCTTAAAGGCACCAAGAGAAGATGTATCTTCAAAACCTGGCAAGAAAAACTGCAAGAGTGTTATTGTGACATGCCAATGAAAGACAGATTTAAATGTCCTCCTCTCAGATCCAAGAGTCTGTGCAGTGGATATAGCCCAGAATTCAAAATGGCAGTTCTGCCCTGGCATTCACATATTAGGGGCTTAATTTCTGTTTCACTCATCTATGCTCAGTTTAGAAATTGGTGGGAAGGAAAAGAGAAGCAAATGGAAAGTCACTTAGATTAGGCAGAGTACAAAGCAGATAATTTAAAGGGCCTTTTAAAATAAAATTTATGATGGTAGAGAAGTTTACCACCAGCACCTATTGGACATACCAAACTGAATTTATTAATTCAGGCTGTTGTGACTAAGCTGCATCCAAAGCCCTTCTTATTCAGTCTTAAAACTGAGCAGGACATTTAATCTCAATCCCATCAGGTTTTTTCTGCTTACCCTCTGTTACGCTGCAATTTAAAATCAAATGTTATTGCCAACACTGTTCAGCTCCAGTAAGCACAGAAAAACCCACACCCACAAGCAGGAACTACTTTTAATCACACAGGACAGGCACCAAAGCCTGGGAAGCACTGGATCCATGGACACTTGTTTCCCATTGACACATCCCATCACACCAGGGCATGGGAATGACACAAACAAACACCACCATTGTCAGCATTCAGACAAACAGCCTCTCCCCACTCAACCCCTTCTGTCATTGTCATCAGTATGATGATTGCTGTCCTCAAAACTGCACAGATCTTATTTTCATGAACATAAACTAATGTTCTGAGCTGACATGGGACAATGAGTCACCTCTGCCAGCATCCTTCAGCCAAAACCTGCAGCAGCCATCCAAGCACAGAGCACATATATAGAAGTGTTTGTGGAAGAAATACAATGAGCTTGCTTCACCCAGAATACAAAGTCATCCTCAATGTGGTCCATGAAGGAATCATCACCAGACCATTTGGCTCAGCCTGGCATAAAGCAGGAGCCAACAGCACAGCTCCAGTTCTAGTCCTAAATGTCCCCAAACAACTCTGAACTCTCCCCTTCATTCACCTTCTCAGTCTGCCCCTGGAAATCTAAATGAGAGCATGGTTTGGTGGGGGGCAGGGAGGCTCGCATTTCTCTCCAGCTTCCACAGATCCCAGTCTCCATCTCCCTCCCCTTTAACAGCATGACTTTGGCATTCTGGCATCACTTCTCAAGAAAGAATGTCCAAAACTACAAAGTAAATTAAAAACCCATGTAGTCATAATTCAAAGTGTAGGAGTAGTTGTTTGGTGTCTCACTGCACTGGACAGGCTCTAAGATCAGAAAAAAAGAGGAGTTGGAACTACAAAGCAGTCCAGTGAAATCAAAGAGGAGGACAGATGAACAAGCACCAACGAATCACCAACTATGAAGTTTCACAAAGCCATTGAAGTGCTTCAAAGTCACAGGAAAGGTTCAATTCTCAGAAGCCAAGCAGAATACAGCCAGCCATGGGAGAGTTACAAAATGCTGAGTGTGCTTTAAGGCCCACTCCCCATCCCAGCTTTTACTGCACACAATTAACTAATGCTGATTTTCTAGTAACCACCACTTACGCAACTTCCTCACAAATAAAAATTATTTATGGTGCTTTTAGAAAGCTTAAATAACACTCTGAGAGCAAATACAAGGATTTATGTCACTGTTGCCTATCCACAAGGGGTGCAAAAACGTTAAGCTAATGAATCAGTTAAACAGATTGATCAGAGGTCTGTGAATGGTTTTAAGCAACTAGGCTCTCTCTGAGATTCACTTTCCTTGGTGAGAAGGACAAAAGGTTAAACAACCCATGCTTTTACCAGACTGAACAAAGCCATATCATCATTTGATGTGAAACAGGGATGCTTTTATAGTCACTCAAACAACAATCAGGATAGAAGTTTTCCTCACAAGTCTTAAAGCTCTAAATACTCTAGCTGAAGACAAAACTACTCATCTGATAGAGAAAGAACCATATTTTGCCATCTACTGCTTAGTGGTTGTCATGATGGAAGTTGGAGGGCCAGAGAGAAGATAATTCTATTTTCTGTATCTTCATCAAAAGTGTAGAAAAACCTTCTGGAATCTTTTTCTCAAGGGAGCTGACAACTGTGGTTCTTTACATCACCATATTTGAACCCAGAGAACTCCTGTACAGCTGATTACAAACACTTTCATGTACACCATGCACAAATACCTGTGATTCAACAACTGTAAATTATTTACATGTGTCAGGAAATTAATCCCCATCTTTTCCTCCTCCATTTATCTTCCTGCAGCCACCAACCTTAATTCCCAATAAAACCATCCTACCTCTTGCTTCTGTTTCTTAAGATGAAATCTGTCACGGAATACTAAGAAGTTTCTCAGATCTTTCACGGGGAAATGTGCAGCAGCACTGGGATACCTGACCTGACTATGTTTGCAAGGAACAATAGTTCTTTTGGAGGGGCATATTGTCTTAAATGTAGACTATATAGAAATATAGACTATATGTGTAGCATACAGTAGTTTCTCTGCTGTTTGTCATTGCTGCATCCCAGCTCCAGGAGGCTGCTTGTATTCTGCTACTGAGTACAGCTAAAAGGTGTTCATTGCTGATGCTCTGGTAATCTCAGCCAGTTTTCTTCTAGAAATACCAGTACGACCATCTTCCTTCTCCTTTTTGTCCTCCCTTCCTACAGACTTCTGCTTTGAGTTTACAAACTATCATCACTGAAAAGCAAACCAAAAATCAGCTTTCCAAAAAAAGGCAGGCAAGCTTTCTGATTTTTTCAAGTCTATGATAGTGCACTTCATTTACATTTCTGCTGATGTTACAGAATCATTAGGGTTGGAAGAAACCCCTGGAGATCACCCAGTCCAACCCCCCCCGTCAGGGCAGGGTCATGTGGCGTTCACAACCTTCACCACGGCATTTCCTTATGGATCGATTTTGTATGGCACCTTGTGGTGAGCAGAGCTGGAAATTCCTTATCCTTGGTTTACAATTCTTCAGGTGTTACCAAATCTTAGGCTTCCCAAGTGAAAATGGACCCCAACTGACCTTTTTCCCCTCGGTGCTCTCCCCGCCGACGTAGGAGAGTTTCCTCCGCACGTAGAAGAGCATGTCGTCCTGCCGGGGGGCCCACTTCTCCATGAAATACGTGGAAAACATCCAGGTCCAGAACACAATACGGTCATCTTTGAAACACCCTGAAGAGGAATTAAAGAAAGGAGAGGTGAGAGCTGTGAAGGAGGACGTCACTTGTGCTTAACACAACGCCAGAACTGTGGCTCTGAGTTCTTCTGTGGTGCACGGACTTGGCCTGAGCCCACAGCCTGTCCTGGGCCATTGTCAGGCACATCCCAGCTGCCAATCTGCCCCACAAGGGTCAGGGGATGGGAGCAGATCCTGGATCTGCCTGTGCCATGAAGAAGTGCAGGGAAAATGCTCTGTGGGAGAACACATCAGAGCCACAAAGAACACATGGAGCACTTTGAAAGGCACGTGGTGACACTACATGCTCTGGTTAGTGACCTGAAGCCACAAAGTGCCAACAGGTTTTTTATGGGATCTTGGGGATTACAGCCAAATCCTTCAGGAGCTAACAGCTGATGCCTTCCTTAAAGCAATACACAGGGAACAAGAATGTACCTGTGCAGGGATTACTGTAATTCACCCTCTCTCTGACAAAGGAACAAAATCCATCTCAAGGAAACGATGAGTTCACAAGCCTTGCATCCCAATTACACAATAAAAAGTGGGAGGAGAAGGGCAAAAATGGGAAGAGGATGCCACAAAGTCTCATTCAAGGAGACTAATGACATCAGCATCAGCAATAGCACTGCAGTTGCACCTCTCCCCAAGAAAAGGAGGCACGCTAGAGGTGACATCTCATTTTGTGAGACTCTTCAAAGCACTTAGCTTTAATAAAACAGCAAAGGGTGCTGCACCTTTTGTATTGTTAAAGATAAGCAGAGAAAGCAGTAACTGTGCCTGGTGATAGGGGAGCTGATTACTACTCAGAGTGATTGCATCCCCTCCCCAAAGCCCTACTGAGAGGGAACTGGCTGTTACAATCAAGCTGCTGTAAACATGCAAGGAGAGAACTCTAAAAAAAAAGTTATATTGCTGACTAACAACAAAAACCTGAAATGGATAGTGGGGATAATGGATGGTTATTATGTACAAGACAGCAAGACAGGTGGAAGTGTATGAGCACATGTGCAACTGCCAACCCCTCCTCCAGAACACCTACCCTCATATTTTCCTGCTTCATTCTGTGTGCAGTATTTGCCAGACAAATCTTTCTTCCAATCTTTAATTACTGGGGTGGGCAGGAGATTAGACTCTCAGAATTTTAGGAGACAGATGTGTGATTGAAAGAAAAATATAGCGTCTCCAAATTAAATTAAAAAGCAATATTGAAACCACAATAAAACTCCACTGATGGACCACGCACAGAGTACGTTACTCAACATCAGGCAGGACAGTATTTGAAAATATGTATATAGCTGATGATAAAAAAAAAAAAACAAAACCAAAAACCACAGAAAGGCTGAGGGGGAACAGAAAAAAGCCAAGGTAGTTAGTTCTCAGTGCAGGTTAATTCCAGGCCACACTGCAATTACTTTATTTGCATGACTGCAGTGAAGTAGTTTCAATTACTTAAGGCACCATGGAACATAATGTGTAATCCTGAATAAAATCTGCACTAAGTACTTGAGTAGTTAAGGACTGTCCATTTTTTCCAGTGGACAAATGGAATCAAGCCTGGAGAGATCAGATATGGGATCCTGAGCATCTTCATCATGGGAATGCTTCCTCAGGGCACAGATGAACAGGACTGTGTATAGCAGTTATACCTGAGAGTGCAAGAGTAGATTCCAGTGTGTTCAGACTCTCAAAACCAGTTTGAAAAAGGACAGGTTTTTCACTGGTCTGTCTATTCACACAGGAACACCAAGAAGAGAAAAAGAACTATTCAGGTTTAAGGATAAACCTCGCTGACACAAGGACAAATGGCTCTAAACTTCCCACTGACACATATGCAGCTGGAAATTCAAAGCTAATTCCTAAGCATTCAAGCCACAGAGGTTCAGGAGCAGCCCCCTCAGTTGGAATAATGAAGGCAAAAATCCCTGCAGCTAAGACAGAGCTCAACTTGGTTAAGAAAGTTCCTGTGGTACCCGAGGACACCATGACCCAGTCCTGCCTCTATATTTAGCAAAGAGCAGAAGATGGCACACATTCATCATGATTAGTAGTCTCAAAGACACTTATTAAATCCCATGGGGTTACAGTACCTGAATTCCCAGCCTTAATTAGATGGGGAGGGAGGAGGAAAGAGGGAAAGATTGCCCTGAGTTCCTCTGAAGTTCTAAGAAAGACAAAGGAAAAACTAAAAAAGAATGTACATTCTGTAAGAACAATCTCTGAAAGTGCCCTAGTGTTCAGAAATACACTGCTTTGGTTTGCTTCATAGGCAAGGAAACAAAATAACTCTAGGCAAGGCACTCCTAAATTCATAATACAAAATCAAGTTATCCAAACCCAGCATTATAAAAAAGGGTTTATTAATCACTTCTAGATTCTTACAGTACATGCAGAACTGTGAGAAACTGTCCATGAGCTGCTGACACCACCAGGTGCATTTTAGACTATAAACCACAGGAATTACTATGCTCAGCCAAGTATTTAGGGGTGGCTATAGCATATATATATATATATATATATACACACACACATATATACCATATACATTTCTGTGGTTATACCTGCAGGAGAACAACAGAACTGGGTAGGATGCCAGGACATTGTGTGTGCTTTTCCCCTTGCTGGGGAACACAGGACAAACTGATTCCAGGGATTCAACCTTAGTCTAAGCAGAAAACCTGGGGATAAAAGTGCTGCAGCACTGAACCTACTTCAGCACTGCAGCACAATGCAGGGGAAAAACCCTGGAAACCTTCAGAGCCACATTGGATCACTGTCAATTCCAGCCCCACCTGCAGCTGATGAGATGTAAAACTCTTCTCCATGCTTCAGGGATGCCTGCAGATTCTGCTGTAATTAAATCCAGCCTAAGGATGCTGTGACTGTTGTGACTGCAGTGGCTAAAGGACTCATCTTGAAGCCAAAAAGAGCCAAACCACAGCAAAGCAGCTGCTTTTATTTTATTTTAGTAGAAGCAGTGAGGATGTGCAACAGCACACAAGAAGAAATAGCCTTTTAAATCTATTATTAAATTGCATTAACTTGTAAAGGAGAAAAAAAACCATTTTTATTTATAACCAGAACTTCTTAAAACTCAAGAGGGAGAAAATCTATTACAATTTAAAGGCAGAAACTGTGAGATCCAGTATGTCCACTCAGGAATGCCTTCAACTATTAGAACCCCCACATTACAGTAATTTTGGCCATTTACAGCATCTCACTGGAAGCCTTCCAGCTTTGCCAAGAAAATTGAAAACATCTACAGTTGAGAGCATGTAGCGAGTCAGCTTCCTGAAAATGCTCCTCCCCTAGCAAATCCTACTTCCAAAGGAATAAAATGGAATTAAGAGTTCAGACTATAAATCTTAATAAATCCAAAGTTGGTTATATAATTATGAGACCTTTGTCATGAACAAATCCTAACTACAACAATTACTGTAATTATTCATTTACATGTATTTTATCCTCATTAGAAGCAAAAATTATGCTAACTGCTATGTAATAAATGTCTTTCTTCTTACCTATTATTTTATACTGAACATTCATTTCAGGGAACTGACTTCATATCCACATATGAAATCATGAATTTATTTTTTTTATGCTTTCCAAAAAATCATTGGATAAAGGGAAGTGTCAGGTTATTATTTTACTTCAAAGGAATAGAAGAAAAAGCTTCCCATTCAGTGGATAATCATTTTTTCAGCATGTACAAATCAGAGCTTAGAAGAACAATAATTTCAGCTAGACAGGATTTGTTCCTACACTTTTATTCCTTTAGTCTGCCAGGAGATACTCCTCACTGTGAAACATTATAAAACTCATTTCATCCAACACTGCCACAGTGATCATCTCTAGAACATCCTTAGATGTTTAGGGGTTAATTAAACACTAATGAAGATCTTTACAACACCAGCATGGTGATGAAATGAGAGTTCTAAGCAATTCACACTGTGGTTAACTTTTGTTTTGAGTGTAGCCAAGTATTCTGCAAGGACAATACAAGAAGTGCTTCACATATATTAAAGCTACCTTTGATGTTATAAGGTTGCTATTATGACTACATGAAATCAGAATGGATGTTCCTTCTCTCTAGAGAGCTGCCAGCTAACCAGACCATCAGAAATCCAAGGTTCAGGCTCCTTCCCATGACTACCTACAGGGACATCACTTAATCCCTTCAGCTTGACCTTACAAAATCAGGACTCCAGTGAACTTCCAGAAGTTCAGTGGCAAGCAGTAGTTGGAAGGCAGGTGACACAGAAGGAATAAATTTTACTGGCAGAACTTTGGCAAAAAAAGGAAGGCATCATGGTAACAGCAGCAACAGGGGCAAGACAGATGCCAAAGACACAACACTCCTCCTTACCCTAAAGTAAACTATTCTATGCCACCAAGTGTGGCAAGCACACATCTATTAATTTAAGATGATGAAGATTCAGTGTTATCCCAGTCAGAAAAACTTGAGATCTCTAGCTTATATATTTATTCAGAAAACAGCTGGAGATGAGCCAAGAAATCCACAAAAGAGTGTGGAATCTGGCTGCAGGGAGGCAAGGATTGATTTCAAGGAAATCCACACCTGCACACTGGGCTCCCCAGCTGTGCAGTTACAAATTCAGGAAGGCTCACAGTGCCTGTGCTATCTCACCAACTTTTTGGGAGGATGCAATCAAATGGTCTGGAGATAACTAGAATGGAAAGAGCTCTCCCCTTCTCCTAGATAAACTGAGGAATCACTCAGCCTCCCTTCCTCCACCTAAGTCTGGGAGAATGAGATGCTTCCCCTCTTTCCTCTTCAGCTTCAGAGGCTGAAGAAGCCCATTATGTTGAGCAGAAAGGAGAGCAGCAGAAAGCACCACTACAGAGAAGCAGACAATGAAGAACCTAAAGGGTTTCTGATGCTGCTCCATCCAGCAGCAGAAAAAAACCCAAAGTGACTGAAAAAGAAACCCTGTCAACAAAAACAGGTATTGATTGTCTTTCCTTGAGCCTTCAAGTGATTTTCAACATGCACACAACTTCCACCTCCCCCCATCTCCTCCTTCCAGAGATTAGAAGCCCTGCCAGGTCCCTCCAGCCTCCCAGAGCTCCACTGGCCAGGAACTGAACAGGGACCTCATTTCAGATCCAGGGCCCCACCTGCCAGCACAGATGGACCAGAGCTCTGCCTCACCAGACAGCAATGACACAGTGCCACAGGATGCCACTGACAGCTTCTCTGACTCCATCACTGGCTCCTCCCAGCACCTGGCAGAGCCCTCAATGGGGGAAACACCCCAGTGCTCTGGAAAAACTCCAAAAGAGCCGTGGGAACCCCCTGAGCTCACTGGAACAGCCCCTGCCTGCTGCTCTTGGCTGTTCCCTGATTCCTTTCCTGATGCCTTGGGAAGGCTGACCTGGAACAGAGACTAGACAGAGCTAAGAGAATAAAGTAGGTATTTATAAAAGGCCTTTAAGGATACACCTTGGGCAGTACAAGAACCTGGCCAGGGCTGCACTCAAGATGGACCCAAAATGGTCACAAAATGGACAACTGGCCATGAGGTCTCACACTTTTATAAGTTTTGGTCTATTTGCATATTGGGGTTTAATTGTCCAATTACAGCTTCAGATTATGGAGTCTCACCCTTGTTTTCACTCTTCAGTCCCCTGTTGTTTGTGCTTTTGGGCCTGAAAACTTGCAACCCTTGTCCTTGGTCTCAAGCAGAAAAAGGATTTGTTTTGTCTCCCTACTCTGTGAAGAGAAGTTACTGACACTTAATATGAGGCTCAGAACTGCACCCCTAGATAGCACAGAATCTGAAAAACATGAAAGCTAAAACTTAAGGCATTACAAATACAGCAAACAATTCCACTGCAGCTCCTGCAGAACTGCCAAGGCACTGCTTCCCAACAGCACAACAGCCACATAAACTCCTTGTCTCCAATCCCCTTCCTAGAAGAGCCACAGGAAGGATGCAGGAACACCAGAGTCCCTACCCCTGGCTGGCTTCCTGTACTCAAGCACTGCAGCCAGGATTTGGATAAATCTGCCCTGATTAACAAGTAGTTTGGCTGTAGAACTGAATTACCAAAATCAAATTATTAAAGGCAAGGATAGCTGGTGCCAATCTAACACGTGCACAGACTTCCTAATAAGCGTAATGATGGTATTTCTGTAATACCTTTTGGGGTTTTTCTACCTTCTGATTAGTCCCTGGCAAGCAAGAGGAAGAGTGCAGGCATAGCCAGTGCCCAGAGATCAGAGCAAGGTTCCTCCATGCAGCTGCTCTCATTTAACTGAGGACAGCAGAACAGAGCAGACCTTTAGACTGTTGATCTGTCAGTTATTTCTGGTTTATTAACAGAATCTGTAATGATCTGTCCAATGATCTCTTTGCAGACTTTTGCAAAAAGCCAACTTTGCACAAAAAAGTGGCAGTACATTTATTCTACCACCTGCTGGTTTTGTGTAAAAGTCCACATAGTCCAGGCAATTATACATAACTCTTACCAGGTCTAACTACATATTATCCTGACTTCTAAAGCATGTTTTTAAGAGGTTACCATAATCATCCTATTAAAAAAATATCACTAGAGAAGTATTTCCTATATCTCATCCATCTGGTGGTATCTTTTGAGTTACTTTGCTTTTTCCATTTAAATCATGCTTTTACCAAACCCAACAAAATTGATCTTGCTATCCTACACCAATCTCTGAAACCTACAGTCTGTTTCCCTGCCTTTTCCTGCAGCTCCTACTGTTTTAGCCTCTTCTCCTGACAGAAACTGCCTCTCCTCTATGCATCTACCCAGAATTAAAGCCAGATTAATGAATATAATGCCATGCAGTCCTTTTAGGTACTGGTCATTACTGCCTAAGAGCATGGACAGCCCTGCCAGTCAAAGTTACAAACACTTAATGCATGTCTCATATTTCAGGACTTAGCCTCAGTGGTCTATGAATACCACTGGAATGGCATTCAATGAATCCCCATTTGGAATGGGGAGAGGAGGGCTCAGGGTGAAGAGATTCCCCAAACACAACTACTAATTCTACAATTTGCAGGAAGAGTTTAGGAAAGGGAAGGTCTCAGCTGGTTTTCAAAAGAAAATACAGTACTTTGGGATAAAAAAGAAAAAAAAAAAAAAAAAAGTGTAAGAGATGGCTCTAGCTCACCTAGGAAAGGCCTTAATGAAGAAAAAGCACCAAAAGAAGTTCTGGCCTTGCAAACCTCCCCAGCTGGAGAACACAAAGTAGAGGGCAAAGCACAGAGAGTAGGGCTTAGGAACTCATCACCTGAAGGGTCTTTTTCAACACCCATTTAGGGCCCAAGAGTTTATCTATTTCCTCAGCAACAAAGGAGGGGGGACAAGGGGTGTGAGGGACAACACTTCTGCACACTTAAATCATCAGATAAAGGGACTCTAATCAGGAGATAAAACAGAGCAAGCAGAGTCAGTACCTGCCCATTTTGATGGAGCTCTTTCACGTATTTAGACACTGAATTTAAAAAGAAGCATTCACAAATTATACAGGTTGTATAGAAGGCATAAAAATTCAAGTCAAAAAACCACCAGAGGAGGGTTGTCTGCCCCCATCATGAACTCTTTTGGTTTCAGTCACTTAGCAGCCCTGCCTGACTATTCCATCTGTCAGGATATGGCAATACTGTCATCCTGTCATGGAGACAGATAGGTTTAATAAATAAACACCTTCCAAATATTTCATTTGTACTTAATGAGAATCGTGCTTAAGCTTTTCTTTCTCAAAAAAGCTCTCAGGTACGTAGATTATGACTCTAAAGTAGCATAAGCAGAGATGAGCCTAAGAGCATCCATGGAAACACAGGAAAAATGCCAAGGACCTATTTAGACACTGATTATCAATCTAAGTAACATCAAGTGTCTGGAACTACCACTTGGACTCCACAGAACTGCAGTTTAACCTCTTCCTAAACCATCTCCCTGCCAGCTCTTTGATCTGCCTTGGTTAATTAAACAGTGACACAAAGAGCTTATTTTTCTTCTCTCTCATGAGCTTAGCACCAGGGTATTATTCTGCAGCACAATGTCTTACATTGGGTTTAATGATCAAAGTTACATATCCAGTAACTCCAGAGTTACTAAAAGATCAGCATAGAAATACCACAAAGTAGCTAAATTCAGATAATCAAAAACTGCACAGTACAAAATTAAAGAAGAAACACTTCAAATCCTCTCTGTATTACACCTCATAGTGAAAACACTACTACAGGGCATTCCTGATGAGGAAATCCCTTGAAGAACACTTTCCTTTTAATTCCAAGGACTACAAAGACATCATGTAAGAACAGTGAGTCAAGCCCAAAGGTTGTTTAGCCCAGGATTGTGCCTTGAAGAGCCCTGGAGATGGACAGGGAGGAGCAGAGGATGATGCAGGAGTGCATGACCTTTCTCCTCAGGGTTTCTGTGCCAGACACAGTGAACTTGGCAGCTCCTGCAGGATGGCCATTCTATCCACCTGCTCATCATCTCCTTGGACACCCCTAGACTCTCACACCCTACAACTGTTTGTGACCAGGAGTCCCACAGCTTTTACCATACAGGAGGTGGTTTTGTTTGGTTTGTGAGTTTTTTAGAGGCCTGGGGGTTATCTTTCCTACCAATTTCCAACTTTAAGCCATGGTTTTATTCACAGGAAGGCACAGTGAGCAATTACTGCCTACACACTGTGTTCACACCATCTACTGCACAAGTATTTTGTGGCACCCAGGACCTGAAGCATCCCTTTGCCAGGCTGACAAGTCCTACCCCACCAGACAAGTGTCTCCTGTACAAAAGTCAACCCCAAAGCACCTCTACTGCTTTCTCTGAACCTTTTCAAGTCACAATATTCAAGATGAGCCAGTGCCATGGAAACTTTCTGTGGCAAACACTAATTTCAATCCCTTCCCTCACAGCTTCTAACACCTGACACCCTCTTTTGACTGCACTGAACACAGGAACAATTACAGCTCCCAGACTAGGTAATACCAACCTGGAGATGATGTTTGCTAAGCAGTTAAACCCAGGGGGAGAGTTTCTAATGCAGCAAGTTTTGGGGCACAAACATGCCTTTCCACAAAATTATTTCCTCTTTTTTCCCTGCTCTTCACATCTCATTGCAGAGCTGTAGCACAAGTAAAAGGAAGAACCCTTATGCACAGGCAGAACAACAGTGCAGATTTCAAATGTGCTTGTGCACAAGTAGACACATTACCAAGCCTAGGATGGTAAATTAGAGCTTCTTTCTCTAAGCTCTTCAAACACAACCAGGCAATACTTCAAACACAACCAGGTGTGAAACTGCACAGCTTTGCATTAAGAACATCCATCCCAGGGCTCTTGACTTTAATGCATCTTTATCAACAATACTTTACACAGAAAACCTCAATATTTAATATGCTTAATTTCCCAAGATAAAATTGATAAAAACCCACTTTGGAAACAATTCCACCCACCTGAGGAATATCCTTGACACTGAAGAGCAACCAACCCACAGAAGTTTCTCAGTTGCCTCCCTTGCTCCTAAGATCTTGTATTGCCTTTTCTGAATCCAAACAATTCTTTTCTGCTATTTTAGAACTACTCAGCTGGATCTTGCAGCTCCTGCTAAGGTTTACACAACAGCCATGCAGTGTCATGTATTACAGCACTGGAATGCACCTGATGCTGGCCACCAAAATGCAAGGGACACACAAATGTTGGTGTAGTATTTTGAAAGTCCACTAAAAGTGACATAGAAAGGTATAACTGAGCATGACTGAAGGTCAAACACCGGTCAAAAAGTTTGGCTGGGATTTCAGAGCTTCCTCAAATTTGGACCCTTTGATTCCTCACATTCTGGAAAAAAACAGAATTGCTTTTTTGTTACTTCATTTCATGCAGGTAGTGAGAACATTAAATGAAAAGAAGTGTTCACTTTCACAAAACCACTAAGGAGTCTCACTGTTTGGACTCTGGACATTGCAGTTTTCTCCTTTATTCTCCTTGGGATGATTTCTGTGTTACTCAGGAGTGGAAGGTGGGAGAGAGATTACTTTCTTTCATCCATATTTGTTTCAATTCTCCATTTCCATTTTTACCTGCACTTCTTCCACAGCAAATTGCTTCATAGCATCACTGCTGAGAAGACAAACACAATCTCCTCTAGAAAAAAAAAAAATTAAACTGTATTCCTAAAGTTCACACTCCTTCCTGCAGGTCTCTTCTTTACTATTGCATCATATGCTGAGGAAACCATCATTTCAGTTAACACTCAACATTGAGCCAAAGCCCACATAATTTAAAAGCATAAACTACTGTGCACTATCTTCACTTTGAAAAAGCAAACTTCAAATGCAACCATAAAACATGAGAAATATTTTCCAACAAGAGTAGCCCTAGAAGATAAACTTAGAGAGAAATCATCAAATCTGACAGGTCAATATGAAACATCAAATAAATACAGCATTTTACAGGCATCTGGCAGTTTACTTTGAATATCTAATTCTAGGAAGGGTCAACACAATTGGGTTACCTGCTACTGAAGTGCAGTGCACAGAAACAATAAATCCACTTTCTTCTAACATTTGTCAGCTACTTTGCTGTACTTCAGCCTCTCAAAGCACCTGGCAGTTCAGTTCCCTGGAAACAGCACCCAAACTCTCAAACCATGTGCAATTGGACTGCAGCATCACTTCCACACATTTCATTTACTCATCAGGGAAGCACCAGAGGAATCACCTTGTTATGCCTTTCAGAACAAACTACTGCAGAAAAGCTGCTGTGTTTCAGAGCTGGCCTAACTGGGGATTTAGTGCAGGTGTAAACATTCTCCTTTAATAGAGGCAACCCCACTGGGTGCAGATGCTTTAAATCCAGTGAAAGAGGGATAAATTTTTACACATTTCCTACTGCTGCTTCCAGGATTACCCAGCAACAGTACTAAACTTTCCAAGACCTAGATCCAACCTGGAAAGGTCACTTGGCAACTCACAAAGGCATGCTGACACTGCTGGAGTGCAGAAACTTGTCTGTAACAGTACAAATGTGTGCTTTCACTGCTAAAATACATGTTGGCTTTGTTCTCTGCCAAAGCAATCCTTCCCATCAAAGACTGCTACTTCTGTAAATTTATGACATCGCAGGTCCTTATTTTCACACTTAAAAAATACCAGTGTCAAAGTCCTATCTGATAGACTACTGTGGTGGATCAGGTAAAACCAGCAAATTGTATTTTAGAAGCATTCCAGCCTTACAAAACTACCACGACTGTGGTTATTACTGATAATTTCATTTATGTCCCTCCCCCAGTGCCTTATCTTTGCCCAGGCTGTAGCTGGCAGCTTGCTGTCAAAGGCAGAAGGAAGGAGTAGTTAGCACAACAGCAGTTTGCAGAGAAGCAGAGTTATTCCTGCCCAGACTTACTATCACAGGCTGGTATTTTCCAAATTCAGTTTCTTTTCTGCTTAGAAACATCGGCAGCATCTCTCTGAGTGAGCACTTGGCAACTTTACAGTGGGAGCCATAATTCTCACTTACCTTCTACACCACAAACCCACTCACTTTTAGAAGCTGACAACCAACACTTTCACCTACCTTGCAGCCAAGATTTTAAAAACTCGTTTGACACTGCCATCTCTCAGCTGGGTGTCCAACCTGACATGCACACATAAGGCAAGCAGTCTAAAGAAGGATCTATTTCTTTAAAAAAATAAATTAAAAAACCCACACTTTGGGTTGTTCAGGGTTGGGTTGTCCAACAAACTGAGTGTCTTTACCAGCACCTAGATATTTCAGCTAATTAGACAGCACTCCCTTTAGCACTGACATTAATGCAAAGGTTTCTAAGACAACAAATACAGATGTTTAGCTAGAAATATAAGTGAACTTCCTGCCCACTCACCTACAGCCCAGTGAAATCTCCTCTTATGGAAAACACAGGCCACTCTCTTTAAACAAATCTCAGCCATGCATGGAAGAAAAATGTTTCCTCTGACAGCTGAGCACTTTATGTGAAACCATCAAATTGTCAAGGAAGCACAGCCAGGCTGTCCTGCAGGCAGTGCAGGGTTGGAGACCATCAGCACGCCAGGTTTTTATGGTGCAGGCACCTCAAGCATGTGAGGAAAGGGAGAGTTTCCTGACAGTCCCAAGAATTTAATTTAGTCCACAACCAAGCAACTGGAAACAAGAAAAAAAAATGACTCTCTGTGGAAATGGTGATTATTGATAAGGAGAGGAAGGATTTTATTAACAGACATAACTTACAACCTTCAGTCAGACAAAACCCAAAAAACTGCCCCAAAGCCAGCACCCTACTCCTCAGGGGAGAGCAACTACTGCAAAGATGCTGTTCTATTTCATAAACAGAGGTTTAATTTTCCATCAATACTTTAGCTACTGAAAACATGCCATCCCTTTCCACTGGTACCCTGCATCACTGCTCCACTTTCTCCTCCAAAGGGGAGGCTTGCACAGCTACAAACCCCTACAGACCTGGAAGAAGGCTGTCCATGGGTGTGTTACAGCAGCCTGGCCAAGGGAACAGAATACTGGGCTCAGGAGTTAGGAGAATTTGAAGCTTTTTGCCTCCAACATGACTGACTATTGTGTGGCACTTCAGCTCTGCTTCTTTCACCCTCCTTCCTTCCCTGGGTCTCCCACCCAGCACATCACCCTCGACAGGCACTCTCTCCAGGCTAAAAGGAGGTACAAAAAAGGGTTTATAAACAACCAGAGAAAGTCACAACCTTGATCTACTGAGAAATCACTTCTTCTATCTCATGACAGTTACAAGGTCTCAAGCAGGAACATGTGAGCTGAAAAAGAAAGTTCTCCCTTTGAAAATTCCTAAGCACAAGCACCACAAGAAAATGTCTTACTGCCTTTGCCCACCACTGAGCTGACAAACATCCTCCCCTGAATTTTTGATTACAGTTTACTGCCTTTTGATGTTACAACTACAATTTAGAAGAATATAAATCTAAATATCCTTCTGTTCAGTCATTAAAGCACTGAAGCATAGATCCTGCATTTGAAGAGACACACCAAGACTTTAGATACAGCTACAGTAACTCCAATTCCCCCCTATCCTTTTGTTTTCTGTCAATTTTAGAAAATGCCCTCAGCCTCAGGTTTCATAGACAGTGACAAGCAAGTACAAGGTAATTACATTTTTACTTGCTGCATTCTTCACAGCATTTTGCTGAAGGAACATTGGTGATTTCTTTCAAAGTTTCTTACCAGAAAAGGAGACAGAGGAAGGACATGTCTACACCTGATTTTCCCCTTTTGCCCCATTCAGAATAATACAGGGTGAAAAATTCGAACCTGGAGTTTTCTTCACTTCTGGCAGTTGTAAAAAATAATTCAAATTGGAAAGGAATTCAGAATTCAAATTTTGCTAAAAGAAAAAAAAATAAAATCACAGACAACACTGTGTTTATGTTTTTTTGGTTTTTTTTCGTTAATATTTGGAAATTTATGTTATTTACAGGCCAGGTGGTGCTCCTGGCTATGTCATAGGAAGGCACAGAAGACAGCACAGCTCCCAGCAATGGGACACCAGCCTGCTCTGAGAGCAACTCTGGCACTGCTGGCACCAGCTACAGCAGCCTCAGAGCAAAACATCAGAGCGAGCTTCAACACAGCAAGTCTAAATTCTTAGTCTCTTTATTTTGGAGATACTAAGTAATGTTACTTTAGAAATTAATTAAAGACAGCAAAACTGTAAAAGTGACAAACAGCTCACTTGGGATCTTACACTTTGCCTGCCTTTCCACTTTTCCATTTGAGGCTCCCAACCACATTTTCCCTACTGGCTTCTAGGAGCAACTAGATGCACTCAAGTGTAGAACAAGTGCAAAGGGATCATTCTTCCATTCAAAATACTTCTGTTGTGTCACAGGAGTAATGCATGGTATTAAATATCTACACCTATGACTACTTAGACATCTATCACCAAATGAGTTAGTCTGTCAGTTGTTGAACAGAAGAAAGTGAAAAATCTCAAAAGAATTATTCTGGTAATGTAACATTTTTAAAGCACTTAATGCAAACCTTTATATCTTTGTTCCTTTGTTAACTGGCAGAAAAGAAAAACCACTGATGAAGAACAATCCAGAATAAATCTGAAGAGCCAGAGCAAAGAACTCAGTATAACATGATCTATGCTTTTAATTTCAATGATGGAAGAGGATGAAATCAGTTCCCCTTTAATCATGTAAAACATGGGCTGCTAACAATCCAAATGATGCTTTGAGTAGAGTTTAGTCACCCTTAAACAAGGCTTGTCTGTTCAGACCTTCATTATTTAGGCAGAATTAAACTACTCATTAGAAGGAAAAAAAAAAAAAGGTACTTGGACATTCCTACAAAGTATATAAAAAGCTGGATCATCATTCTTTAGAAAGACACCTGGGTTTACAGAGGTTTATCTCCAAGTTGTACTGCCATGAACTTGCTGCTTTCCTTCTGAAAGGATGAGATCAGGCAATCACTACGTGGGAGTGACCCCCATGAGGAAATAAACTCATCTCCTCAAGACTGATTAATTCACTCATACTGAACACTCTGTGTATTATTACAGAGCACTGAGCTTTATGCAAATTTGAAATCCACCTCTCAGGGTCCTTTAAGACAGGTAAGTAAACAGATCCCTTTTTGGAAATGTAACACATTCAAGATCTCCTGTATCTGCTCTCCAACAACACAGAGGAATAAATTTCCAATGAAATCCTTTGCAGCTCTTAGCAGAATGTTATAAATCCATTTCAAAACACTTCCCTCATCTTGATGGTGTTTCAGCATCTCCAGGCAATTAAACCAAGCTCTTCATAGTGCAAAGACAGCTCAAGCTTCACTGGCATTTCAATCCATTTCTCAAGTTCTGCTGATCACACAAAGCCCTCCAAGGTAGGACCAAGAACTCCCAACACACTTCTGCCTTTTATCCAAGCTTGGCAGCCAGACATGCAAACAGTTTGGAGCTAAAACTACCTGTGTTACTTCCAGACACAGATAACCTGAAGTAATCTATTTTCCACCTCCATGTGCTCCAAGGAAACCCCACCCAAATGTTCACCCATATTCCCAGAGAAGACTTGACAGGATGCAGGACCAACAGATGGATCAAATGGGAGCAACACCTCACACAATATTCCTGACACTTGAAATTACTCTGGGTGTAGTGACAGGGCAATTCCTGACGTGGGGCCTTTGCATGGCAGCTGATGAAGAGCTGGGTCACTATTGAGCCATAAAGATTTTCAACACAAACAGCAAAGCCAGGGGCAGTCTCAGCCTGACTCACTGAGCACATATTGGCTAAAAAGGAGGGACAGAAAGCCCAAGGATGTCATTTTCCAGAGGGAAACACAACAAAATTCAACAGATCAGGTCACCTCAAATGCACTTCTGCACATCCATCGCACTGTTGTACCTGGAAACAACCCAGAATGCTTCAAATGTGAGGGGCTGATGATTGCCTGCCATCTGCTCTGCTTTCTGACATAAGAAACAAAATGATGCAAAAAATATTCTGAAACACCAAATGTAACCTCAATGCTGGCAACAGTAGCTGCTTCCTCACTGCTGTGGCAGGACAGATATGGCTCCAAAATGAACTGCTCTTCACATCCCAACACATTACCTGCCTGCAAAATACTACATTCACCCAAAGGGATTTAACTTGTGGCCCCTAAGGAAATATCTCTAGGGAACCCTCAGAGCAGGAAGATAAAGAATATTACTGTTTTCAGGGTTCAATTTCTGCATAGTACTAGCACACTGTTTATACTAGAGACCAGGCAAACCAAAATGACAAAAACGTCACTTTTAAAGCCTTGAAATTGCAGAAAACCCTATAAATCTTCACACATATAATTTCTGCCTTAAACAGTAAAAAATACAGGGGAAAAAAATTACTTAGGACTGTTGGTGCATCTGATTAACTCCAGCCAACAGAACTACTGCTGCAGTGTGTCCACAACTCCACAGCAGCAGCAGCAGCATGATTCTGTATCTGCTGTTCCTATATCCTGATTGCATTTTATTTCCTGCACTGAGAAAGGTAATCAAAACCCTCTTTATGATCACACATCCCCAAAAAAGAGAGCAACCTCAATTCCCTGAAACTCACCCTGTTTAACCCCAGGGACTGCAGACAGACCAAAACCAGCTTGTTTCACATAATTTTGAAGACTTTGTAGAAAGCAGCTTCACTATTCAGTGGGCTCCTGACACCATGAATTGATTTTGTGCAGACTTTCTACTTCTACCTTATTGTTCACTTCCCAGTAATACTTAAAATGTCAGTGAGCTGCTACCTGATCCTACTGAGCCAGTTTATAAGGATAAGTAGAAGCAACAATCACTACTAACTACTTAACTGCAGTGTTTTGGTGTTCCATAAATGCAGCTGGACATGTGGCACTGTGTATTTTCAGCTATTGAAATGTCTGCAGCCTCTGAGCTTTTTCTGGTGATCAAAACCCTGAATATTAACAGTTAGATGGGAGATCAACACACCTCATTCTTCAAGAGATTCCAGTTTTCATTCCTTGGAAAGAATCCAAACAGAGAGAATGTTTAAATCTTTAAAAGATCCATCCTGAACCTTATGGGTAAGATGTGTCCTAATCCCTAAGACAAACTCCCATCCATCTTAAGTTCCAAAACATAACTCAGACTTCCAAATGGATTTATGACTTAGTATCCTACTAAAAATTTAGAGCACACTACTAGAACAGCAAAACTAAGGAGCTAAGGTTACTAAAGCTACAGTATTTCATAAATAAGAGATGGGTGTTTTCAAATACCCTGACTGATCCTATTATCAGGCTTATGGATTCATAATTCTGCCTGGAGGGACACTAATTTAAAACAAAAAAAAAGGGGAGGGGGTGGTGGTGGGATCCAGCAACTTCTGCTAACATCCAAAACTGAACAGCAGCATGCCATGCCTTAGAGACTCAACTGCTCATTTTGGTAGGGCAACAATGTTCTGGAAGGTATTTTTTGGGGGTGGTATTGGGTTTTTTCCTGGTTTAAAAAAAAAATCTTGCCTCTTTACTTCAGCATCTCCAGCCTGACTTTGATAATTTGAGTGTGTACACTCCTGAGCAGGACATGAAAAACCTCATAAGGTTTCATCTCTATTAAAATGAAAGAACAAACTAATAACCCAATTGTTAAAAAAAAAATAAAAAAATAAATGAAAGCTGTAATAAAAGAGAGTCTGTTCTATTATCGATGTGGCATGGAATATTTGTCACACTCCAGACAGAAGCTAACCTTCAACAGCCACATGACAAATCCCTGAACACACCAGTGAGGGATGACAGGCCATTAGTGACATCAGCATGAGCAAGGTCCTATGGAACAATCAAAACAGAATTTTAAATGAATCATCTTTAAAAGACAGGAAAAAAAAAAAACCAAAAAAAAAAAAAAAAACAAAAAAAAAAAACAAAAACAAAACAANAAAAACCAAAACCACACAAAACCCCCCCAAAAAACAAAAACCAACTACACATGCATGCACACACACACACACACAACAAAACAAAACAAAACAAAACAAAACAAAAAAATCTCACAGAAAAAGGTATTAACCATGGAGGGCTGCAGCCCTAGAGTTTAGCCCCAGATAGCTCAATGACAAAACCCTTGCACAAGCAGAAATACATTCCCATTCCCTGGACAAAGCCACTGGATCTAAGGGTTTGCTCCACCTGTGGTTTCTCCCACACCACCCCATCCAAGCACTCAAATACACATCAAATGTCTACATGTATTTGATTGCAGAAATATCTTCCAGACATTTTTCAATGCCAGGCAAAAAAAAAAAAAGCTGTTTTAAAATCATCTTTCACACTAGAATTTCTTTGCTATTTGCTTATCTTTATCCAACTACAAATCTGAGGTTCAATACCTCAGGGTATTTACCTGAGGGCAAACTGATTAAATCACTTTGACTTCAAAGCACCTACTTTAACTCTGATTTAAATAATTTGTTCTGATCTTGCATTGTATTTGCACTTTCTAGAACTTTTCCTGAAAAGAAATATAGATTCCTCCTGGTTGGAATGTGGGCTGGGGGGTGTGTGTGTGTGTGTGTGTGTATTTTTGGTTTTGACTGATTAGGAAGTTACTCTATGAAGAGGTTTTTAATTTTACTATTTGTAAGTTTCTTACATTAGTATCTTTTTTTTTTCTTCAGTATTTGACTATACATTTTTAGTGAACATTTCATATTCATTAGCTGCAGAACCCTTTATAAATAGGACAAAAGAAATTGTGTAAAAAACAAGGTAAAAGTAATAAAAATGTACTTTTAAACTGAAATTAAACTGTTCTAAGTTAAATTAATTACAGGCCACATTACCCATTGTTGGTGAATTTGGTTGTATACATCCCTCAGGTTTTTGTTAGGACAGATGTGATTTTTATACCTTCTTGTTATTGACAGATCAAAAGAAGAAAAAACTTTGCAGCTTTTGTAGTTTCTCACCTTTGGCTTCCCAACTCCCTGAACTAACTCCAAGAAAAACCACAAATGAAGAAAGAATGTTTTGTGTCTGCTGGAAAGTGACTCCTGTCAAACCAGTTCTGTGCTGCTGTAAATTCTCTGCAGACACTTCCACCTACTCTGTGGATACACTGTCTTCAAAGTTACAGATGCAAATACATCCTTCTTGAATATTATAATTTAATTAAAAGTTACTATACTATGAAAAACATAAGGCCTGAATCTAGTACTTTCAAATCCAAATTAATTCTCCTTTTAATTTTGCATTTAAACCTCTTTTGTTTTCCAAAAAAACTTCTCTCCCTGTTCTTCATCCCTTTTACCCACACTGTGTTTCCATCACAGGGACCAGCACTTACTGTGTGCCACCTCACCTTCCCTTCTCTCAGGAAGGCTAAAGAATTCTCTCCAGGTCTTATTCATCAAGGAAACGTGGTCCATGAATCACACTGGAGTGTTTTCTCACATGATGAGCCCCGAGGTTTGTGCACTGCTGCACAAACAAGTCCAGGCATCCCTCTGGCTTTGAGGGTGAACATTCCTGCTCCTGTTGCCCCCGTGCCAAGTACTCCCTCCTCTCTCTCCTCAGCAAGCCCCAGGACGAGCAGGAGAGCAAGCAAAGAAACTCCTCATGGCAGGAAAGAGCATTGGGCCTCTCTGCTGGTACCTGGAACAGGTTCCTGTATCCACCCCAGTGCTCAGCTGTTCAACTCCAGGTGCTGCTCTCCACAGGGAAGTCACCTTCTTTTCAGGATCTCTACAACTTCTCCATTCTCCACCCACTACATGTCTCCATTACAGCCACAGTTCAAGAGATTGTTCAGATCTACCTATTTATTTATTCTTACTCATTCTAAGTTCCAGTACAATGAAGACACGCACTACCCAAACCCACTCTACTACTCTACAAGCAGAGCAAATTGTCACTAAAAGACAGAAGGACAAGGAAATTAAGTATCTGAAAATGTTACACACTAGTATCAGGAACCACCAAAAAATAAAACATTCCCCAGTTCAGGGCCAAAAGTTCAGAGCCTTACATTCAGCCTGGCTGAGGAGACACACAGCACATCTGTCATTCCCTCAGGAGGAGAAATATTTTGCCACAGAAATGTTGCAACCAATTGCATTTCACAGGGACCTTAGTCCACAACACCAGAGCAGCACTGTCCAACTGGGTGACACAAACATCCAGCCAAGAACTCTTGGAGAGACACCACCCTTCCCAGCTTGGTAAATAACAACATGAGTCATTATTTTGAAGTGCTACCTTTTGTTCATTACACAAACAGGACATGACAGAAAATCCCACCACACAAGGGGATTTATGTTTTTGAACAAAGCCTGTCCAAATGCCTGTGTGATATTCTTGAAACGCAGCAATTCCTATTACCAAACCTCAGCATCAGCAAAAAATGCAATTTCCTCTTCCTTGGGCTCACTTCTAGGAAATACACAAAATGGGAGAGGATGGCCAAGTAATGACCCAGTGAGTCCCATCTTATTGTTGAGGGATTATCAGCATTCAGGGAAAAGCCACTGATGGAGTCTTTGCCAGCTGATTTGAAGGGTTCTGAAAAAACAACAGGTTTCACCTGCTGATACAGCTCAAAAGGATATGGCCACTACAAAAAAAAAAAAAAGAATATAAAACCAGTGTGGGTGTGCAGGTCCTGAAGCCCCACAGGTGGTGTGACACCCAAGGCACAAAAGGCAGACAAAATCTCTGTGTCAACCACCTGAACCCAGACAGGACTGTGACTTTCATAACTTCTGAACTTGAGGAAAATCCTTTACATCTGCTGTGCTGCCAGAACCCGGCCAGAAGAGCCCAGGCCATTCCAACTGTGTGTGCATGCCTTGCAACAGCATTCACTACTACAGAGCAGACATGCACAAGTTTCTGCCACAGAATTACACCTTGGGTTCATCTACTGAGCACCACTCCAACAGCTCTGTGTTTTTTTCTAAGTATTTAAACAATTTACTAACCTGGCAACAAATCACAGCATAGGGCACAGAGCTCTCTCTCATTAAGTAGGAATGACAATGTTATGGATCAGGGAACACTTGCAAAATGCACATCTCCACACAGGGACAGACGTACATGTGCAACAGCCAAGCAGCTCTCCTGAGGTTTACCTTTTCCAGTCTTCACCTGGTAGAAAAGAGGGACATTGTCCTATTCCTTGTGTGACCATCCCAAAGGCACTCAGCAGGACTTCCCACCGTGGGCTACTGTGGATGTGTGCTCAAACACAAGCAGAGAAGAAGTATCTGCATGGTCCTACCAGCTACCACAGTTTTTCCCTTTCCCAAATTCAGCAAAAGAAAGTGATGGTGATATTTCTCTTCCTGGCAGTCTTTATCTCACATTCAAACACGAGATGGCCAAACAGGACCTGACAGAAGCTTTCCAAAGAGTGTAACCTCCTAGACACTTAGATTTTGTGGGCTTTTCCCTGTTTTGTTTACAATTTCTTTGCCACAACATTTTCCTTACTTTATTAGGCCCTGTAACATTTCAACACTACATTATAGCCCAGAGAGCCCATTCTATTAGAAAAAGGCATAAAGAACCAAGAATCACTTCTCTTTGTTCATACAAGATTTCACTCAGTAGCAAAAGCAAAAGGAAAGAATAGAGAGAGCCCATTCCTCCCCAGGGAGACCACAGCAAGCACTGGCAGACAAAGTGATGCACAGTACCAGAGATTCCCCAGGTCAATCCAAACCTCGCAGCCTGTAAAACCTGAGTAAGAACTTATTCTGAGCTTGGAACAAAGACTCAAAAATGGGTGAGACTTTTGGGGCCTTATAAACGAGCTGAGGAGGGAGGAGTCATTAAAAAATGCACCATGGAAGAAACAAGTGTTGTACATCACTTTTCATCATTTGAAGCACTGCCCATGCAAAAACTTTTGGATATTCAGCCCCTTAGAACACAGGTCCAGTCCTGGCTATAGAAAAGCTTTGAATTTTGGATGTGAAGAACATTTTCCACGATCTTTACTGCCGCATATAAAAATCAGTCATTTCTATTCATTAGCCTGGCCAGAAGAGTTTCCCGATGAGAATAATTTTTGGTTAAAGAGCTGCCATACCATTCTGTTGCCTAAAGTCGACCAAATTTCAACCTGAAACTTCCGTTTTACAGTGCATAAGCTTTGCCAGAAGCTAAATAAAGACGTGCCACGTGAAATCCGCATCAACCGAGATGAAAATAAACAAGACAGAAAGCTCAAGAAATCCTCCACGGCTTCAAAAATCAACTGACCTGCAAGAGCCACAACATCCTGCGCTCACTAGACCACGGCAAGCGGCGTGAAGTCATTTAAAGAGAGAAGGGAGGTGTCAGGCTCAGGATCTCTAGAGAGCGTCTGAGAGCCGCACAAGAGCCAGCATTGGCAAAGAGGCACCAAAAACCGGCTCCGTTTCCATCCCAAAACACACGGTACGCACTCCACGCTTAAAAAAACACAACACGGTGGGATGTGCGAGCCGCCGTCTGACCATTTTTCTCCAAGGGCATTTCAGACAATGGAGCAGGGGACGAGCCCCAAGAGGCACCCGGGGGCCGGGAAAGGCAGGAGGGCCCCCGGAACACAACAGGTGTCGGTGTTGTTGTTGTTGTTGTTGTTAGCGAACCGAGCCGGGGCTGCCGCTCCCCCCGGGGGCTCCGCCGCTGCCCGCCCGCCCCGCCCGACTCACCGAGGCCGCTGATGTCGTGCCGGAGGCCGGC
>WEIU01021341.1:656450-668019 GCA_013389925.1 Aegithalos caudatus
CGCCGGGCGGGACCGGCAGCGCCGGGAGCCGCCCGGGAACGCCCACAGGGCGGATCGGCCTCCCGCCGTCATCCCGGGCAACCCAGCCCGCAGCCCTGACATCAGCCGGCATCCTGGGAAACCCATCCTGCATCCTTGAAAGTCCGTACTACATCCCTGACATCAGCCGGCATCCCGGGAAACCCATACTGCATCCTTGGAAATTCATCCTGCATCCCTGACATCAGCCAGCATCCTGGGAAACCCATCCTGCATCCTCGACAATCCATCCTACATCCCTGACACCAGCCAGCATCCTGGGAAACCCATCCTGCATCCTTGGAAATTCATCCTGCATCCCTGACATCAGCCAGCATCCTGGGAAACCCATTCTGCATCCCTGGCATCTAATGATTATTTCTGCTCAGGCTTTCCAGACACCTTCCTCACTATCCTTCCTTCCCACTGTGTCCCACAGATCTGCCTACTGTCACTGCAGGCAGACCTCTCCTGCCCACCCCACCGATGTCATAGAGAAGCTGCTGCTCCCTTCTCTCTCTCCTGTTCCCACGTGTCCACTGTGGGGACAAAACCCAAACTAAGGTGTCTGCTGGAGTCTCTACCAAGATTTGTCAACCTTTTCCTCAGCATTAGTACCTCTTGTTGTGAAAACCAGGAATTGGTGATCTCAGGGAATAACCCAGAGATTGGATCCCACATCCTCCTGCTGCTGGTGGTGGCTGTCCACAGCAGATTCCAAAATGGCCAAAACATCTTCAGAAATTTATGATTTTCTAAGCCACAGTAGGAGAGCAATACCACCACCTGCTCGGTTCTCCTGTAAACAATTAGCTCGACATTTTTTATTTATAATATTTCTTCAGCCTCTCCTTAGTTCCTAAAAATACTGTAAAGGCTTAGGCAGACTCTTCTTCTCTCTGAAGCCCCATTTGAAAATTGGCAGGCCTTGCAAGTGGTGGTGGGGAGAAGCAAAAGGGTCAGAGGACTCCAAACGTGAGTTGACAGCATTTGAGAGTTGGGCTTTTTGCTACAGCATAATAAGAAAGAAAAGTTTTCAAATACTGCATGTCCATTCTTCACAATGGCATACATTTACCCCATATTGCCAATTTCAGTTTCATGTCAGCTTTTGACACCAATAAATTAACAATCAGATGCTCTGTCCAGGCATTTTATAAAATGAAAGGTATTCCTGCCCCTTCTTAGCTCCCCATCCTACCTTCTACTTTCTCTGGCTTCTATCAAAAGACACTGATGGACAAAAAATGCAGCTGTTTTCCTTCTTGTAGGCTTCCCTAGCCAAACACACCTCTTAGTAGATCACCTGATCAGTAAACACAGGAATAAAGTTTGTTTTCTTAAGGGTACTATGGATTAAGTGCCATTAGGATCAGTTAGAATCCTAGAATGCCTTAGGGAGTGTGTTTTATACAGCAGAAAGGTAAATACAAGGACTTTAGGCTTATAAAAAATATCTCACTGGCTTAATGTTGTGGGGTGTGCTTTTTGCACCAGTCAATAACAGTCTCCTTTTCTATGTAAAAGTCATGCAAGGCATTCATATGAGGCCATATTTTTCTTACTATATTTATTTTAGTAGTAGCTAATAGTGATAGCCTGCAGTGTGTGCTGATAAGACCACATGGGGTGTGAATCTCTAATGGAGAAAATGAGTTTGCAAGTGAGCAAATATGAATTTCTTGAATGCATTTGTGTGTCTGACTGATGGCTGAGTCCTAGATTACACATACCTGACAGTCCTGACCCTGGCAAACCTGTGTGAACACTTACAACCTGTCAGAGACCAGCATTTGAGCACTTCAAGCTCTCTATGTCCATAAATTATTGCAGGAACAGACTTTGTAACTCTGAAGCTTTGGAAGTTCTATTCAAGCCACTACAAACATTTAAAGTACCTCCACTTTTCTCATGTGTTCCTTTACTGATAATAAGAAATTAAGATTAATAACAGCTATATGCAGCAAATGAATGTTATCTCTAGCTTGAAGATACAGGGCATGAAATGGAGTTCTTTGGGGAAGAGATTAGGCAATTTAAAAATTCGAATCCTGTTTTAGTCTTAAATTGGGATATTTCCATCTTTGGCAGCCTGCAGTTCTGCTGAGGGCTTGCTCATGGGTCAGTGGCCATCCAGGCAGTTTATATGCAAAAAGGAATTCTGCAGTCTTTGGTTAATTGCCTCCCTAACTGCATCAAAGCCTTCTGAGTTAGAACATGGCAGTTTGGGGCCTCCCATTATAAATTGTGTTAAATTGGCCAGCTTGAAAGATGATAACTCAAAGGTACTTCTAGAACTTCCTTGTGTTCAGCACAGGCCTGATTTTACTCCCAAGATTAAACATACAAGTTACTGAAAGTTTTATGTACAGAATGTTACAAGATCTTTTTTCAGCTAAGGTAATTATTTGGAGTTAGATCTCTGAATGCACAGCAGAACACTTCAGGTCATGCAGTTCTGAAGTTAGAGGTGTTCTATGTGCTAGTTTTCCTTTGCTCTTCCCCCTTTCTTTGTACCAGTCTTATTACCCCTGCTCCTACTTTCATCTGTTAATTGCCATGGGTTATACTGAATGGAAGCCAGAAATGCTCAGCCTTGCACTGTAGGAGTAGAAACACATCTGAACTTGTACAGCTTTCAGCCCAGACTGATTCCCCTCCTCTTCAACCAAAACCACTGAGCCTTCTGCATCTGAGCCTTTTATCCCAGGTTGTTCCTGACAGGATAATTATCTCAATAGGAGTGACATATGAACCATAGCCTTTGTGATAACAGACTTCTGAGATTTATAAGCCACTTACACAGAATCCATGCCTCATTGTTTTTCTTGAGCTGTACTTGTACCCAGAAATTCCTCATCACTTATGAACCCACCCCAAGCTCTTCATCAGCTCAGCAAGTCTGAAATCCATATAGGAACTATTTTTTCACATAGCTGAGCTCTTGGATAAAGGGAAATGGGGCAGTCCCTTGACAAAAGCAAGTTCCTTGCAGAAAAGAAGCCCCTGCCATACTAGGTAAGGCTTTTCATTCAGGGCATGGAATTCTGCTGAAAAAACTGAACTAGCTGGAAGCTACCTCAGAGAGCAGTGGTGATCAGGACTTTGCACTGACCAAGGATCTGCTGACAAGTCTGTCCCAGGGAGTGACACAGCACTGCTTTCCATGGGAATCTCACTCGATGCCAGCATATTACTAAATTCCTTGACATGTCTTCTTATCTGTGTCTCACCTTGATGTGCCTGCGCTCTTGAGCCTCTGCATGCCACAGGCTTTGAGTTCACAGGCAGCAGCTGCTGAAGAAACATTCACCACCTCCTGGACACAGGATTTCAGAGCTGGGAATGGGTAACTCTGCCTGAGTGTTACCTGTGTCCTCTGAGAGGACAAATCTGGTGGAGGAGAAGGGGCTGGGAGCTGACCTTGTTCCACCCCGACTGCCAGGGAAGTGCGTGTCTGCATCCACCTCAGGTGGTGCTCAAAGCTTGTGCAAGACCTGTTTGTAACCACACAGAGCAGGTCTCAGCCTGCCTTAAAGCACAAGGAAGTAACAGAGAGTATAAAAAAATCCACTAAAAATCCCAACAGGCTGTAACAGAGGGTATAAAAAAACACTTCTCCGGAGAAGTGATCAAATCATGTAAAGTTTATAAAGAACGCAGTGATTAAGTCCTTAATTCTTTTGGGAAAAGATATGTGATTACTTTCTAAAAATAAACTGGCATTTCAGAATTAATTTCTAAATAATTATGTTGTCATTTGGAAATGAGTTTTTTAAACTCCTGAATTAGAGTGTACATTTCAGAAGTACATTTCTAGAAGTATAGGGGCAAAACCAAATCTGGGTATGAGTAACAATTCTATGAATGCAACTAGTAATGATGTAGTCTTTTTTTTTTAATTATTATTTTTAGAAATGTCTAAACAATAGAAATATCTAGATATTTTAGAAATATCTAACCAAAAGGGTGCTTGAAAAGTTTAAAATTTTGGTAAGAGTGTGATTTTACTTTAGTGGTTTTAATGTTATATTAATTACACTATGTTGTATAGTTATGTTAGTATTTCTGTATTAATGAACATCAGTTCATATTTTTAATAACAAACAAGATACAAAAGAATCTGTGAGCAGAGAGCAAAAGAAATTGTGCTTTCCAGAAGATCTGCTTTTATGAACTGGGTTGCTCTAATAAATGACTCAAGCAGGAGCTCCAGATAAAGAACTCGGTGTGGCAGGTATTTTTAGATTTATATTTACTTAAGAAAACATTCAGTAAGTCAACTACACTCAAGACAATTTAGGCAATCTTTGGAGCTCTGATAAACCTGGTTTAGTTGAAGATGTCCCATGGCAGGGGATTGAGACAAGATGAGCTTTAAAGTCCTTCTAAGTCAAACCAATCTGTAATTCTGTGATCTTCAACAATTTATCTAAGATTTTCTCTACAGATCACCTGGCTGAACTCTGCTCTGACATGCTCTCTCATACAATAAAAATACTTTTTCACCTTTGCAAAATATTTTAGTGCTCATACCATAATAATTAATAAATATATGAATTAGGGAAATCGAGGTTCTGATTAGAAAAATGCTTTCCCACATTAAAAAAAAAATATTTTCAGGATGACTTTGAGAGGAATTTGGCCTTAGTGACTGAGCCATGTAAAAGGAAGCAGTCTGTGTGTGATTATGGTCAGGAATTCATCTTGAAGGTTTTTTTGTTTTTGTTTTTGTTTTTAATTAACTCCTATTTTTTTCTACATTTGTAAAATAAAGACAATAAATATATCTTTAAAAGATATCAACTCATTTGCTTGTGCAAGAAGCTCAGTCTCCAATTTTGTAAGAGAAGTTGTGTTCAAGTTGTAAAGCAAACAAAAGAGGTCGAAGGCTTAAAGTACTGTTTATGTTTAAATGAATGTATATGAAATGTTGCCTTTTTGTATCAAGTCAAAACACAATAATCTCGTTTGGTCAGAGGTGGGGAGAAAGAAAACCTGTGAAACAGGAATTTTATTCTGAAGATAGTTCTCTAAATTTCACAGTGTGTTGGTTTGGAGGAGCTGAGTTGTGATGACATGCACTTTTCTGCACACTAGCTGAGGCATTAAACCCAGTCAGTTGTCTCCATAAGATCTTTCTTTTCCACCAGAGGTGAACTGAGTAAATGCAACTAGCTAGGGTAGCTTAAACTGTGAAAATGTCTCAATTATTTTTGTGTTCTGTAAAGCACTTATTACTTCCCAAAGGTATTATTACACTTTCAACAAATGCTTTTATAAGTGATGTGAACTGCTATCCTTGCAAAGAGATATAGAAACTATACCTGTATGTATTAAACAGGTACCCATCTAATGAGTTCACAACAATTTATGATCACTTCAAATAATCACTTCAAATGATCACTTCCCTTTTCTTATCCAGTTGAATTACAAACAATTACCTCCTCAGTATCTCCCCATGTACCTTGACAGACACAAATTGCACTTTTTTGTGTATTAGACATTGTTTTATGTACAGCAATGGCTGGAAAATATGTCTTGTATCTGAATCAACTGTGTCTCTGACAATGAACATATATTTACTAAAATTGAGGAAGTTCATCCTGACAAGATGAAACATAAATAAAATAAAAATAAATAGATAAGTCTGGTAAGGCCCAGATATATCCAGAAGTGTTGGAAGGGTGTTGTGTGTTTTCCTGTATTGTGACACTGTCTCCTATTAAAGACAATTTATATATGTGTAAATCTTAGCTGGGTTAATGGCATCCTTTAACAACGCCTAAAGAATTCCCCAAATGTACTTTAGAGGGACTGTGCATGTTAGAAGTAAAATCTCCTGTACTGCTTCTAGACAAGCTTACTGTGTGCTGCAAGGCATTTGTGTCTCAGCAGGAGGAAAAAGTAAGACATTTGAAGAATGCCCAGTGCTGTTGTTGTTAGTGGCAGGTAGTTCCCACAAACTCCCACACTGTCCTGGGGAATGCTGATCACACTGGTGCAGGCAGAGCAGGAGGAGATGGAGTCCTAAGCCTGTCATTTTCTGGGTGTCCCCAGGCACAGCACCCCTTCATTTATGTAGAGCTGTTCTTCCTTAGCCAAATATTTTAGACTATGGATTATAGTCTATAATCTATATTGTAGATTACAGACTATAAAAAGATCAGCTGAAAAGGTAGAGACATCTGTTAGATTTAGAGAGCTTATGATGTGCTTATTTCAGACAGAAGACTATGAGATTTCCTTTTCTCAAGCAATTCAATGAAAAAGAGGCAGCTATGGAGCTTCAGGAGGTGGGATGTGTCTTTCCACTGAAGAAAGGCTGTTTTTAGCATATTTAAGATAAAGAAGCTGAAGAACATAAATTTGAATTTCACAGCTCTAATGGCTTAAAGAACACTGAGGATTACTCGAGTCCATGAATTTAGGCAGAAACTTTTCACTCTTGGAACATGAATTTGGTTGCTGAGGCCAAAAGCAATGCTGTATTGCAAACATCTCTTCCTCCTTCACAGCTGTCCCTGTCAGTCCACCCAAAGTGAGGTTATCAGGAAAAGCCTTTCCCATGTCAGAGGTGCCAGGGGGTGCTGCTTTGCCTGCTCTGAGCTGAAGTGCACACCAATACACACCCAATCCTGCCTGCTTACAGGGACTGTTGAAGCTTTATGCACATCAGATGCCAAATTCTCAGATTTTTTTCCCTTCATCTTACCAGATCTTTGTGGAAACATTAAGGGATAAAAGCAGTCTCCTGTCAGGAAGATCTAAAGTTTCTATGTGTAAGCACCAAGTCCCAGCAGAGTAGGGGTTTCACAGGCTGGATCTCTGAGCCAGGCACAATCAAATAAATGGGAAGATTTGTGAAGTAATTAGTGAGTGCTTCCTCATCTGTCCATGGATGCTTGGCTGTGTGTTAGCCCTGACAAGTGCTTTCATTCACAGTGTCATGGACAGCTGCCAGAGTTTCTTCTGATGAGCTAGTTTGATGTCATGCTTTGTTCCAAAGGCTTGCTTGTACTGTGTGCTCAGGAGAAGTACACCTCTAAGGCTTTGCAGAGGGTAGAAAGGGACAATTCCACCTGTGAAGACCATATTCTTTTGTTGGGCAGTATGAAGAAAATAAGGGTAATATTTTCAAATTAAACTAAAGGAAAAATGCCATGCATTTAGCTTTGAATGCTACAGTATCCCACACATGCAATATCTAGAGGCTCTAAATTATGTTAGGTCTAATTACTGTGCATGGACAAAAGAAAAGATTAAACACACTAGTTATTGCTTATGAACAAAGCTTTAGAAATTAGATGTCAGAAACCTTTCAAAAATCACATAGGCCAGCAGTCAGATAAAGAAATTTTTATAACAAAACCATCCTGAACTGTCAGGTCTTTTCTTTAACTTGGATGTCACCTGACATTTCATCATCATAAAAATCTGCTTTCTATATAATAGCTGGTTGTGAGCCTCATTCATTATTTTGTTTCTTTTCTCCCATTTTTTTCCCTTCCTCCAACTTTTCTGTCCAACCCAAATGAATCCTGCAATCTACGAGGAAAAGGAACCCTGTTTACAGCTCAGGCTGCTGACCTTTGAAATGTTTTTACCATATCTTTGCAAGCACCAAGTGCACCTGAGACTGTCCCTGAGCTGTGGCATTGCCTGGGGTTGTTTTGACCCAAGGGCAGGACCCAGCACTTGGCTCTGTTTTTCCTCAGTCCATCCAGCTCAATCCATGGATCCAGACTCTCCAGGTCCCCCTGCAGAGCCTCCCTGCCCTCCAGCAGATCCACACTCCCACCAAACTTGATGTTGTCCACAAATTTATGCACTTGATCCAGGCATCCAGATCATCAATAAAATATTAAATTAATCTGGCCCTAATACTAAGCCCTGTAGCTTTTTCATACTTCTAATACATCTTAATTTAAAAGGACAAAACCAGTGACAGAAGATCTGGCTTCTCAGTCCAACAGTAGAGTGGAGTAGAACTTGGCTCCTTCCATTGCCAATTAGAATGTGAAATGGAACTGCACTGTTTAAAGGATATAAAAAATAGCTTTACTTTACATTAGGTCTTTATGGTCTGGTCAAAAGGACAAGTGACACTAATGATTTTTGGCAGCTCCATCAAAATGTTTCACTCCATTTCTAGAGCAAATATTTGAGAGAAGACAAAGTACTGATAATTCCTATGTGGTTATGTTCAAGAATAAGTGTGATAATAGAATTAATTTTTTTGTGCCACCTATAGTATCTACTCTAGTCAAGAAATCAAACCAGTCATAGAATTACTTTTAAAGGCAAGATTAAATAATGGAGAATTTCATGTGGCTCCTGAGAACCTGAAGTTCTGTAGATAGAAATGGTCATCAAATCAACTTGGCTGAAGAAGAATGATTTAACAGATTTTGCAGTGTCTTCAATTACACACTTCAATGTTTTAAATGCAGGATTGAACCTGTTGAAAGTCTTGCCAGTTCAAGAGATAGCTCTTGTTGACTTTGCAAATATGGAATCAGAGAATTCAAGTGATTTGAATCTGTCAACAGGATGACAGTAATTGGGGAAAAAAAGTGGCAGAAATCCCTTTGAAGAAAAGTCATTTGTTTTTACCTCATACAAGAAAAAATGTCAGTAATTAGAGTTCAGCTGGTTCTAACCAAAGAAAAGTAAAACAGCTCCTTTTGTGTCCTTCACAGTTCCCACCCAAAGTCCTTTTTTAGTGATGCTGACAGAGACTCTTATGCACAACTCTTCTGTGCAAACACACTTTAGAGACTTTTGAGGACACTGGTTTCTTGATTTCTCTGTGAAAAGGGCCAGAGGACACAGGCAATAGCACAACATGCCTCCTGGAGTGAGCAGAAATCCTCCTGGGCTTCTGAATTCAAACCTTTCATTTGTATCAAGAAAAATGAAATTTACCATTAAATACTTGTCTTAAACTCTGAAGGCCTGAAGTTTTGACTCTGGTTCCTTGATTTATTTTCTGATTCTAAGTAGGATGATAAAAGGTTGCCCAAAGCTACTTAAGGAGAAAAGCAAACTTGATCGGTCAAAATTGTTCCACACCTGGGAGAAACATCCAAAATTCTGAACCTGGGCTATGACAGTTTAGAGCTTATTCTCCCTTTAATCCCTCTATATACAAAGACTTATGGGATTTCTGTTCCTGTTCAGCATGTTCCTGTGGAAATATGAAGTGAAGAAGGAGAAGTAAGAATTAGGCAGGGCCATCAACTTCCTAAACTTAGATAAAAATCAAATCTCTCACTTATTGTGGCTTGTACACGAAATTCACTCCACTGCAGAACCCAGTGGCATTGTTTGTCCAGGATGTTTTAAATAATTCAATGCCCACAGATAGGTTAGGGTTCAAACACATTTATTTTAAAATTATTTCTTTTAAAAAATTACGCTAATTATCATGTTAGCTGTGGTTGACGAACTCTGAAAAATGTTGGTGGTTGCTTAATGCTCTTTAGGATTATTGAAAATCTGGTTAAATTTTTGGCTGACTAAGACTTCTAATGATTCATAGACATAAGACCCTTTCTGCACAAAAGTAAATGACCTGTGTGCAAAATTATGAAGAGATTTATTTTCAGTTCTTCAGTGGGATGGTACAGCAGATATGTTTTTTCTTAGTCACTATGTTGCAATACATTCAAGTATTTCATTAGAATGATGAAATGGATCAGACAATTGCTAATAGCTTCCATTAGATGAATCTTATGTGAAGATTAGAGCAAATCTAATAAAAGAAAATGGATATAAGAGGCAAAATGAAAGAAAAATGTTTCCTTCCTCGTGGTAGATAGCTGTGTGTAGTGAAAGCTCTGCTGAAGACAAGTTGGGTGGATTGTGGAAAATGTTAAGATACTTTATAGCAGAGTCTATAAAAAATAGCCATCAAAGTCAGCAGGTTGCTTGAGCAAGTATTGATAAGAGCATGAGGATACTGGAGAAGCACATTTGATGTTCTTCTTGATCACAGAAATAGTCAACTATTGTTCCTTTCAGACTGTTAGATGCATTTTTATGAATAAACAAAATTCCTTAAAAGAAATATACATTCCTTATGACATCAGTGTTTGAGTCAAATAGAAACAAACCCACAACTCTGAATTTTGGCTGCTTGGGTGACTGTAATTTCCTGTATGTTGAGAGACAAATGTATGCTAGTTTGTGCTTTCCAAACAAGTGAAATAAATTACAGCACAATTTTGCATCTCTGTGCTTTTTTTTTTTTTTTTTTGTTAAGAAAGGCTGACAGAAAACAACAACAAACAAAAAATGGCTGCAATATTTACTCTGCACTGGTCAAATAACTGCATAAGAACAGTGCTGGATCTGGCTTGATAATTCTAGCTCCAAGAATTCCCTGTGTCTACAATGCATAATAGGTAGAAATACCTCAGGTACCTCAAGATAAGCTGGTTCAGATTTGATGGCACTACAGGAAACTCAACCTAGGCAAGTTCAGCTGAAGCTGTGCTTGGCTGGAAACTGCCCTGCATGTGTCAGTGGAAAATGTAGCTCAACCTGTGCAACTGAGAACTGCTCACACCTGGACAGTATTTATTTTTCTGAAGAGAATAATGGCTCTGCACATTTTGTCATATTAGCTGCTTATAAATCCAGAATTTACAACATCACCAAGAACTGAGATCTGGACTTGGCCAAAGTTGTATAAGTACATTTTAAAAGGAGAGTTTTAATTTTTTTCTAGTCTGTAAAAATCAAAGCAAGCTGAAATTAACATGCACTCTTGGTATTGATGCTGAAATGGGAATGCCAGCTCTCCCACTCTCCTCTCTATCCAACTTCCAGATGTGGCTGCTTTCCAGGGATGGCTCAGCACTTGCCTTACATATCTGCAGGGTATTCTAAGCCCAGCCTGTGGGCAGCACAGGAAATGTTTCTTCCTGCCCTGATATTCCTGTTATGCTAAGCAGGCAGAGCAGCAGAGTGCCTGCTGACAGGCACGGTGCACTCCAGGCACGGCTGGAAAGGAATTACAGCACATGGCTCTGCAGCAGCTCAGCTACAACTGGCCTCCAACAATTAAAGCAAAAAAAACATGCTGGGCTTTGGGTTTGTGTTGTTTTTTTTAATTTCTGTGTGTGCAACAAAATGAACCTTAACAGAAAAGCCAGAAATTTTAATTTTAGATGTATTACAGTTTTTCAGTGGGGAGACCTTCTTGTTATTGACGTTTGTTTTAAGACAATATCTTAGCTGGACAGCAAAAAAATGCAAGGCCACCATGTCTTTGAAATGATTTCTTCAAAGTTAAAATGCACTTGTAGAGTGACTGCTTTTTAGGAAAAGTCAGCAAAAAGATATAAAAACCTTCTAAACATTAGATTTACATGCACACTCACCCCTTTTTATTATTCAGTTGATTTAGGATTGCGTAGAGAACTAACTTGAAAGAATGTCTCTGGTTTAGAAAACTAGGTATGTATGTAGTAAATATCTTCCAGGAGAAAAACTCAGATGAAACAAGTCTGGACTTTTTGTCCCTGCACAAATGACAAAAAAA
>WEIU01021341.1:676503-690683 GCA_013389925.1 Aegithalos caudatus
TTGTAAGTATTTCTTCTGTTTATTTGTAATAGGTCACCCAGTTGATATAAACTTGTCACTCAGAATTTTGCTTTTCTTAATTGATTTACTTTGTGGCTTTCAGAAATCTTTCCAGTTTCTGTCATAGTGTTGACTCACATATTTGCTTGTTTCTCCCAACTTTTTCCCCAATACATGCTCTTACATTGCAGTGTGAGCATTAAGTGCAGAGGGCAGTGTCTGTGGCAGAACACCTCCCTGCAATGACAGAGCACTTCATCACCCACTTCAGAGAGCAGAGGACACAAACAGCTTGGCAAGGCACACACACAGAACAACTACCAAATGCTGACTCTGCCATGAAAACAAGGCAAAAAACCCCTCCCAGAATTATTTCAGAGAAGCTGACAGAAAACCCTTGTTTTGAACAACAGCTCAGCCATCCAGCTGTGCCAGAAATCTGTGTCTCCCTAACAAGACATGAAAGGGATGGGATGTTCCATTACTGAGATTCCAATTAGCTAAAATGGGGACAAAATTGGTTAATACTTAAGCTGATTCAATCAACTGTCTTTAAATTTAAATGCCAGCCTAGCAATCATTTCAAGCATGTTCTCAGCCATGCAGTTGTGACAGTCTGCAGATGAGCCAATTCAGAAGATGCATCCAGGGAAGCTGATCAAGAGCTGGTTGACATACATCATTTGATTTCTATTTTTGCTTCTCTCTTTTTTGTCAATCACTTGAGAATTTGCAGTGATTTACCCATCAATACCAAGACTAACTACAATTAACACACATAAAGATATTTCCTACATACCAATAGCAAAATCTTTTTGTTTGCATTTTTCTAGAGATCTAGGCATGTGACATCTCTGCTGGATTCTGTAGCTAGCTCACTGTGGTTATGAACTCACATAGCTGGAATTGTCCACTCAGTTCACACCATGAATCACCTTAGTTATTTCATCTGGCTTCACTAGACCAGCCTGAAAGGACTGGGAAAGCCCATTAAAAAATTACAAAAAACCTGTCAATAGTAAGACTTTCTCTCTAAACCAGCTGGTTAATGCTTTGTATCTTTCACCACATAACAGCTGCTGCAGTTTCACTGTACAGTTTGTACCTATGAGAGGGGGAAAAAGAATAAAATTTGTAGCCTGACAAAACAGTGTCTTTATATCTAAAGTATTATAAATCCCTCTTTCCAAAATGTCCCTTAGCTGTTTACTACAGGTCTTTGTACATGAGAAGATTTATTGTGTACACAGGAATATCTTTGAGCTCTTCCTGTGGTTGGCGTCTGTGTTTAACTTTTGAACTGAGAGATGTTTTATAGAAATGCACTGGATCTTCTGAATATGCCATTACTATTGAGAAGCATTTCATGTTTATTGGTACCTAATTAAGCTTTGAGTAGTCATTAGAGGTGTGATGTTTTAGCTTGTTGTTCAATTCCTCAACACCTATTCTTTACTCACCTGAAATCATGGCATACTGTGACACATACCTACCTGTTCTAGAAGCTATTAGAGCTATTTAAAGAGGTATATATGTTAATTTTTTGAGACATGCAAAGTGCTACCTATTACGTTTTGATTGATATTTTCAATTATGTCCTCATTTACGTATTCATTCTGAGGGCTGAAACCCGAGTGATATCCCTGTGGTATTGCACAGTACTGTCTAATACAAACCAAGTAGCTTTTATTCTACATTATCTGATTGTTCTCCAGTACATCTTCCTAAATTCTCTTTAAACTACAAAGTGACAAGTACAACATGGAAGATGAACCTTCTCTCTGTCTGCCAGAGTACAATTCCTTAGGGCAGATCACTTAGCAAAAGCCATTTGCTGGATTTTTTCATTAATTATATTTGCTTTCTATATGAAAATAGGACAAAATATCCCATTTTTAAGAGCTATGCAGGGTAATGCAGAGGAGAGGATATTTTGCTGGAGGGTCTGCAATTCCAGGATTCAACTCTTCTACTGACTTCCTTTATCTGTTGGGATTTTGTTTTTTCTTTTTAGGCCTTTTTGAGACACTTTCTTCCAACATCTTCTCTCTGCAATCTCAGTTCAAACTGTGTATTAAAACAGATTCTTAATCTGGGAACAGATGATAATTAAAATAGGTTTTTGGAAAGTGAAGGGCAAAAATGATCTTTACATGCACAGAAATATAGGAGAGCATAATCAGGACTACACAACATCACCACATAAATCTGACTGTTCTGTTTCTTCTTCAATCCTCCAAGCAATCCTGTGCCACACACAAATAGATAATTTAATTTTATTTCATGAATCTACCAGGCTTGACTTGCATTAATAGATTTTGTTTGTCATGGGGAAAAATCTGGACACTTCACTTCTGTTAATTTTCTTCTGTGATTTGCTGTTAAAAGATTTCCCCATGTCAGAAATAGGACTACAAATTTTCAGATGTAATTGAACAGCCTTTTTGCATTTTCATGAAATACTCCTGATCATTTTATTAGGGGAAATAACACTAAAATGTATGCTTTGACCTAACCTGGATTCTTCACATTATCATGTGACTTCTGGGAGAAACAGCTTGGTAAGTGTCAGGGCTGAATAAGAACATGTGAAAACAAAGGGCTAAAAATAAAGCAGAAGAGGAAGAAAACCAGGAGGGGAAAAAAATAGAAAACATTCACAAATAAGAAAAAAATACTTGATCTTTTTAATGATAAAGAAATAAAATGTAAAATAATTACCATAATGACCACAAATTCACAATGATCTGCAAATCAACCATATTACAAACAATTTTGAGTTGTAAAACTTGATAAAGCTGTATCAGCTAAAGTGCCAGTGAAAAACTACAACTTCTTAGGCTACAGAAGATGAATATATGTGAAATTTTTCTGATGTTCAAAGCACAGATGTCCATAACTACACATCCAGGAGCAACCAGGCTGTGCATGGCTCTTTGCAAAACCAATACAGCCATTACAAATTTCCTCTGGCATTGCCGAGGAACTAAATTCCAAGATAACATTGCAGAACTAAATTCCAAGATAACAAATTCTTTATTCAAAATCTAAATCCTTCCATCACCATTACTCCTAAGCCATGCCTTACATAGTTTCTAGATTTAATCAATAGAGTTTCCTTTCCTCAGTATTGTTCAGCAGTGGGATTCTTTTGACTTTTTTACTTTTGATGCTTAGACTGCTCAGAGACATGATTGTCACAGCAGGAACTTGGGCTTCAGGTCTTTGTATTTTGTTCCACACATTTTAATGATATCAAATCAGATGTATGTATATAAAAGTTAATTATTTATTATGCTAAATATTTAACAATAAAAAATAGGCAAAAGGAACTGAATCAAGATGGTTTACTATACAGTATAAAAGCTAAAATTACTATTATGGTATAAGATATGATATAAGTGCACTATATCAAAGCAATATTAAAGCAATTAAATTAAAGCTAGCAAAAAAAATTGATATAATTCACCCATACTCATGACTGTGGGCAAATCTCTTTCTCTTGACCTCGAGGTATAACCTTGGTGGCTGTCCCCAAAACCAAAGACAATCATCTCAAAGAATGAATATATTTGAAGAACCTACCCTATGGAAAGTGGAGAGGAGTTTGACACCATGCAGGGGTTGACCATGCCTCCAGGTCAGTTTAAAGATTTTAGTTTAAAGATTTAAAGGCTTATCTGCCAAATCTTTGCCTCACTACCAGGAGGTTGATTTGAGGTTGGTGTGCCAGACGTGTTTCAGCATAATTCAACACCAAAAACCAGCACAAAAATTGTTTGTAAGAGCATCCTGCTACACTCCACCCCAACAGCAGTCAATCATCTGCACCTCCTGGAGTGGTAAAGCAGGAACCTTGTGCCTCCATGCTATTAAAGCATCCACTGCACAGGTGTACCTTATCCTTAAATATGTTCTCATCAATCTCCTAGGTTTTACTCTTTTATCTTGACTTCTAGAGTTCGAAAAAGTGTTAGCTATATTAAAATCATACATTATACTTTTATGTACAAAATCATTATAAAAATCAGTTAGAATTTAGTTAACAATATTAAGCAGAGAATAATATAGAAATAGGTTTTGGTTCTGGAAAGAAAAATTGTTATTTTTTCAATTATTTCAATATGTCTGGAATGGTTAGTACCTTTCTTTGTTGTATGAGGTACCACACAATTTTATAGATACATATATATATATATATATATATATACAAACAATGACAACAGTATTATAAGAACAGGGTATAACATTAAATTCAGAATTCCTCCTGAGGCTGGGAACCATCCAAACAAGTAAATCAAGATGTTCCCCATCCCATGAACCTGACATGCCTTATTACAGTGATATAGACACACCCTGGGAAAGGGGGAATGTCAGGATGTACCATGGGAAAGTGCCATTCAGTAAAAATTCTACTACATTATGGTCTGGTTGCCTCAGGGGGATCAAAGACATAACAAAACTCATATATCACTCCAGTCAGGTGTTGGAGACTGAAATGTTATGGTTTATGGCTTAAATGTTTTTATGAAGGACTTTTGCCTGTGATAGCAAAACTGTAACAAAAGCTGCACAGAAGGAGCACAGAACCCTGAATGGGCCTCCTGGCTGAGCCCTGGACTGCAGGTTGAGGTCTGGGCTGGGGAAGAAGAATATTTCCACAGGAGGATAAAGCCCTGCACCTTTGGGGTGGAGGCTTCTGTTACTTTTTATCTTCTTTTCTGTCAGAGTCGGGATTAAATGCTTCAGATGGTATTTCTTGTTCAGACTCAGGTGTTTATTAGTTCTTATCTGTATTACAGTCTCACAAGCTGTGAGTTCTACCACACTTCTAGCTAACAAAATAAAAATGGCTCCTGTCTCTCTCTCTACAAGGCTTTTAAGGATAATCTGTCCAATTAAGAAATGACACCAAAATTATTTTTACTTTTAACCCAATAACCCACCACCCATGGGCCACAATGTAGACTTTTCTGTCCAATTACAAAACACCACCCAGATCCATGAAGAAGAAGGTGAAAAAGAAGGAATGGCCACCTCCCTAAAATGTCCATTTTGCTTTATATATATATTACTACATTCTAGAACCTTAAACTCTAAATTTTCCACCATGTGATATTACACACTTCTATTCAAACTCCACACCCATAATCCCAGTTTTATCATTCAATTCTGGAAGCCTTCTCCACGGCCTCAGGTCAAATGCAGTGTTTGCTTGGGGGTCAGTGCCTGTCANCTTGGGGGGCAGTGCCTGTCAGCACAGAAAGTCTGAAATTCTCAGTGCCCAGGGTCCCAACAGGCTCCAGCCCCAGGCTTATCAGCTGCCAGGCTGGCACAGACCCCACACCAAAGTGGGGAGCAGGACAGGTTTGGGGTGTGTGGCACAGCCTCTGGTCATGGGCAGTGCAGCCCATCCTCCCTTGCTCAGACTGGCCCAGCTGCAGAAAAGCCACATCTGGGAAAGCCACATCTGTGGGACAGCCACGTGAGGGGCAGCACAGGGTGACAGGGCTCATCACAGGACCCCCAAAGGGGTCCCCAAACCCTGCACCCCAGCACTGCCTGGCATGCAGGATGATGCAAAAGGCACAGAGCCTGGCTGGCTGTGAGACAGTGCCACACTGGCCCTGCCCAGGCCAGGCACCTGGGCAACTCCCCTTTTTTCTATTTCTTTCTTTCCTTTTATATATATATATATATTTTTTCTCTTTAATTCTTTTACTCTTAAAAAAAATGTAACCTTGTTTGGTTTTAATCATGTTTTGGGGAATATTTTGAACCTCAGGATTTATGATCCACAGACAGCTCGCTTGCTCCTCTGTTATTAAAATGGATTGTAGCAATTGGGACCAAACACTTTACTAAACCCTTTATTTGTTTCCCAGACATGAAATATTCTCTTCTGTTCTGTCAGTTTTACTTATGCCTTGCCTTCTTTGCCTACAGCCAGAGAAAACTCTCCAGCTGCCACCTCAGCTCCTCTGTCATCCCCTTCTTCTGCACCATCATGCTTTACACATCACTGGTTACTACAACATCCTCTTCCTTGGGCACAGTAACAGATCTGATTTCATAATCATGTGAAATCCTCTGTGAGCTCCAAAATTAAGTTCAGGGAGGAACCTTTTCCATCTGCTGTGGTGAACATAAAGAAAACACAAATATACCAAAACCTTGCTTGCAATAACACAAAATTTATTTACATATTGAGAAGATGTTAAAATGAAATAATCACTATTAATAAAACTTTAAATTATTTAACATCTTAACAATACTGATGAAGATTCCTATCACCATGCAGACAAACTTCATTTAGAGTACCCCGCCATCCCTCTGAGACCTTTTCAGTTTTGGAAAAATAAGTTTTGTTTTAGAAAAAAATAACACTTCATTTACATAAATATGAAATAAGATTTCCTTTACAAGAAATGGGCGGGCAGTAAATAAAAGTGTTATTTATATCCATTTTATTAAAGAAATTATCTCTATTATTTAGGCTTTTCCACCAAGATGAGTTTAATGCTTATCAAGGCTCAGTGCTTAAATAAAATAATATTAGGAACAGCTACTAATTTCTGAAGCAGGGTTTTCTTGACATAGTCATAGACCTTTGAGACTGTATAAACACAGAAGACTAAGATATCTACAAAGTTCATATTTAACTTAGCAAGGGCCTTACAATGAATACTTAAATAAGTGTAATTGGAAGTGTTTCAGGCCAGGTTGGACAGGGCTTGGAGCAACCTGACCTATCTGGCTTCCCTGCCCATGGCAGGAGGTGGATGAGCTTTACAGTCCTTTCAACACAAACCATTCTGGGATTCTATACCAGAAAACTTCCAATCAGCAATTGCCATCTTTTGCAGAATCCTCTCCTAAATGTTACACTAGAAATGAGGAAGTTGTTGGAATTGTCAGTGTCCTGATCAGAGGCAGAAGATGGTACTAGGAGCTAAAATGGTTCTTAGCAATGTTCTTTGCAACCTTGTTTTAAGCTCACTGGAAATGGTCAGGGCCTGAGGATGTCCTTCTACTGCCTAGTTTTCCTAGTTTTCCTAGAGGAGACTTTTATCACTTTCTATACCAGGTTCCTGTGTATGGTTCCTGTATTGTGGAAAGGTTTTAGTGTTCAGGCAGCTTGTGTTTTACCTCAGAATTTAATTCCATTACCAGTATTAACATACTAACACCAGTTTTCAATATTACAGCATAGGTTACCACAGTACTGCATTGGTGAAATTTAAAATGGGATCTGAAATGACCTATGGTTCTTATTACATTATGCCAGAAAGATAAGTAGTTAAATTCTCAAACCCCACTTTAGACCTCCATCAGAACCACTTTCATAATGCTTATTTTTTATCCTGTTTTTTTAAAAGTTCAGAACTTTAGATGAGCTTCTTTTCTCCTTGGGAACTGATCCTATTAATTAGAAGTGGGATCAGATTGTTTTTAATATCTGCTTTCCCCAGTTACACAGCATTTCTTCCTGCATGACACACTGCTTCACATTTGAAACAGAAAACCCTGTCTGCCTTTATGATTACTCTTTTCAGATCTAATTTCAGTTTATCATTAAATCTGCTATAATATATCTCTACTTGTTCATATTGCTTTTACTTTATGTTCTTAAAAACCCACAAGAATTAGTTTTGATTCTATAACACATAGTCTCAATTTTCAATTCTTTTTTATTTCCTTTTCCCATCCAAGAGGGGATAATGTGTAGGCGAATTCTAGGATTTGACATTTGTGGCCACCCTAACAATGTTTTTCAGATTATACATTAAAACTGACTCCCCATTTTAGCTTGTATAACTGAGAAAAATAGGTAAAATACCATTGCAAATGTCAAATGGCATTATCTCACCACTGAATTTTTATATCCCACTTTCCATATAAAACTGATATAGAACCAAGGTACCAGAATAGCCATCATTATAAAAAGATCTATATATATTTTCAAATGTGTTGGCAACGTTTCAGTTTTTAGTTATCAACATGACCTGTAAAACTGATAATAATGAGAAAATTCTATTTTGAAACCCCTGATTTCAGAATGAAATATTTTTCCAGGTGGCTGCAAGCATGTATAAAAAAATCTTGTTATTTCACATTACCAAGATTCTTTCATGTAAATATCAGATAGAAAAAAAAAAAAAANGAAAAAAAAAAAAAAAAAAAAAAAAAACCAAACAAAAAACCCCCACCAACTTTAGTACCTGTATGTGCTTGAGCATCATATTAATAAAACCTAATTTATAAAATTCCATTGACAAGAGCAGAAGACTCTATTGATCCAACATAATTATTTTAAAAAATCCAGTACTCATTAAAGAGCATGCTGAATATCATCCAAGCCCATGGGATACAGATGCAACCATTAGAGCTAGTTATATATGCTTATTCTAAAATAAGCATATATAATTTTATTATTAAAATAATAAAAGGATGGCAGCAAAATAGAGCCTTCCACCCTGGAAGGATATGCTCAGTATCTCCACAATAACATATAAGGTTTGGATTTCCTTTGTTCAAGAACGTGAAGTGCATATGTGTAAAATCAATGTTCCTCCATGAGTGCTTCTCTCCCAATCATCCAATTTGCACAAATAATGCTACATAGCCCAGCAAACATCAGATTTGTTTAAAAACTTCTTTCAGTTCTTTGATGCAGTGTGTAATGAGTTTGCAGAATATCAGTGCAGTTATTCATGTTTGAGTTTTCAGGCTACTTGGAATGCAAAAGATCCATGTAAAATACATCCTCCGGCTGCACCTGATGTGAAAAAAGAAAAAATTATAAGGAAGATAAGAAACTTTGCTTTGATGATTCCTCATTAGAAGGTTTCCTTACTTAACAGCCCTGTCTCATCATCCTCCTGGTCCTACTGGTGATGTGGGATGCAGAATGCTGACTCAGGTGCATGTGCCCCAGTTTCTCAAGGAGCTCCTTTACTGCATTTTTGCTTACATGTCATTGCCTGCTTTGCTTCCATCCCAGAGCTTCCAGTGTTACTCAGCACCTCTCTCGTAGTGTGACAAAAATGTTGAGGCAATATAAAGTACAAGAATTCACAGCATAGCAAAGCTATAGGTCCATTAGGCTGGGCAAAGCAGAGCCAGTCCCTCACCTCATCCTCGTTGCTCTGGTGCCCTCTGCTGCAGTAACCATCTGCTTGGCTTCTGAATCCACCTGGGCAGGGATAAGAGCCTCTGCCAAGTGCCATATGCTGCCACCTCTTTATCTTGAGGTATTTCCATCTCTATTCTGTCTCTGCAGAAAAGCAGAGTATGACCCTGTACTTTCTTTCCTTCCTGCAGTGGTGTGTAGACTTCATTCGTTTTGAAATTTGTTCTTTTAATTCATAACATTTCTGCATCACATTTTACAAAAGCCTTATATTGAGCTTCAGAAGATTACACGTGAGTTGAGATGATAACTTTGAGAACTGTATTTTATAAGAATTCCTGTGTGTGTGTGTATAAAAGCATTAATCAAATTAGCAATGTAGTTTTTGTTCCTTTCTGGAAGATTCCTCATGTGCCGTAAGAACGGGGGAAAACAAGAGACAAGTAAGGCAATACACTCAGCACAGCTTTTCTACAGTAAGTCAGGACTTCTGTTCAGCTGTACCTAAACAGCCTTACTCTCACTTGGCAGGGATACCTAAATTGTAAAGGTTATAAAAACAACTTCTCAGGTTCATATAACAAGAAAGACGAGGAATTGTCTGGTCTCCTGTTCCAACCACCAGACCTTGTGCATCCTCCAAACCCATGCAAGTTACAGTAATTACATTAGGACTAAATGGCCATCTGAGTAGTTTTTCCAGTGGAATTTACCAAGTAAACCACTCTTACTATATGTAAAAGATGGAATTGTCTTATGTCTCTAGTCTCAGCAGACTTCTTCAATAAAAGATGATGATTTCTTGGAGTTACCCTGGCTTCATATTGCCCATAAGGACACCAAGTTTGGTACTGGCTTGGTTTGAGAACGCCTGATGAAAGACTCCTCCAGTGCATCTTCCAACAAATAGAACTGTCAATTCCCAGAGGAAAATTGAGGATCAACCTTACCTAATCCTAACACATGAATAACTGCATAAAAAAAGTTTAGGAGTTTTTTTATATTAGGGTGGATTTCAAGCAGCAGTTGGTGAAATGATTCAGAACTCTATCCTAGAAATTTTTGAGGTGTCTTATTCAGGTAATTGCAGAGGGATATGTTTGACACTTCATCCCTCAGTGGTTTTTCAGAATAGACCTGTGAACAAAAGTCAGCTTTACAACATATACATATGTATAATACCTATGTATATATATATATATATATATACACATATATGGCTGCAGATTATATTAATAGACACTTCACAAAAAGATTCTTTTCAGTGACAACATATCAAATTTGTTTAGGTGGGCTGAGATTATTTTTTGGAGATCATAGCTGCTTGATAATTTCCAATAGTCTTTTATCAAATTCTACGTATCATATCTTCTTTGATAGGCACAATCTCACACATGTAACCCCCTACCATTTTTACAAGAATTTTCTCTTCTGCTTCTAAATTTCTTTTCAGCACAACATTTTCAGTTTCCCCCCTCTCTCTCTCTCTCTCATTACTGTACTGGTAAAAAGTTGTTACTCACCATTCCAGCAGTTCAATTTCAGCAGGAAACACTATAATTTGTGAGTTGCAAATATACATTATAGTTTGTTCCTGTTGTGTATGTTCTTCTGGTTTGATAAATTTTCAGCAAAAGTGACATCATTAATCCTAAAATTTAGAGTTTTTTTTTTTTTAAATTTGACATTTCAAGTACTAATTTTATTTTTAACCTGTTTAAGAAGAACACAAGTTTGCAAAAAAATGTTATCTTTTATCATTGATTTTGTTAAAGCTTGCCTGAAGGCTTTAATAATCTGACATGCCATATGATGCTGCCTACCCTTCTTTGATTCCAGGAGGTGAAGGAGGCAGCATTTACAGAGAAACAAAAAGGAAAATCCCTAAAAGGAATCAGTAAGTTGAGTGAAAATTAGTAACTACTACTGGAATTAGCTCTTATTACCAGGCAGAAAGAAATTGTGTTTATGGCTTTGCTAGTTAACTATTTTTGAGGTTATTTTTCTACATAAGCCACTGACATAATTGCTAAAGAAACAAAAGTGAAAGGATCAGAACATCCTGTGAGCACAGATGGAGCTTACATTGTATATATATATATATTTTAAGATATTAAATTAATTTAATTTTAGCAGGAGTGTCATCAATTTCTCAGAGATGAATAGATATTTTTTACATGCTCATTGAGGCACATGGAAAGCTGTGGTATGGGCACAAGTTTTGGCCTGTTAAAAAACCTTAACTATGTCGAGAAGAACATTTTCTGTTCTGTTAGGGAAGTTTCTTATTCTGACACATAAGGCCACAGCATCTCCAGCTTGTTTGTCCCCAATGCTTTTGGTGTTCTGGTGGCTTTGCCGGGCAGATGTGCTTCCTGCATGAAAAACAGGAGCCACAAAATAAGTTTTGTCAGGTTGTAAGGGGAAAGTGAATGGCATGTGATTGTGGTGCAAAGGAAGTTTTCAAATATTGGGAGGAAGAAGGTCAGTGTGAGCAGCAGCTGGATACTCTTTGATGTAGATTCAGATAGCAGAATGTGATAGTGTCAGAATGGGATGGTATATACACAGAGCTGAGAAGGAAACTCCATAGCACCAGTGTGTTTGCTGTGGTTTTATCCTGGGGTAACACAGAATGTTATTGTATTCCATATGTATCTGTGCCCAAATATGTTTTTATCTCCTTAAGATCCTGCAGGAAGCTCGGTGGAGGCAGGGTGCTGCCTTGGGCACTTTCTAATGGGTGTTCTCAGGCACTTGGGTCCTTTTTTCTACCTGGTGCTGGCTTCACTGGCTGCTTGGTCTTTGCTTAAGCAGAGGTTTTTATCCCTTTTTGGGTTCTCATTTATTTTTTCCTGTCTCAGAGAGACAGTTTGGAGCTGCCTTAGGGCGAATTGCTTCTCTCCAGGAGAGAAGATGAGGGAAGCAGACATTCTCCTTATCCTTATCTCCTTATCGAAGAGACTTCCACTGAAGGCTGGAGCTCTGCTTGGAGGTGATTGTTTTGGATTTACTACTGTAGCCACACACAATGACTGCATTTTGAATTAGAAATTGTTTCAAAGGGAATTTTGTGAACTCTGCCGACAGCCTGGAGAAAAGCCTTGCCACAGCAGTGCCCCCATGTTAGCATTGACACACAAAATCACAGAAAGATTATATGCAGGTGCTTTTATTGAAGAGCTCTGGGAACCAGGGGTACAGACCCAAATCTGACTCCAACATGGATTACAGATGGACATGTTTTTAGACCCTTTTTGTTATATAACTATATATTAATTATTATACCTATATTGTTCTATTGTATACATTGATCTGATCCAAGCATAAATTCTTGTAATTTTTCATCAGGCCCCCAAACATCATTTCTCATGATTCATGTTACCATTAAACAATAATCATATTCAATTACCAAACAATCATCACATTTAACAATCATACTATTTATCATATGATGATTAAGCTGGTGCAGTTTCACATGATCTAGTAAAGACAAAAGCCAACATTCCTTCCCAGGGCCTACCAGGCCCAACCTCTCTTTCCATTCCCCCCTGAATCTATTGTATATAATTCCCATGATTTTAGAAACATTTCAATGCTATGCTATCACCCAGGCCACTCCTCTCCCACCCCACAGCCAGGCTGCAGCAGCAATTTAGCTTTAAACTTTACGTGATTGAACGTGAGGTGATTGCTGAGCAGAAAAATGAGTTTACAGTTTGTTTGGTGTGGTTTATAGGCTATGAGGAGAAAGTGCAGGCCAGCTCTGTGCTTTGTCCTTAGATCATTCCTATGGGAGCAGTAGCTGGAGGTTTTGAGGTTTGAAACTGGCTCTGTGAGGTTAAAAAATGAGACAGCACCTGTAGCTGAGGAGGAAGGTGCAAGGAAGGTGTGTGATGTGTGTGAATTGCTGCCTTGAGAAAGAATTATCCTGCTTCTATTGTGGTGTAATTTTTTGTTCAGTTACATGAAGATGTTTGTCTCTGCTTAACTGCAAGTGATGATGGTGCATATGGAAGAGAAGGAAAGTGCAGAGCAACATAGTATAAGGGCAATTCCACTAGCTGCAAAGAGAAAGTGACTGTCACTTTATTGTGATGTGAATAAAAGCTTCTCAACCTAAGGGGAAAGGTCCAAGTGACCTCTCTGTCCTGGCACTTTTATCTGTGTGAGTTACAGCTGGAAACTTTACAGCTTAGATTCAGACTGCAAGAGTCTGATTGTATGAGTGCCTGAGAAGGAAAGTGCATAGCAACCGTGTGTTTCATGTAGTTTATAGCAGCAGGGGAAGGAAAAAGCAGGTTTTTTGTTGTAATACTGCTTTTTTAATGGGAGCACCTGCAGGATGTTTTATGGTTTGAAACTGGGATCTGACAGTGAAAAAATGTGATGGTACACACAGCTGAGGAAGGAGGTGCAGAGCCCCAGTGTGTGGTGTGTTCATGAAAGGCTGCAAGGCAAAGGGGAAATTGAGCAACTGTGTGTGCTGGCACATTTTTCTGTAAGAGAAGTATGTCAGACTCTCTGAGACTGAAAATGTTGGTAGATAACTGAGGAAGCTGTGCAGAAAGCACCATGGTGTGTGTGAAGTTTACAGCTTGTAAAGGAAAGAAAACTGCCATTTGATTGGGGATTGGATACAGGTTTCCAAATGTAAGGGGCAAGGTCTGCAGAGACATTTTTTTATGTATAATGGGTTGACCTTGGCTGGATGCCAGGCACCCACCAAAGCTCCTCTTTCACTTGCTTACACAGCTGGACAGGGGAAAGAAAATATAATGAAGGGTTTATGAGTTGAGATAAGGATCAGGAGAGATCCCTCATCAAATACCTTCACAGGCAAAGCAGGTTTGAAATTAGAGATATAACTTAAATTTATTACTAACAAGAGCAGAATAATTAAAATAATAAACTAAAACCTTAAAAACACCTTCCTCCCACCCCCCTCCTCCCCAGCTCTATCCCTGCCCCAGTGGTGAAGGGAGACAGGGAATGGGGGTCATGGTCAGTTCATCCCCCACTGTTTCTCCCACTGCTCAGGGAAAGG
>WEIU01021341.1:691215-720112 GCA_013389925.1 Aegithalos caudatus
TGGGCTGCAGGGAAATCCCAGCTCCTCCAGTGCCTGGAACACCTCCTGCCCCTTCTTCACTGACCTTGGTGTCTGCAGGATTGTTTTCTCTCACACTTTCTCACCCTGTTCTTCTCTGGCTGCAATTATAACCTTGCAAAAACTTATTTTTAATTTTTTCTTCTGAAATACGTTATCACAGAGGTGTTACCACCATTTCTAGTTGTCCCAGCCTTGTTCTGAAGCACATCTGTCTTTGGAGCTGCCAGGGACTGGCTCTGCCAGATGTGGAGAAAGCTTCCAGCAGCTTCTCACAGAAGCCACCTCTGCAGTGCACCACACTTGTGTGTGCAGTAGACAGGCTGCAAGGAAAAAGTAACTGCAAATACACGTTTTCAAACGGAAGGGAAAGTAATTTAAATCCTTCTATTCTGGCATATCGTTGCTGAGAGAAATGGACTTAGGGTCTTCACATTTGATGGGTTGGAGATAACCATGGTGCACTCGTCTCTGTCAAGTACACATCGCCATCAAGTGGACGTTCCCCCTGTCGCCATTCACAGCTCCACTAGACAGGGCTGGGTTCACACCAAAAACCCCGGAGTGTAGCTCCAAAGGTGGGGATGTCTAGTCACCGTCCTCAAAAAACGTGTGTCAGGACAGGAAGGTTTTGCTGACCTTCCCGTTCTCTCTACAAACTCTTATTTGCACCACATTCAAACTCCCTCTCACTTATATGTGCTAATAAGTTCTATCACACTCAAAGAGTCCAGGTTCAAACTTCAAAGGCAGCTGACAAAAATAAAACTCACAAAACTGCCAGGTGAGAAAGCTGCTGCAATCAATCCATCCAAAGGCTGCCCTAAGAGACAAGACAGATATTTCTGGACTTTACCTGTCCTTGTCACACTGCTTAGTACAGCAGCCTCATTGTGTTGTATTTCACATTCATATAAACTGCAGCTACTGCACCAAAGTTCATCTGAGTCCCAGAGACATTAAAATGCCTTCCTAAAGTGTTATTTCAGGACTGTGGAAGATTCAGAAATGTTATTTCAAGCCCAAAAGTCATCATGAGGAAAGATCCTACTGCCCAGCTATTACAGATATCAATCCCAGTCCTCGCCTATTAGTAAAGTTTTGTGTCATTAAAATTTCCTCTTGCTTGAAAACCCAGAAAGCTGTATTCTATCTACCAAGTAAAAATTAATTTAAAGCGCTCCACTACACAAATATACAAAGAGCAACCTGAGGTCAAAGGTGAGGGATTAGATACTATTTATCTACTTTAAATATAGAACTGGACTTGTAAATCCAAGGAATTCTTTGTAAACCTGCACAGGAATTCTGGCTTTGGCATCCTGTGGTGTACAGTGCTTGTATTTGTTCCAGCTAACAGGTGAGGAGAAACTGAGTGAAAAGGAACAATTAGCTACAAAGAGATTGAAACCTTGGGGAATTCCTGTTAGTCAAACCTTTTTTACTATCCTACCTTTCCACAAAAATCAGGACTAACACTTAGGTGAAACTACCTATAGGTATCTGAATTTCCTCCAAAGGAAATTTTTCACCCAGAACACAGTGCATAGCTAAATTGATTTGTTTTTTAACTTGGTTTCATCTCTGCTGCTATGAGTCACTGTAAGGGATGTAGCAGGAGGAGGCAGCAATGTATTAGAAAGCTGACTTTTAAAAAGCTACCCACAAACTCACTAGCATTTTCTATAATCAAGATTGCATTAGTAGAATAAATCTAATTTTACTTTTATTGTTTCTTATCAGGAATGGGGAATTCTGGAGAGATCCATATTGCAATATGAGTCAATACTGAAGCTGATAATTTGCTCAATAAATCCAGTAAAACTGGAGATTACGGAGCCTTTTATGCTTTATCTAGTTAAAAAGACTTGGAGACAGTTAATGAAACAACAGACTAAAAATTTGTCACAGAAATTTCTTATTGTCATATATTCTAAAAAAAACCCCAAACTCAAAAAGATCCTTAGGGGTATTTTCTTTCTTTTGTAGAATGCAAGACCTTCATATTACACCTTTTTGAGCTTTTATAGATTACATAGTGTTCAAGTAGTTAAAGCTGAGGTCTGAAGGCATTGCTGTAACAATTTTGTCCAAAATCTTTCAGTGATACAGGACTTAGGTGGTTCTGAATGAAGGCCCAGATTTTTAAATGTAAAACACAAGGCAAGTGTCCAATTATCTCCAGGCAGGAATCTGTTATGCTTAATGGAATGACAGCATATGTTATAGCAAACCACTTTGCTACAACATGCATTAAAAGGGATTGTAACTGAGATCTCACACCAAAAATAATGTACAATACATGATCTGGCTCTCAGCTGTTGGTGATGTTAATCCAAGCAAGCATGATGTAAATGTGGTACAATGCTTCATTTCTCTTCAGGCATGCAGGGACATAGGGCACAGCAGCTGGCTGCATATAGAGAACTTTCCTTCTGAAGTAAAATTTCTTTTGGATTACATCCCTGGCCTCCAGGGCTACACCCACAGCTTCCCTTGTAGGCTGGATGTTGATTTCACAGGAATTACAAAGGCAGCTACACCCCAGATCAGGAGTTTGCAGAACTGTTTACACTACAGAAGAGATCCAATTAGCAACCATGTCCAAGCAAAGGTTTGTTTACTGGAAAACTGATGAGGCTTGGCCATTCAATAGCTTTATTCTGCAGTTACCCAGTGACCAACAGCACACCAGGCCAGACAGCCAGACTGACTGACCTTCACACAGGCCCCTGTCCTCAGGGCTTCCTTGAGCTGCAGTTTCAGAGAATTCCAAGATCTTGACCTCTGTCTCTGCACTGCATTCTGCACTCATGTGTTGGATCCTGTCTGTATAAGCTCTCTGCTGATGTGTGGCTGTGCTTTAAGCTTGTTAAATTCATGCCTGGGTAGAAGTAGTAGCCATTGCACCACAAAAACCCACCAAGGAGGAAAAACCCCACCTTATTATTTAATACCACTGGTATCTGTTCTAACAGAGCAGAGTAACAGCTCTACTTTTGTCTCTCATTAATACAGAGTTTATTTATGAGATTATTTGGCCAACATTTTAAATTACTGGTTTTTGACAAACACAAAATACCTTTTTGCCAGTTTACCAACAAGTTCATACAATACTATTCCAAATATTTCCCTGACCTAGCTAAGTTATTTAACAATAGCAAATTTTCAAGCAGAATTTGAGTATTTGCAACCTTCTGTCTGGTTTTCTCTCTCCCCATTCTTTACAGTAGTATGTTTAGTTTAAATTCATTCTTTCCAGGCATCAGAATGTTTTATTTCCTTTTACCTTCTTTCTCTCTCTCTCCCTTTTTTTTTTTTNGTCTTCTCTCTGGTTTTGTTTTGCTCCCTTTTTCCATTACATTTCTGTCTTTCTGCAGTGGTTTTCCTCCCTTTCCCACTGCACACATTGCTGCTGTTCAGAACAGATAAGGACCTTGTGACAGAGCTTCTTTGTTGTTTTGTTGTTTGTTTATTTTGGGTCAGAAAAATGCACAACACAAACTCTTGAATCAAAGGACACCCCATTTAGTTACACTCCTTAGTTTTCAAAGCAAACTCATGTATTCAGACTTTTTTACAAACAAGTCCAAACTAAAGTCAAGGTCATAAAGAGGGCAGTTAATGGGGTTTGTTTCCCCCCTCATTTCCCCTTTCAATATGTACTTTTTTGCATGTGACTGTACTGAAATGATCACACTTTCGGTGTTGCTAATAGAAGGCATGTGTGAGAGAGGCAGGTGCAAAGTAATGCAAAATTTGATGGTAATTACACTCTGTTAGGTAAGAGGTGACTGTAGTTGGTGCAGATATGCTTAACTCTTGGCAGCTTTAAAAATATACCTGCAGTTACATCCAGAGTTATTTTACAGATCATGTCACTCTGCAGGGCATACACACAGATTGTGCTGTGAGTCAAAAGTTATCTTTGAAAATTAATCTTTACAGCCAATCATGGGTAAACTCTAAGTGAACTAACACTGGCTTTTGAAAACATATATTGAATTTCTGAAAGTATTTTTCTTCTACACAGTATTTTATAAACTATTCTATTTACCAAGATGACAAACTAGTAAAATCCAGTCAGCTCCAAGTTAGAAAAGGGTAATCCCCTAACAGGGAGGAACGGGCAGTTCCATTGTGCAAGGAATTTTATCTCAATCAACAGGGGCAGATTGGCTTCCTGCTATGGAAAAAAATAAGGCCTGAGTTAGTTGGTAGCTTTCATTTTCTTTGAAACCAGCAGGTTCTGGCATAATGTAGGCTTGGATTTACTTTATCATAACTTCTCAAAGAGCAAGATGTCAAACATATAATGTAACCAACACTACATGTCAGTTCATAGAACCACAGCTGAATAATCAGACACACTGCTTCTTGCAGCCAAATCCAACCAGCTGCATTTCTTAGCCTGATGACACCCTTTCAAATGTTATTTCCAAAGTTGGCAACAAATCTCCAAATAAGCAACTGACTTAATGTCTTTAGTACACTTGAAAGAGAAATCTGAGGTTGAATCAAGTGTTGCACTGGTGCAATTATTTAAGTGTGTGTTTTATCTCTCAGACATCCCCAATTGCATTTCTTTGTTGCTTCTTGAGAGAAACTCCTTCATTTTTCAAAGTTCATGGGTTTCAACTCACTTCAAAATTCTTTTATCAATGTGACTTTTGCTCCTGAAGTTTCTTCCCATTTTCTCATAATGGCATACTCACAGTGTTGGCCTGTCACTGTCATATTTATTTGTTTACTTCTTAAAATAATAACATGGAAATATAATGGATAATAATACATTGTTACTTCTTACTGTACATTTGGAAAAGTATATAAGCCTCCTTTTGATTGTACTTTATGTATTTACTTTTGTACTGTGTTTGGTTGGAAAGTATTGGTATTCTTTGTCCTTAGTAACTTTCCAAATCCTTCCAGGGGAATCCAGAGTTTATGAAATGTACTGTTGTGACTGCTCTTGGGGTTTTAAAATAACAGTGTAGTTTAGGGATATGAAAGGAGCAAGGAAAAGGTAATAACACCAGATTAATTGATTCAGACTGAAAAATGGAAATGCTTTTAAAGGCCTTTCTTCACAGAATTTTCCTCTCACATTCCTTTTTAAATGAAAGTGAAATAAAGAATATTAGGCATTGTAAATCTACAGGATGGTCCAGACATTCAGTCTCAAACTCAGGCAAATATTTAGCAAGTCTTTGTAATTCCTATCTACAGCTGAAAAAATATTCTAAGATACACAACAAATTCTTTAGTAATACATTCCAGCATGGGTACAATGCAGTGTCAAATACCATTCCAAACTGGATTTCGTACATAGTTGCTGGGTTTAGGGAGAAGAATATCACCTAATTCTTTTAAAACACAGTGTCTTTGACCTTCAGGTTTACAGAACCCTCAATATCAGCATGTTGAAATTCCTTGTTGCTTGACTGGCAGCAGTGAAGAGTGAAAGAGCTGGAAACACTGCAGAGCTTCCCCAACTCAATCAATTGCCAGTTTTCAGGTGAGGCTACTTGCATTCTTCCTTCTCCCTCCCTGTTCTCACTGATCCTACCCTCCACCTTCCTTGTCCTAGGAATATGATTCTCCAAGACTTGTTAAACCTCTCTAGAGGCTGCAATATAACAAGATAAGAACAATAACAAAGTGAGAAGTGGTGTCTAGGGAATATAACACAGACAGTTCACAAGGACACAGTGTTCTTACACAGGTTGAAAGTCAGTGATTTCACAGTGGTCAACACAACTGTTCTTGCCAAAACACTGGATATGGAGTAAAAACTGTGCTTATGTGTCATCTTCAAAACTGGCTATAATTGCCAAAATCCTTCCTAAAACTATACCAGAATATCAATACAACTCTGGCATTTCTTGAACATAACAGATCTATCACATGGACATGCAAATCCTGTGAGTCCTGATTGTGCCTAAAGCCAATGGAAAATGACTGACTAGGGAAACAAAGGAAAGGGGAAAGCTTATGCCAAGAACTACTTCAGGTCCTCAAAAGTCTATTGGATGGTATCATGAGTGGAATCATAGAATCACAGACTGGTTTGGATGGAAAGGGACTTAAAAACTCATCTTGTTATAGCCCCTGCCATAGGCATGGACACCTTCCCTTATCTCAGGTTGCTCCAAGCCCTGTCCTTGGATCCTTCCAGGGATGGGGCAGCCACAGCTTCTTGGGCAACCTGTGCCAGGGCCTCACCACCCTCCCAGCAAAGAATTCCTTCTGCACATAGCTTTGAAAACTCCAGTTATGGAACTAAAACCAGAGAATTATGCATTTTCAACACAGTTTTGTAACGGGGATTTGGGGGTACAGGTCTGTAACAGCGTCCTTTGGCACAATTACAGCCTTTACACATCCGACTGCCAGGATGAAAGCAAGGGCTTCAAAGGGAGGTGGGACTGCCGCTGGAAAAAAAACAAAAAAAACCAAAAAAAAAACCAAAAAAAAAAACAACACAAAAAAACCAAAAAAACCCCCAAACCTGCTGCGACTGAGCTAAATGTTGTTAACCAAACACCAGCATAAACCATGCTGTAGGACCTGGAAGTTTTCACACTCTGGCTTTAAGATATTAAAGGAGCGCGCACACGCACACACACACACACACACAAAAAAAAAAAGAAAANTGTGCTAAATACAGGAATTAAAATTATGAAAAAAAAGAAAAAAAAAAAGAAAAAAAGGGATTCCACGTGGAGGAGGCGCTGTGGGTGTTGGCGATGTGACTATTTGTGACTGTTTCCAGAGAGCCAGCGGTGTGCAGCGCTGGGCCGCCCTGCTCTCCCCGCGGGTGCCGCTTGTGCCACCCGCTGTCACCGCCTCGCCCCTCAGGATGCCTCGGCCGCCCCCGCCGCGCCATCCGTAGAGGCGTCCAAGGTAACGCTGCCTCTATTCCTTCTGTTTTGTTGTTGTTGTTTTGCTTTCTCCTCGCCGTGATGTTTTTCCATCTCACCCCTGTATCGCCAGGGATTTTCAGAGCACTAATATGCCGGTTACCAGTTCGCTTTCTCCTGTAAGGGAGAGCTGACTGCTGTGTTTCACACAGACCCGCGGGTGTGTGCGCTTTCCCCCTCAGGGGTTTCAGGGAGCCGGAGCCTTGCGGACAGACCCCTTCACCTCCCTCCGCTCACCCACCTGGGGGGTTTGAGCGGAACGGCGGCGATTTGGGAGCAGATTTTAGTTGGAACGTGCATTTCGGAGCTGCCCGGAACGTCGGCGGTGGGGCGGCTGCTTCCCGGGGGAAGGCTCGGCTCCGTCCGGGCCGCTGCCGGAAGCAGGCGGGGAATGGGGAGCGGCTGGAGCGGCGCTCCCGCCGTGATTTTTCTCAAAAGGAATTGAGCGGCTCGGGACGGGGCATTCCCTTCCCCGCGGCTGCCTTTGGGTTGAACGTTTTAGGCTGCGTTCGGAAATTAAAGTGGCAGCACTCGCTTCGTCGAGTCAGCCCGGTGAGCCGGAGTTTCGGTGGTTGAACGGAGCTCTTGTCTCGCCGCTGAGAACGGAGCAGGGAGGATGTGAGGTTAGAAGTCGTTCCGATGTCCCCTCGTTGTGGTGGGAGTAAGGAGCCAGCTCCTCTCCCGGCTGTCAGGCGTCCCTGGATCGCAGCGGGCTCCCGCTCCCAGCCTGCCCTGAGGGATCCTTGTGGAACAGCGGCTGCCCACACCCGCGGTCGGTCCCGGGGGATGCTCCGGAGCGGCTCCCGGAGCTCGGAGCGCGGGCAGGTCTGACCTCCGTCGCTGATCGCAGCCATTTCTCTGTGAGGATCGAGGGATCCTTGCTCCCGCTTCCTTGCACGGCTGCGCCTTCCAGGGAGCAACTCTAGGAGCTAAAAGGAAACAGCGAGGTCTGAAATGTTGGTACTGACAGCAGCCCGTGGTGAGATGCTTTTATTAAATTTGGGGAGTTGTAATTAATAAAGGTTTCTTCAATGGGGCTATAAAATAAGAATTACCTTTTCCACAAAAAAAAAGTTGTTTTTGAATTGTTTGTTCATAATGTTCCAGGTATGAAGGAGTCTTTTGGCACCTGGGGAATGTTTTAGGGGTGGGTATGGTGATGGTGGTGGCCTTGGTGATCTGGAAGGTTTCTGCCAGCTTTGATGGTTCTGTGTGATTTCGAAGTGCTTTGCCCTAGGTAGATTATTGTCCTGATTTTGGGATGTGCTAATGATGACAGTGGGGCACCTCCGTAGGGTAATGTTGGTCAGGGAAGGGAGTACAGAGAAAAGAAATGTTACAATAAGAAAATATTTCTGCCTCTTTTAAGGCACACTGAGTGCATTTGCTGAAGACGTGTGGGGTTTTTTTGTTTGGGTTTGGTTTTGGTTTTTTTTTTTTTTTTGGTGGGGATGTTTTGGCTTTTTTGGGGGTTGGGTTGGAGTTGGTTGGGTTTTAAAAGTTTGTTTGTTTGTTGGTCTTTTTGTCTGGTTTGGGTTTTTTTGTTAGCCAAATAATCTCCATACTTGGACCCTCTTGCTTCTAAATTAGCTTCCAGCACATGAATGCAAGAGCTGGGAACTACCTTAGGAGCCCTAGGCACTGGCACAATGTTTGTTTGAGGGATCAGGGGCTGCAGTTTGCCATCACCACCACCAAAAACTGCCTCAAAGCCAAACAAAAAATATACCCTCATAAATAAATGAACCCACATAATGAAACTTGGGGGTTTCTAAGTAATGATCCCACAGCCAGTTCTCCTGCCAAGAGTCTTTCTTGTACTTTAGACATAAGACAAAATAAATGATACAGAAATACGTTATTTTTTTTCTCAGCACATATTTTAAATCTGTCATACCCTGCAGTCTGGTTATGTATTCAGGTGGCTCTCAGAGGGCTTCTTGTGAGCAGGATGTCATGTGGAAGTCTGGTTTCCACAAACTGGATTGAATAAACTGATTATTATGAAAAAGAAAATCAAGAAATTCATTAATTGACTTGAAATGGCTTATGGTTTTAGTGGGCATGATAAATTTTATTTTGAATTTAACCACAAGTATTTTTTTAGGTACATCTCTGTTATCTCAGTCCTGTGGTATTTGGAAGCTTAACTGGAGCTGTGCTGGGTTTGCACACTTGTCCTTGGGCAGGTTTGTTTCCATCAGTGCCTTGCTTCACTGGGATGTGACACATGGAGCCTTGATTTTAAAATAGTTGGGAGGAATAAAGAGAAAAAAGTCACCAGTAATACACTTGATTTTGGTTTTGGCTTTTTCTAAGGTAGAAGCATTAAGAATTATTTTGCTTTTTGTCTTCTTCAGGGCTCAGAGATGGATTCACCAGAAGGGGCCACTATTAGAAGTGAGCAGAAATTCAGGTAACTTGTATTAGAGTTAATGCAAACCTGCCTCTTAATGAAAATCTGAAAACACAGTGGAAATAAACTGAATATTGAATACAAGAACAACATCATACCTGAAAATTTGAAATTATCCCAGAAGCTGGTTTCTTCACTGACCACATACTTCATGCTCACTCAGGTTGTTTCTGAGGAATAAATAATGAGAAGAAACAATTTGGGCTGAATGTAGCAGGAAGGCATGGGGTTCTCAAACACATTTTACTTGTAGGCAGGAGCTGGCAACCATACCTACATGTTTATTGCTTTGCCTGAGGCCATTTCAAGTTGAACATTATAGTTTGACCTAGATAGTTTCAGGTGATTGTGAAATAAGTGGTGTTAATCATCTTTATTACCACGTTACAAGGAACTGAAAATCTGTAAAGGCAGGTTGGAAAGTCAGGAGAGTTCTGAGGTTCTGTACTGCTGAAATCCCTGATTGTAAGAAGTGATTTTGCTGTATGGTTTATATGCATTTTCACTTTTTTCCTGAATAATCATGAAAGACACATTTTCCTCACAGTTCCCTGTGCTGGTTTGTGGGGATGTAACACCAACACACCTCTCAGAGGGAACTGTGGGGAGTAATGTCTAAATAAAATAAATAAAAGTGAGTTGGATGAACCCTTGATCTGAACCAGCATGACTGCTGTGTGATCATAAATGAGAATAAAATATTCCACTTTTTCCCAGAAAAAAACCCAAAAGTTTGTTTTCTTGGAATATTGTGACTTGTCCCTTTGAAATAGTTCTACTTCTTTTCTATCACACATATATTATTTCAGTCGTTGGACAATCTTCTGCCTGCTTTTTTCATAATTTCATTGGAAATTATGTTTGGCTTGCCCAGTGGCCTGGAAGTTGGGAGTTGTCACTTTGGATCTCAGAGACAGTAGTGATTTGAAGTTGTTGCCTTTTTTTGGCTGGCATTAACCATGCGCATTGACTTGTCTGAAACGGCAAAAAGGCTTCAAGGGTGTTGTTGGTTTGGGGGAGTCTGTGAGCTGGTGTGGCTGCCCATCTCATCCTTGTGTAGGAATGGAAAACTCTGTTCCTGCAGGTTGGTTGGTGTTTTGCAGAATCTTTCATGGCTCAGGTGAACTTCTGGAGTCAGTCCCTGAGCCCTTCAGGCGAGCCAGGAAACGAACAATGAACACTTTTGTTTTCTGTGTTCAAGAAAATTCCTAAAAAGCCTCATAAGAAAGCAGCCTGGGGACCTTCTCCTGGTCATTGGGACGGGGGTGAGTGCAGCAGTAGCCCCAGGAATCCCAGCACTCTGCTCCTGGAGAAGCTGCATCGAGGCTGTCCTTGGAGCAGCTGAGCAGCTGGAGGTGCTGCACCCCGGGGATGTGGCTGAATTCCGTACCAAAGTAACCAAAGAGAGAGACCTGCTTGTGGTTGCACATGATCTCATCAGGAAGATGTCACCAGTGAGTATGTTTATAACCTCTGTTCATTCCTAAAACTACTATGTACTTTTGTTCTGTTAGAAGGAAAGGCTGCTTCCAAAAGTTCAAATTTTTTCTGGTGAAAATGGAAATTTTGTGAGCACGTTGTACACTTTGGGGAGGCTAAAAAGTCCCTGAGTTTTAGTATGTTAGAATTCATCAGAATTAATGCAAACAAGAGTCCTGGCTATTAAATATTTGCTGTCACGTTTCTGAGAAGTGAAAGAGGAATTTCCATATCTGTGGCTGTAACTGGAGAGACCCTGAGAGTAGAGGTAGGCCTTGAGGCTGCTGATGGGGTCACACACTGAATCTCTGGGGCAGCTCTCACTTCCCTGAGGACAGCCTATGTTTTCCCAGTCTCAGTCATCCATCTGAGTTTCCAGAGGTTTTCAAACTGTGTTAAGACCTTTGCCAAGTCTTCCTTCCAGTTGAAATAATCTGGGTGACAGACATAGTGCCAAGTGTAGGCTGGGGTGAGCCTCTCAACAGGCCCACTGTGAGAATAAGTCTGCATGTGTTCATAGCAGAGTTAATCATTAATAAAGTTTTCTCAGCCAGGAATGAGAAAACAGAACCCCCCCTTTAATAGTGTATCCCAGGACACACTGAATAACTGAATACTGATAAAATACTGGTATGTCTGAATCCAGGGTAAGCTAATTTTAGTGTAGTTTTATTGTACTTGTATTGCAAGCTCTCTTGAGAAATTGTTTGGAGCTACACTAAGTAGAGGCAAGAGCAGTGGAACAAATGGAGATTAGTTTTGGTTGGTGTGCTGTTGAAGCCCTCTTTTTCAGGAATGCTGTGGCATTGAGTAGCCAGATGTGTGGGTTCCTGTGGGAGGCAGTTGTGTCAGAGCACAGGGATCTGATGGATGCTCCTCTCCTTTTCCTCAGCGCACCGGGGACACGAAGCCCAACTTCTTCCAGGATTGCTTAATGGAGGTGTTTGATAATTTGGAACAGCACATTCAGAACCCTGTGGTTCTGCAATCCATCCTGAGGCTCATGGAGAGAGGCACAATGGTTCTGACTACAAACTATGATAATTTGCTTGAAATATTTGGGCAGCAACAGGGTAAACCTATGGAATCTTTAGACCTTAAGGATAAGGATAAGGTATGATGAGAGCAGTAAAATTATTAGACTTATTATATGATAAATCAACACATAAGCTGTGTGTTTTACTGTTTAAAGAGTCAAGACTAAAAGCTGTTAATTGTTAAAGCTTGTCTATGCTACAGCAGATGTCCAGACATTTCTTTTCTTTTACATCTCTCTTTATTCTGAATAATCTGGTAACAGTTACCAAGGAGAATTTCAGTTACTCGTTTGTAAATGGCAGTTCCCTGCCATTTACTGGAAAAAGCCCACAAATTATTTAATTTATGTAGTCATTGTTAAAATTCCAAACAGAATTTCACCTGGCTGGTGGTAGTTAATTTGCTGTTCATCCCTTTTCTGTCAGTGCTGTTGGAACTTGCTTCTTGGTTGACTGGCTGTTTAACCCAAAAAGCCAGAGACAGTTATCAGCCAGCACCTCTTTGTTATGATTTAAAGTGAGCTGTGTAATTAGTAATCACAATCTCTTGCTGTAGCAAAGTGCAAAAGGAGTTGTTTGTGCTTTCAGTGGTTTATAAGTCAGTTCATCTGTGTGGTTTTGCAGATCCCTGGTATGGTATGTTATAACAAAAGGATGTATCTTGCATGATGTGCTTTAGGTTCTTCAGTGGGCAAGGGGCCATGTAAAGTATGGAGTTCTTCACATTCATGGCTTATACACAGATCCCTGTGGAATGGTGCTTGATCCCTCGGGATATAAAGATGTTACTCAGGATCCTGAAGTCATGGTTTGTATGATCTTTAAAATTTTGATTATATTTTACCAAACAGTTTTCTTATAATCACTGCAGACAAGATACCTAAAGCTCTGTATGATCATATAAATGAAATACTTGGGGACCAGGGAAATTAATCAGAATTATTCAGAGAGGTGGCTCTGTTGCAGGGGCAGTCTGTGCCCTTGGGTACTGTGGCTGTGTAAATCACAACCAAACCCCTCAGCTGGATGTCAGTTTGTATTTATCTTTGGAAAGAACAGGAGCCTCAAAATACTGGACACCAGGACAAGGATTCATCATCATATGATTGCTAGATTTCTTAAGGGTTTAAACTGATACCAGCTCTGGATCCTGGACTTAATGGTGTCTCAGCTGTCATAGAAAGTCATTTGGTCAAGAATATTCATTTTCCTTATTTAGAGATTGACCTAACAGGAACACAATATTCTGTCACCCTAATTCTTTCAATTTAAATTCCCTTGCCTGCAACACTTACGTGCCTATTTAAATTCCATGGAATGGCTTGGGTTGGAAGAGACCTTAAAGATCATCTTCCAACTCCCATATTTGATAATTATGATATTATGATAATTTTTCTGGGTTTGTTTTTTTTTTTTTTTTTTTTTGTGTAGGAACAATGGTTATGAGATGTCAGTTTGACCTGGTCCCAAAACATTTGCTTTTTTCAGGTCACTACTGAGGTTCTGCTCTGCTGGTCATTTTCTGGCTGATGTATTTTAGAAGTTCTGACCTTGGCTTTTGTCTGTGAAGTAAATGTGGCTCTTTTTTTGTTTCTGTTCCTTCACAGGAGGTTCTTCAGAACTTGTACCGAACCAAATCTTTTTTGTTTTTGGGTTGTGGAGAGACTCTGCGTGACCAGATATTCCAAGCCCTTTTTCTTTACACAGTAAAGAACAAAGTGGATCTAGAACATTACATGTTGGTGCTTAAAGAAAATGAAGACCACTTTTTTAAGCTCCAGGCAGATATGCTGCTGCATGGAATAAAAGTGGTGTCCTATGGGGACTGCTTCCAACAATTCCCAGAGTATGTCCAGGATCTGACTGCTCAAATCTGCAAACAGAGAAGTCCAGGTAATGTGGCCTCTTCAACAGCACAGTCTGGAGCAGGTACTGGGCACTTTGACCTGAAGTTAGGGTTTGGTAGCAGCCTGGGCTGGAGTAATCATGTCCTGGGGGAATTCTCAGTCTGCTAAACCATGATGAAGTTGCTTAGCCGTATTATTTGAAAAATTGTGTCGATTGGGGAAGTTCCCACTGACTGGAAAAGAGGAAACACAACCCCCACTTTTAAAAAGGGGAAAAAGGAAGACTTGGGGGATGTGGGTAAAAGATGGGTTGGATGGTCACACTCAGGGCTGTGGTCAGTGCTTTTATGATGGAAGCTGTGTCCTCCAGGAGTCTGTGTCAGCACCAGGACCATGTCATGGCTTTGGGGATGTGGACAGTGAGCATGAGTGTGTCCCCAGCAGCTGACAGCAAGCTCAGGGCTGTGGTTGTAGGGAAGGGGTCACATCCAGAGGGACCTGCATAGGCTGGGGATGTAGGGCTGGGCAATCACCAAGGCCCTGCAGCTGGGTCAGGGCAATCACAAGCACAAATCCAGGCTGAGGAAGAGCAGATGGAGCAGCCCTGGGGAGGCCCTGGGGGTGCTGGTGGGTGAGAGCTGCACAGGCCCCAGAAACCCCCCAGGGGAGAGGGTTCTGCTCCTCTTCCCTGCTCAGGTGGGACCCCACCTGCTGAGCTGCCTTCAGCCCAGGGGTCCCCAACATCAGAAGGACATGGAGCTGCTGGAGGTGGGTCCAGAGGTGGATAACAAAGATGATCAGGGGCTGCAGTACCTCTGCTTTGGAGACAGGCTGTGAGAACTGGGGCTGTTCAGCCTGGAGGAGGCTCTGGGGAGATCTTAGAGCAGCCTTCCAGTGCCTAAAGGGGCTCCCAGAGATCTGGAGATGGACTTTTGGACAAGGGCACCAAATTGAAAGGGCACAGATTTAGATTAAAGAGAGCGTGTTTTCATGATCAGAATGGTGGGACCCTGGCACCCTTCTCTGGTTGCCCAGAGAAGCTGTGGCTGCCCCATCCCTGGAAGTGTCCAAGGCCAGGCTGGATGGGGCTTGGAGCAATCTGGGATAGTGGAAAGTGTCCTGGCCCCTGGGTCAACAGTGGAACTGGATGAGCTTTAACATCCCTTCCAGCCCAGACCATTGTGGGGTTCCAAATATAACCCTGCTGTTTGGGGATGGTGCATTAAGGTATAAAAACTCCCTGGATGCTCATGTGTGTTGCTGATGTCTCTTACACTCCTGTAGATGCTGAACGGGTGGACAGCACAACGCTGTTGGGTAAGTAAGGTTTTTATTTTCACAGAAAGTTCCATACTCCTACCAACCAACACAAGAGAAAAATACCCCTCTTATGTCCAAAGTAATTAAATAATTACTGTGCAGAGCTCTGAGTTAGCTCTGGAAGTTTGCTGAATGCTCTTTCATTACTCTCTGGTTTTCTTTCTGCCTAACACCAGGTTACTGGTGGCCTTTTCAGGTATATCAAGAGACAACAAATGATAGTATTACCTCAGAATACTCTGGTGAATGTTAGTAACTTTTTATATACATTTTCTGGAGCTTTTACATGCTAACATCAATGAGATTTTTGGCTTAGACTTCCAAATACAGGTTTCTGTTCCAAAAGCCTTCCTTAAGGGGGTCAGGAAGAGTGAATCTCAATGGTGTGGTACTGAAGGTGATTTTTCAGCTGAGCTGTTCAGGTTCTTTTGTGGTATTCCTATGAATAACCCAAGCAATAATACATTCCAATTGATGGAAAAATATAATGAAACAAGAAGATTCCACTCCTGAGAGATCTGTGCTGCTGCAGCCAACATCAGAATTGTGTAGAAGTATCATTGGGTACTGCATGTAAGAGCCTTTGGCAATGCAGGAGGTGAAACCCCTGCTCTTTCCCAATCGAAAAGCACACAAGCTCCAAGACACTTGTGTGCAGGTGTAAAGTCAGAGATTAGTTTTGTAATTCCAGTGGGATTTTAAATTTACCTTTCTTTCAACTGAATTCAAAAATCCCATTTTCAGTAAAGTACTATTAGGTGGAAAAGAAACCAAAACTTTGAGTACAGTTTATTCCAGTCCCTCTTAACAGTCCTCCTTTACTAACTTGTTAGCATCATCTTTAGGTAATTTTAGCACCTGTTTACATGTACTTCAGAATACAGACCAAGTAAAACACCCAGGATTATTGTGTGTAATACCCCACAAAATCTAAGTGAATGCTCTGGTTTTGAAGGAATTTCTATTCCATTCATGTTGCTCTCCAGTTATGCTGTTTATGTACTTCTAACAGCAGCTTACATCAAGGATTTCTGTTGCAGACTTCAGGAATGGTTCAGCTTGGGACCACTGGAATAATCTATTTCAATCTTCCAGCTCAAGCTGGGGCCTCTGAATAAGGGATCCAGGCTCACTTGTGAGCTCCAGAGGTGTTAAATTAGCTCCAGTAAAAGGCAGCTGAATTCTGAGCTAAGTCCCTGCTGTTTGTGTCAGTACTAGAGATGTTTTGGGAAAGAGCTTGAGCCCAGACCTTTAGCAAGGTTAATGTTACATGTAATTCAGAATCCAAATAGGAGAACCTCAGGGGACCAGGATTGTGTTTATCTTGCTAGCTGGTGCTTATAATAAAAAGTACACCAAGCACATGGATGTAACAATGTTAATTTGTTTTCTTTCCCCTCTCTCACCCCAGGAACTTCGTGTGTGGACTGTGCTAAAAGGAAATTAGGAGAAAGTGGCACAGATTCTCCTAAGAGGATCAAGCAGTCAGATAATGATATCCCCACTCTGGAATGAAAAAACCCCACCACCCCAGAAGCTTTTTAACAGTAGGTGTTTTACATCTGCTGCATGGAAAGTTGTGAGCTGGTATTTCCATGATTTTAAGTGGAATAAAACAGTATGTACTAGCTTTCCCTTTTCTAAAGCCATAAATGTGTCGTGTTTGTAAAGCTTGAGAGTCAAATGAGTCATTCCCTGGCACTGCCACACACTCAGGCAGGACCTGCAGGGTCAGATAGAAGCAGATGCAACTTCTCTTTGTGTCTGTGTGAAGCCACTTGGACCAAACTCTTCCCCAAGTGAAGCCACACAATGTTGGAATCTGCCAGAAGTGCCTCCTGGCACAGCTGCCTTTGAAATAGAGGGGTTTCAGTTCTGCCAGCAGCTCAACTGCAGGTGCATTTCTGGATTCTTCAGGGGTCCTGCAGGCTTCAGTCTCTGATCCCCAGGTCATAGAGAACAGTGCTGTTCCACATGTATGGAACAAGCATGATGACCCACCTGCTTTCCACTTCTGGCATGAGGATTTGTTTTTCCGTTGGTAAGGCACAAGATCAGCTGGGGAGGAAAGCTGCAACAGTGCTGCATGTGCAGGGACAGACTGCAGGGCAGGCACTCCCTGACCTCTCTGCAGGGGTTCCTGTGGAAATGTTTAAATATTGCTACATCCCAGATTGTGCTGCCTTGGACAGCAGGTAACAAAGTCTTGCAGTGGAGTGAAAACCAGTCAGGATCAAAGGATCCATCTGCAGGTAACTCCTGGTGTGTAAGTTTGCCTTTGGTTAAATGCTCCAAGGCTGAAGGTGAGGCCCAGCAGTTCCTGGTATTTCCCACACCTGCATCATCTTGGCAGCAACACAGAATTCCCACTGCAGCTGCCAGCACTGGTGAGCACCTACAGTTTTCCAGTCAGCTGCCTCTCCCCTCAGTGTCTGCAGGAGAGCATGTCCAGGGCTGTTCTTTGTGCTGAGGGCACAAAGAGCACCTGAAGGGCTGAAGGATTGCTCCTGTCAGGTTTCCCTGTGGTTGTTTCCTAAGGATTTCTATTGTGCCTTCTGAGAGCAGGTCACAGTGTACTGAGGTTTTACAGGGAGGGCAAGAGTGACCTTTCTCTCTGAACTGTGCTTTGGCAGGTTTTGCTCCCTTGTTGCACAACCAACTCCTGCAGTTCCCTGGGACAAAAAGCTTCAGTAGGTGCACTGTGGGAAGCTGCTGTGGTCCTGCAGGCCCTCAGGCAGCCCACAGCCACCCTGTTCCTCTGAGAGGGTCTGTTTACATCAAGATCACTTCTGAAAATTGTCTTTCAGCATCACACCTGTGACACTACTACCCTCTAACATAAGCTTTTGCAGGGAGCATGAATGGGCTACTTGGGAAATGTGCATCCTGACAATCAGAACATTTCACTTGTTGCTTCAAACTGAAGCAAAATCCATTGAAGTACTCATGACCCTTATTACTACCACTATTTAAACCCTAAAGTCACGCAATTCCTTATGTGCTTGAAGTGAGTCCATCACAGGCAATCCCATCCCTCCCCTTGTAAGGATCAGCTTACACCCAGCACTGGTGATTCTTCCCTTGTGGACACTGCTGAACTGGACCTTGTCCAGCAGCCTCCCATCTCAGGGGCCATCTATTGTATCCCCAAAAGCAGGAGTGAGGGGTTATCTCCTAATGCATCTGGTACTGGATTCTGAAGTAAGGCACTGATGCTGACTAATGCCTCAGAGTAAATAACTTTATTAAATGAAATGTAGCACTAACACAAGTGAACATCTGTATTCCCATGAAACACATAACACTCCTGCTCAGACAATCTTCCTCCCTGAGGCAGGATCCCCACAGGCCCAGCACATGAAAGGCAGGTATGTGTAAGCAACCCACAGGACAAAAGGAACCTGCTCTGTGAACACAAGATATAATTATTATGAACCACAAACCAAGGGAAGCTCTTCAGCACACACAGAGGTGGAACATAAGCCAGGTAAACTGAGTCCACCTTTCAGTTTTCTGTACCCAACATCATTAACTTTTCATCAAAAGTTCATTAACTTTCATCTGCTTCGATGAAAAACGGCCAGCAAAGTAACTTCAGTGTACTGGGACAGCTGCATAACAAACCAATATTTTTCTATTATAATAGAAATAAATATATATTTCTATATATATTTAATTTGCCTCTATAGCATCTGACTCATTCTTTCCACTTCTGTACGAGGTGAAATAGCTCAGAGGTGAAATTTTTCAAGCTTACATCACAGCTCTAGAGCTGCAGGCAAGTTTTTGTACAGTTCACTAATACTTGTTAAGGTTGCAGTGGAAGACTGGAGTCTTTCTGGTTGTCACAGAAGTCACCCAAGATAATGAGCACACTCCAGTACCTTACTGTTTTAGGAAAGAGGAAACAATCCTATCTGAAAGGCAAAGAGATGCAGCTGCAACACAAAAGGTCCTGACTGGAGCAGTGAGCACCTGAACAGCACACTGGCACTATGGACTTTTCCTACAAAAAGCAAGAGGCTTGTTCTTTAGGATACTACAGTTATGGAACTGAACCTGCAGCCCTTCTTTGTACAGCCAACATACTTGGAATGAAAGCTTTGGGTACCAGTGTGCAGACCTGAGAAACAGCCTCAGGCTCTCACTCCTTAACAAAACTGCATCAAGGAGTAGCAGTTGATTCCCTTAATATTTTGCAAAACCGCTTCACTTGAAAAGTGAACATTTCCCTGTCAACCTCTAATAGCCACATTTGAACTCAGGTTTGTAACAGCTGCAAGCCCAACTCCTGTTGTCACCTGGCCCTGTCACCATCCACGTGCTATTCCAAGAGGGAACTATAGCTGAGCTTCTCTGCTGTGTCCTGCTCTTCCCCCTCTGGGTACTCGGTAAGATCCAGGGTCAGGACTTGGCTGAACATGATATCATCGTGCTGGGAAGAGGGAGGATCACAGCATGTAACAAACACACTTCTGGGACTTGAAATCAGCTTTTCATGCAATCATGAGCTTGAGTTCCCCACAGGATGTTCCCTGGAGCAGGTACCTGCACAGCAGGACACACCCAGCCACCGACTGTGCGTGTGAGCCACTGGAGCAACACTTCAGGTGTGCCCCAGCACTTCACCAACCCCTTGCGAATTATTTCACCAGAATTAATTGTTACCTCAGGACACACTCCAATCAATGCATCTGCCTTGCAATAAAACTCTTCCTTCAGGGATATAACTATCATTTGGAACTGTTCATGTGCTTGCTCCCTAATGAAACTTGAGACCTTTGGAAAGAAACCAAGTGTTTCAGTTAGTTCTGGCAACCTGAAACAATGCTGGGATTAGGGAAGAACTGAACTGTGCTAGCTGCAGGATTCCATCAGAAAATAAGATTGCTAAAATGAGAAATAAACCAGTTTTAAAAGCCAGATATTGTGCATGGTTTTAACACAACCCCTCAGGTGTGTCTCTTTTTCAAAACATTTGAGAAAATAATGTTTCATTCTAATGAATAAAGCTCTAAAAAGATACCAGTGCCAATGAATAACAATTTTTGCTTAATATAACTAGAATGGAAGGTGGAAATTCCTAAGTAAGTTTTTTTAAAAAGTGTGAAAAAAGTTTGCTACTGGCTCCATAATAATTTTAAATTAGTTCACTGTAGACAGCATCAAGTTTCTCAATGACAATGCAACTTAAAGATAGAAAATTTAAGTTGTTAATTGGTGAGTATTGCAATGTCCCCCAGTACAAATTAAATGCTGCATAAAGGAAAACCAGTACATTTTTAATGAGCCCTCTGCCTGCACACTTCTACCTACATGACATGGAAGTTAATTTTTTAATGGAAAAACTGGTAGTAAGTCACAGGAAAAACTGTTTTAAGTAAGTAAAAACTCCACAATAATTTCAGAGTATAGTTCCAATTAGTGAGAGACATGCTTTAATACACCATCAGTCTGAAAGAATGGAAAGAAACAGATTAATTTCATAGGATAACAAATGGATACCAGTGAGTACCAGCAACAATATTTCACAGATCAGTTCTGCTCACTTGCAGTATATAATTTTAGCTGTGTTTGAATTGAGAAATCCAAGTGCATAGAGGCAAAATCTCCTCTTTGTTTCCAGTGTTTTGACAAGAATTGTGCTCAACACATCCACCTCCCTTCTGCCAGGCAGAATGAGCCTCCTCAGAGAGGCAAAGGGCTCACTGCACTCTGTTCATCATCATCAGCTCTGTTAATGCACCAGAGGTAGCCTACATGGGAAGCTGGCAGTGTCCCAGAAATCCTCCCCTTTGTGCAATGTGTACAGGACTGGGGCATATCTAACTCCAACAGGAACTTCTTTGGATTAATAAAGTCAACCAGGTAAGGGCATGATGTGTGTCCCTGCCAGCTCCAGGAAACACCAGGCAGCCACCCCAGCCAGCTGCAGAGATGGGCAGGGCTCACCCCTGACACACCACAGCTTCCATGGAATGAGCAAATGGGAAGTTCAGCAGTGAATGGGTAACAGCAAAGGAAAGCCTGGAGTCAGCCTGCACTGCTCCAAGACATCTGAGCCCAGAAAGAATAACACAGAAAACACAGTACTCATATTTAACCAGAATACATCATTTTAGAGTGGTCCCAAGTGAGACTCATCAGCAGAGCAGGATCTGATAAAATCTAAGGTCTCAGAGGTGCCGTGTGATGTGTTTTTGTGAAGCTTGTTTTTAATCATGTGACAGAGCCAAACCCTAAAGCTTCCTTAGGGATCTTCATTATAGCCCCACTACATCCCATCTGATGTTGCTGAAACACACTGCACCAAATTAAAACAACCTCAAGGCCTAGGCAATCCTTGTGGACTTGCATCCCCAGGATTATTTATGGAATTCAGATTCAGGAACCTCTCACAGTGAGTCAGTAATCTCCAAGAAGGAATTGAATTCCATCTGGCAGGCACAAGTGGTAGAGCTTCCCCCTCTATCTATTCCAGAGGTACCCTCCAAGCAAATTCTGGGGTACTTGGCACATCACAGTTAATGGCATGAGGGGAAAAACCAACATGTTTTTGATCACCAAACTGCTTTTGTTAGGCTCCACCAAGTCTGACATTAGCAGTAATGCTAACAGAAATATTGTTCTGAAGAAAAACACTTCCACAGAAGAAAACCCAAGCCTATGTGGGGAGCTTTGGGATTCCTCCCTACAAACAATCCCCCTGTTCTGAGTCTCCCCCTCCCAGGGGCTGCCATCCACAGCTGCAATCTCTGCTGTTTGTGCTCCAGCTTCAGTTCTTGTTACATTGGACACTTACTGGCAAAAAGGGAAAGAGAAATTGAGAGGGCAGGAAGGTGTTTTAATCAAAAATAAAATGACTGGAGCAACAGCTTAATTGGTGCTAATGCAAAAACAGTTACTAAGCCAATTATATTAAACACTCCATTGACAGAATGGCTTGGTTTCCACATGCAGACACACTCCTTCCACTTCTCAGAGCCAAGGAACTCCAGGGCCTTACCAATTCCAAGCAGCACAACTCCCAGGTGCCCTCCAGGTCAGACTGTGCCACATGGATTACACAACACGCCTGCACACCTTCAAACTCCTCACCACCTCCTCTCACCTTCACAATTTAGAGACCAATCAAACACACTTAGATAAAGAAACCTAAATTTTTCTCCTATCTCACAGACTCTCATTACTTCAGCCCTAAATCCAGTCTAATTTGAAACAGGCTCAGTCAGGCTAATCAATCTCTGTATCCCAACTCCCTGCAATGGAAGTAGCCACCCTTCTACAAAAGGTACCAGATACTGTCAGTAAAAGAGCAACTTACTTTATCAATGTTTGTGTTGTCCAGTGCAGCATCTATCTCATCCAAAATAAAAAAAGGAGCTGGACGAAAGCTGCAGAAGACAAGAAAGTATTTTGCATTGAGATACCAAAATTTTGATCAACATTCTCATTACTTACTTACTCCATAAATAAACGATCATATTTTGTATTAGTATTATATTTATTTTAATTAAGTATCATTTAACATTGAAAAATAGACAAGAAATCAATTAAAATTAATATTTTAATTAACATGAAATTTTACATTGAATATACAAAGTCATGACAGATAAAGAATAAGGATTTCAGCAATGCTTGGACATTCCATTGCAAGATTTTTTTAAACATGCATGTAAGCATAACACTGTCTCCTTCTATCACCTACTTGGCCAGATACTTGGAGACTACCCTAATATTTCTTTTTTCTTTTCCCCTGGATATTCCCAGAACATTTTTTACCTGTGTATGGCAAACACAAGAGCCAGGGCTGCCACTGTTTTTTCCCCTCCTGACAAACTGTCCATCGGCATAAAGCGCTTGCCCGGAGCCACGCAGTTAAAGCCGATGCCTTCCAGGTAGGGCTCCTCAGGATTTTCAGGACTAAGGAATGCCTGGAAACAAATACATCTAAGTGTTAATAGTGAGATTTATCAAATTATTTAGATAGGTATTTTTTAGGTTTAAATACTGCCTGAGCTAGTGAGGAAACCAGTGAGTTTGCTTCATTTTTAGGGAACCCCTTCATCCATTCTGGGAGCAGCAGTACCTGGAGAATATGGCTTTGTTAACAAACCAGGAACCAAGAGGCTCAGTAACAAAACCAGCATGGAAATGGTGCCATGTATTTGTTATTTCCAAACTTTCAACCACTGAACAAACTTGATTTTATCACCTTTAATGTAACTACTTTGATTTTTAGAATTATTAAAATGTTAGACTTCAAGAGCAGATTTCTTCTTTTTGTCCTGGAAGACAATATATTTGCAAAATTGCCTTTTTTGGTGAAAGGTTAACTCTACAGAATCTAGCTTTGAGCTGGGCAAAGACTGCTTGTATTAAAGTCTTTTTCTGCACTTTGTATCCCTGTTCCCAGGGACAAAATTTAAAAGCATTATTTTAAAGGAACCACCATTTTTCCTAAGATCTTTGCTACATGGTTTATTTTTCTCATTAAAAGAAGAGACAATAAAATAATAGACTCATTCCCTCTGCACAAGTGGAGACAGGTAGAAGAAATTTCCTTATTTAACCCTCATTTCAAATGTCTCCTCTCACATCACAGACATCATGGAAGAAAACCAAACCAACACACAACATGCTGAAGGAAAACACAAAATCTTAAAACAGACATGAGTTCAATCCTCCACAGTCCATGGAATTTGACATAACCAAAGTTATGGAATTCCACAGTCTATGGAATTTGACATAACCAAAGCATTTGGAAGTTCCCTCTTGATTTTTGGTATTCATACAGGAACAGGAACAAAGATAACTGTGACACAATTTTTTTACAGCTTCTTAAAAGTTGCAAACATATTATGTCTGATTATGTTTCCTAAATATTTAAGTGGGGTAGAAGGTTCTTCAAGACCTTGTACAAAACACTAGCAGTGATTGATGATTTTCAGTTGTCTGTAACAATGATTATTATTTGTATAACTTGATGTGTAAACCAATGTTATTTTTAAATGAAGTACTCAATTACACTCCACACCTGTGTTCTCATAATTTACAAGTCTGCTAAAAGAAAAGAGTAAAACTAAGCCAAACTGAGCAGTTCCTAATTTTGCTTGCAGATTACCTCTCTCTCTAATGTCAAGCATACTCTGGCTTACTGCCTATTCCTTCCCTGACCCTAAACTTCTGTAGTCTTTATCTCTGTAATTTTCTTCTTAAGGACTGAGACAGTCTTTGGGAACCACAAGTGCTACTTTATTCCAGGTAACAAAGCATCCAGTAAGGCCAAGTCCCTGAGCATGACAAACCTGGGCACTACTGTTCCTGCAAAGCTTCTTGTAGATCCTGTCAATGGCTATGGAGGCATGCTCAAAGCACTGGCTAAACCTCTCATATCTCCTTTTCTTCACCTCTTCAAATTCCTGCTTGCATATTCTGGCCTCCTTTCTGCTGGTCTCAAAAGCTATGGAAAAAAAAAAATCACAGGAATTACTCCTTAAGAAGTCTTTGAACACAGGACAAATATATGCTGGGTACCATGAGCAGCATCGAAGAAAATACTTATTGCAGAAAAAGGAACATACCAACATAGTGTGAGTTTCTTTCCAGATTTCAAATGGAGGCCCCATAAACCAGCAAAGCTGTGATGTATTCAATCTGCTCTGAGCCACATTTGTCTGCAGCAATGAACAATGTTCTTCTCCCAAAATTCCTTCTGGGAGCCAAGCAGCCCCAAGCAGCACCAGCACTGACCTGGTACAGCTCCAGAACCTCTTAAGTTTCTTACATTCTTACTATCCTCAAAACTCTCTGGAGATACTCATAATTTTGCAGAAATGCTCATGTCTGAGTTTTGGACAACATACACCGTTCCTTCAGTTACGTAAGAAAAATTTAAGCAATTTTAAAATTAAAGTCAGTACTAATCAGAAAACAAATAAAAAGTTTATGATGTCATGTGGGGAAAAAATATCTTCTCAATCATTCAAACTATATTTCAACAAATTACTGCATACTCAAGTATATGTTAATGAATTGTTTACATATAATTAAAAAGATAACTGAGGATAAACACTTAAGCACAAAACAATACCTTAATATCTGAAAGAGGCAAAGCCAGCAGGACCAGCCCCAAGAAGAGGAATTTCAATTAGGATGGAATCACAAAAGTGACTGACATGAAAGACTCAGTGTTACCATCTAGAGATTCCTGGAACTTGTTCCGAGCCATCTGTAACTTCTCTCCAGCTCTGAGGTTTGGAGCTGCTGTCTTCATTAATGTGACCTCTTTAGATTTGATTTCCTGCTGCATTTGCTTCATGTGATCCTCTATATCTCTATCAGATTCTAGTTCCTAAGTAAAAAACCAACAGAGCAATCTAATTTGCTTTTAGGGCAAGACATTTCAATAAACACAGCAAGGATTCATGGTTCCTGAAACAATTACCCCACTCATTAATAGCTTTAACTTGAAACACAACTGAAAATGCCACCCACGTCTTGGTTCTTGCAATGGATCTACCAGGCCCTCATTCTTCTTTCCCAAGACCTTTAAAAACAGAGAGCCAATTATTTTCCCTTGATTCCCTTTTAAAAATACAACACAGGAGCAGGATTATTGCTTTACTCCTTCATTTTTAAAGAAGAGGTACTCAGTGAATTCTTTGAAGTAAGTTCTACTGATGACAGTCATCCTTTGCTCTGTGCTTAGCCTCTGACATTTAACTTTTCCTCAAGATTAAAAAAGAAAAAAAAAATTACAAAACCTGCTGAGAGAATGTGACCTAATGGGCTGTTAGACAGGGAAGGATGGGAAGCCTTGGTCTCTGCAAACAGAAGGTAAAAAATCCCCCACAGCCGTCCTTGGGTTCTGGAGTTTTGAGCCTTAACATACAAAGTTGGAACTTCAAGGCAGACAGTAAAGGAGGAAGGATTTAAAAAAACCCATCAAGGTTATATGAAATCTCTCAATTCCATTTTAGTGGCTCAGGTAAGCTGTAAGTTAAAGCCAGTTATATGGGAAAGGGACCTATCCAGAAATCCCACACATCAATGCTATGTCACGAGTACAAAACCAGAGCACTTCAGCTTAGCAGTGGTCACTTAAAGAGCAGGGGGAAGAACAAAATAAACAGTAAGTAAAATATCTTTCACAGAAATAAAAATCAAACACTCCATCTCTGATAATTTCAGGCAGAGATTACCTTTAGGTCAGCTTCTAGGGTGCTGTAGTCTATCTGAATTCCCTCTTCCCTTTCATAGATCCCTGACAGAGTCTGGGTGCCTTCTACTTCAGTTCCTAGCTGTAAGATGAAGGACATTGCAGTTCAGAAATACAACAGTTAACTTTGAAACTGTAAAACCAATTCATTGAAAGGTTTTAAAATTAAGACAGTGGTAACATGGTATGAGGTAAACTTAATCCATGGCTCTTCCCCTGGCCCAAATGGGGTGGGCAGTTAAGATCTCATGAGCCTAATGAACACACACACCTAATAAATGAAGATGAAAACATCTACTAAACTCATCTTCAAGCTATGTTAACAAAGCAGCAATCTGTTTATTACATATTTACAACAGTGTGCATACTGTAAATGTCCTGATTGGAAAGATGTACACTCCCTGATACCTCAATCCCTTTCAAGGGGAGGCTGAAGTGTGTAAGCTGAGCATTTCTTCTACTCAAATTCAAAAGAATCAAGGAGTTTCAGCCCTGTATAGCATAAGCAGAGTATCTTCTACACTCTGAATTTCAAACAGTCACTTTCCCTCCAATGAAACATGTGCTATCCCTCATTATTAGACCCCTTTCCCACTAAGATTCTTTCTTGGAACCAAATCTTGCTGGTCTTCTCAATGAGATTAATTAAGAATCCACATTGTTATTTCTTCTGCTCCCCTCCTTGGTTTCCTCTCTTCCTTATTCAGTAACAGTGAGAGCTGAATTCCTACACATTCTGATCACTGGCAGTCCTTGCTCTTTCCCTTCACAGACTGCCCACCCCACCTCCCTGCCTGCCTTTTGTCTGCTGCCCAGTACACACCTATCCTCCAGCAAAAATACTTTTCTAAGGAATGGGTTCCAAAAGACTCCTTCCAAATTCACACACTTAAGTTCTTCAAACCCACAGCTCATTTCTTTTGTAACAGTGCAGAAAGTTAATTTCTCCTCACAAAATGTATGTTAGAGAAAGAGGGAAGATGGAGACAAGTAATAAGGGGCAGTCATCAGAGAGAAGGAATGTTTCTATTTTAGCCTATCCCTGATTTCTGTCAATATCTACATGTACTAAACACTAGAGGATGATTTTATACAGAGCATTCATATTATGGATGTTAGACCAAATATGATCTCAATCCTTGCCCATGCCTTATTTATTTACATTTCTGAACTGACCCCTATGTATCCTCTTATTTATCTTCATACCAATTTTTTTGTTGAATGGAAGAGACCTGATCACACAAATAGAGTACATTGGTTTGAACATTATTATGTAAGAAAAACAGTCCTGTAATGAAAGAGGATCTTTAAATTCATGAGTAAATGCTCCTCCATGATATCTGTCTTCTGTAAACTGAAATAAAGTACCTCTACTTCACTGATGTCATCCAGTGATCCAAACAGTAACTTGATTTTCAAGTCCTGCACTTTGCATTCAAGCAGCAGATTATGTCTCCTTAACCTCTTGGCTTCCAGAGAGGTTTCTAGAGCTGTAGCTTCCCTCTGCAACTTTGTGGCTTCTCTACATGCACAAAAGGCACAACTCAAAAGTTGAAACATCACTGCTAATAACATCCACAGAAAAGCAGCATGATAAATACATGATAAATGGAAAACAGATTCCAAGCACCAAGAGGGCTGTTTCCTCTGCAGTAACACCCAAACATCAAGGAAAGTGGTACTGTACTTCTGCCATCCCCTCCATTCTCCCAAATTACTCCAGAGGGAGCCTCAGTCTCAGTACATTGCCAGGTTCACTTTAAAAGCATGTTCAAATACCCATCTCTCTTAATTACAGCCTACCTCTGTTCAACTCTAGTGAACATGTATGGAGATTTGATTCTTCAACATGTAATCAAATATCTTTTATTATTACTCTTCTTGAAACAGCTTGATTCTTTGCAACCAATTCCTCTGACAGCAGCAAGATTCCACAAGTCTACCTAGCCATACTGTGCCAACATGATGGGTTTTTAAACATACTGATGACTCCTGATTAAGGGACATCAACAATAGACCACAGAACTGAAGTATAAACTGTCCACAAAGGAGCTGATTTAATGTAACAGTAGGACAAAATAATGACCTAAAGTTAGTATTAGTTTAAGGTATCCAACACATGAGAAGTCTGGAAAAATAACAATGAAATTGGAAAGTAAAAACGTTCCCATTAATCAGACCCACTGTACAAATCAAATTAAACTGTGACATTATGAGGGAACTTGACATGCCCCCAATAAAGCTGTAAGCTACTACATATTCACAAGAGATATCTGTGGTCAGAGATCACAGTGAGACCTAAGACTAGGTAGATAAGAAAATAATTCTATATGCTTTATGGGATGACTCTCTTGTAAAGTATTTCCTTCACACACTGAATTAGAAAAACACTGTTAAACTAAGGCACACTGTAGATGCAAATCACTATGTCTCTAATAAATCTTTCACAAGAAAACAAGATAAATCCAAACATATGATCAGGAAATCCCTTCTAAATATTATCCCTTTAATCATCTTCCCAGCAGCAGAAGTAGGAATTACCTGTTAAGAGTTAACATTGTCTTTCTGGACTCTTCAACTTCATTTTGGCTTTTTGTAATCTCAGATTTATGAGCACTTAATCTATCCTTAAGGTGTTG
>WEIU01021341.1:720133-739130 GCA_013389925.1 Aegithalos caudatus
GGTGTTGCTGCTCCTCCAGAAGTGCATTCACTTTTTTTAGAAGCTTTTCCTCATCCTGTATAGAAATATTTAAATTTTTAACCTCCCCCACCAAGAATCTAGATCTGTAACCTCTACTATACAGAAAGGAGTTAAAGGTTAAACCTGTTACATTCAAATGTTTTACAGCACAAGGTCTGAAAGGCACTGGGAAGGGGGGGGTTCCCCCACTTTGTGGCAGTTTTATACATTTCACTTTTTGTTTTTTTTGTTCAAAGCACATATTTTCTCCTTCCCTTTTCTCTGAACAAGCACAAGCTTGTTTCTTTAACAAGCACTATCAGCACAATACAGGATAAAGAACACTGTGAAGGAGGAACCCATACATATTACTTCAACTAAAAATCTAAATTGGTTTCATAGCATTATTAAAAATGTGTTAGTGGCTGTAAAGTAGCTTAAAGATGTAAAGCACCAGAGTTGCTTGCTCTTATTCATAAAATCTTCTGCAGAATCTGAGCCACATGCTGCTGGTTTTATCTATAGTTTTATGTTGCCTTTTCATATCAACTGAACAAAATCTAAAATAATACTGCACAGACAGCAATCCAAAACTTAATTTTTAGTAACTAGGTTATTTTTAATAATAAATAAGCATCCAAATACAGCAGTTTATTCCAAGGTTAAAATGCAATATGCATCTGCAGTTTTCCAAGCAATTACAAAGTCAACATTGAATTAACCCCTTGAAAAATTAATCCACAGCATGAACAAGATTTATTCAAAATTGCAACTGAAAGAATGCATTGAATTACAGAGAAAATGATTTTATTATTACCTTCTGTAGCTTGATAATCTCAGCTTCATCTTTGTGAATTGTCTCCCTCAACTTGCTGACTGAGTTTGTTAATTTTTGTAGATGCTCACGATTATACTCCAGCTGGATGTTCAGTCGTGTCCTCTGGTTTTCAAACTCCAGTCTAGTCAAAGCACAGGATTTAAAACCAGTTCTTACACAGCAGGCCAGTAACTGACTGGACTCTGTTTAGATACCATTACTGTATCTTCTGTGTGAACACAAAAACCTGCATTACATTGATTCTACCACACCACATCCCCTGGATATATGGGAAACCACAAAGATATAGTGATACTGATTAAACAAATACAATATAGAATATAGCCACATCATGGGAAGAGACACTTGAACTTCAACCATCAGTTCATTTTAACATTTTCCTTCTAAGATCTGTGGTGCAGTGACATGTCTGTGAGAGAGACACTAGCTGAGGCTGTCAGTGAAAAACATAATAACCTCCTTTCCTTGTAAGAGTATGTTCCTATACCAAACACCTGCATTTTACACCCAGTTTTCCTTAAGATTTTTCACACATGAGTGACCCTTCATGCTATTCTAAATCTGGCATAGTGCCATTTTTCAATGTGGGTATTAGAAAAATATTCTTTTTGTTTTTTACAAGAGTGCTACCAAAATAGCAAATGTTACCTTTCAAGTTTGTTGCAAGCTGTCACTGACTCTAACAAACCCAAACCACAGCAGTGATCTAACTAATCTACAGCAGTGGCCTCACTAATCCTTACAGTGACAAGGAGAATCCTCTACACTCTCCTGAGACTTTGTGTTATTTCCTGTGAGGGAGTTTCTCAAGTACCAGTGTGCCCAATCTAATGCCAAGCACTGGTTTAAATCTCAGTGACATATACCACCTTCTCTTATCAATCTCCTCTTGCTGTCTCACGTGTTCTTGTTCATACACACGAATATTTTCTATTCCAATTTCTTCACAGAATTCCTGGAAAACAACATCTTCAACCTTTGAAAACAGAGAAATGGAACAAAAATTTATCATCCTATTTTGCAACTCACAGATGTAAAATATTCAATCACTTCATGCTACAGACTAGATTTTTAAGGTACTTCAAGAAAACAGCTAACAGCTACTGAGAAATAATTTGTACTTGAAATTTTCAAATGACACTTTCAGTCCAAATGGCAGATGTAAGACATATGTGCCTGTGATCTACCAGCCAAGTGCAACTCCACTCTAAGCTCTCCTAGACAGCACCTGATCATTCCAAAGACAAAAGTCATCACAGTGTAACCAGCTTCCCTGGCTCTGCCTTTTGTTCCCAGACAGCTGAAGAAGAGAAAGCTGGACAGAACACTAATCAGATACACCAGATTTCTTTGACTTATAGTTCAGTACTTTATTTGAATCCTTTCAAGAGATCCATAAATATTAATTACTGTGCTCTGTTTATAGAAAAGCCATAGCACAAACTCTTCCATGGAATATCTCATTTCCTAATTATACAGCAGATACTAACAAAAGCATCAGTCAAAACTAATTCTAAAATTTCTATGAAAAAATCTTAGCAGGCAAATACGAATTAGAGTGTATATGGCTGGATTAAAGGAAGAAATAACAACAGCCTATTTAAAAGGAAACCCAATGGACTGAACAAAATTTTAAGAGACCTCTACAGATCAAAGCATGGTATTATTTATATTGTTTTAGTATTCAGGCTTTTTTAGCCAGGTATCAAATACTTTATCAAATCAAGTTATACTACCCAAGTTACACCACTCTTTGAGACCAATGATTGGTTCCAAATGATAGCCTCTGTTTTTGTTTTTTGGTTTTTTTTTTCAGAACAAACAAAAGAAAGATTCCTGTATCTGGAATTCTTACACAGTTAACCATCAATGACTTTCTCAGTGTTTGCAGATGACAGACATCTGCATTCCCTCATGCCTGTGCCCCAAGCAAGACAGAGAACAGGCAGCAACCCTGGCTTGTTCTTACATGTAGAATTCCAGGCATGGATTAATCCCAGACTGACTGATGAGAATGGGTCAGAAGCCAGGAACTGAATTACAGATGTACAACACAGCCTGACTTACTACAGACAGTGGTGAGGAATCTCTCCTTCTCCAACAATATACATTTACACCAGCATCTAAATTCTGGGCTGTGAATTTTCCAGATAAAATTGCAGTACCATTTTTCCACAGGTTATACCAGATTTCTTTGCTTGACAAGAGTAGGAACAAAGGCAGCTTCCAGGCACAGGTAGGGATGAAGTGTATTTCCCCAAGAGGGCAGTTACTGCCTGCTCCAGCAGAACACAGCAGGAAACCCCCCTTGGCATCACATTAGGCTTTACTGACATTCCCTTCACTGAATGCCCTTAGTCTCTTCATGGCAACCCTGCTCTGCAATCTGTCCACTGTCTGTATCAACTATTCTGGAAGATTAATAAATGTCAGGGAAACTGAGGGATGAGATGGCTGTTGTGGATCACATATCATAGAGAACTTGTCCTGTTGCTGATGGGATGCAGACAGGAGCAGATTCTAAAGACAAGTTTATGGTTTAGCACCGTAACAGATCATGAATTTGGGCAGGTGGAGATAGAACAAAATCTCCAAGTTCTCCATCCCCTACACCTCAAAAGAGAGGGTGAGCAGAGAACACTTAGTTATATCACAAACTAGTTCCATCTTCCATGAACTGGGCTTGAATACAGTCAGTCTTAAAAAAAACCCAAAAAACCAACAAAATACCAAAACAAGCCCCAAAAACCACAACATGCAGAAGCTCCAAAAGAACCTTCTTCCCACACAGCAAAGAAAACCTCTACAGAGGTTTACAGAAATAAACCAACTCCCCAAAACAGTGAAATAGGAATTTGCTGACAGTCATCACACACATCTCAGTCACTCTCCCAGGGGAATCAGAGTAGAGAAAATCAAGAACAAATACTGGCTACTTCCCAAGAGAAAAGAACCTTCAGATTATGCTATTTTTTAATTACTTTCCAAGCAGAGAGGCCAGCCCCCAGACATACCACCTGCAGAGTTCAGAACCAAGTCCTCTCACAGTGCTGAGGACTGTTCTCAGCTCTAGAAAGCTGGACATATTAAGCAAAACTTCATCTGTTTGAGATGTGGATGGATTTGGTTGGTTGGATTTGTGTTTAGGACTTGACAGTCACAGAACTTTGACTCAAAGGAAACTGATTTGCAAAGCTATGGCTCATTTACACTAACATTCTCTGTTCAGTTTCCTTGGTAAGAAAGGTAGAGAGATGTGGAGAGATTGCTACAATAATGTACAAGCCTTGTTGACAAAGCAGTTTACAAAGTTAAAAGTTGTCCAGGTATAAACATCAGTAAAACAAGTTTCTGTAGCCCAACAGCATGAGCTGTCAAAGTTCTGACAGAAGGCATTACCCTGTTAATTTCTTCCTGAAATTCTTCTATTTTTTCTTTTCTTTGTACTACTCCTTCATTCAGCATATCATACTGAGCCTCAAGATTTACCAGTTCACTTTCCAGTTTTGATTTTTCCTATGTAGAAAGGAAAAAGATGGTAATTTTTCTTAATAAGACATTCAACTTTCTAGAAATTAAGAGACAGCTCTGTTCCAGTTTAATTGTTTTTTCTGTGATTAAAAACATTAAATATTTTCTTCTCAATGCCACTTAACCACTATTATTGCAAATTTGCATGTAACAATTACAGTTTAACGAGCAGAAAAGCAAACTAATTACCACATAATGTGACTTTGACTTACAGACTTCTGAAGGTTACTAAATGAAAAACCAAACCATGTTACCAGAAATGCGAGTTTTAAAACTACAATGGAAAAAGCCTCACGTGTGAAGTACTCTGCAATCTTGTTTTTTATATTTTATCAATTCCTTGGTTGTAACTGCTGTATGTAGTTACATTTTTAACTGAGTTTAAAAAACTATGTAAGGAAGTAGCGTTACTTGATCAGTAATTGCAGTTTAAAACAATACAATTATTAAATATGAAAATGATAAAGACAGTGGTATACCATGAAGAGATTAGCAAGCTGTTTCTTTTTAATAAGGTCTAATTCACTCTGTGAATATTTGAGTCGTGTCTGAGTTCCTTGGCACTGAGCACGCAATTGCTTCAAGTCAGCCTCCTTCCTCCTGATCTTCATTAAGTCCTGGGAAAGTGTAATGGGGGGAGAAAAAGCTTTTTAAACAAAAGGTGAACTGTTTGAGAACTATTTGTTTGTCAGATTTTAAAGCTAGCCTCACTGATGTAGGCCTCATTCAAGGTAAAGGCTGATAGCACAGGTCATATTCAGTATTAATGTTGTAACTGATTTATTTCTCCCATGAAAGTATCTGCTTGCAGATTACATTACAACTCCATCCCTCCTAAAAAAAGCCAACACTAAAGGTCTGACAAATCATTTTACAATGGCAGGTTTTGGTTCATGCCAACATTCCCATGTTGATACAATCATATTTGTCATTTTCACTACAAGTCTTCAGGTACTCTTAACTTTTTCCTGGAGGGAGCTTGGACCAACAATGTCCTGTATTTCTGCCTGTGAGCTGAGAACCACAGCTAAGAAGTGAGATGCAGAATTTATTATTAACTAGAAGAGGATGAACAGCTATGATATCCTGTCTGCACCTTAGAGAAGCTTTACAAATTACATTTTTAGAAAATCACCTTCCCAGAGCTGAATTAGGTCAGACACAGCATGACTTCTGCAGTTTAGTGCTTTTAAGAGACCTACCTTTAACTCATTAATCAAGCTATCTCTTCTTTCTTTCATTTTATTCATTTCTTTCTCATCCCAACACCTGGCTTTAAATCTTAAATCACTTGATCCTCCAGAAATCACTCCAGATTTCAAAAATAAAGTTCCATCAAGAGCCACTGTCTGGAAAAAAGTAAGTTATATCCAAATAAATCTGAAAAAAAAAAACCCCAGCCAAAATACCCCATGCACTAGTGCCCAAGATACAGTAGTCAAACAAGTAACAACTGAGTTGCACTCAAGTTTTTCTTTTCTCTTCCAAACTTGCTAACATGAGACATTTGAAGCAAATAAAGTCTGTTGTTTCTTAGCAGTAATCACATTTTGGTACTATTACAACTAATAAGAAAATGAAATTGTATCATTTCCTTGCATACAGCCCGTTGTGTATACACTGGCACTTAAAAGGTGTAAAAAGGACACATTTTAAACTTGGTAGAACAGGCCAAGCAACATGGTAACAGAGTAAAGGCAAACAGCTTGTTTGGAGAGTCAAACTGTAAATTTTAGTAAAGCACATGGGTGTTTTTGTGACTTTATTTCAAGTAAAAATGACTTCACACTCATCTTCAACTTAAAGCTGTCTTAATTAAAATTTTAGCAGGTTTATTAAGTGAATAAAATACTGTCTGCAGCAACAGAGACCAGAATAAGAAGAAAGAACTGCAGAAGTGACAGAGAAGGTTTCAGTCCTTAACATAATCCGTATCTACAACCAAGAGGTTCTGGCAGATATTTTTAAAAATTTTGAAAGCATTTCTTAAAAGAAAATCTTGCAAGATAAAGTCTGTATTTTTAAATCAGTTTTAGAAGAAGGATTATCTATCCCTCCCTACTCCTCATCACAAGGACCATACCAAGAACCATATTTGGACACTATCCATCCTTTCATTTGCCTCCTCCTTTTCCCAAGAAACCACTTCAACTTACTATCAGAGGAAAACACAGCCATGTGAAGTACCTAGTAATTTGTTTCTGTGGGATTAGACAGTGTGGTACCAATTCTGTGTTTATCTGCAATACTCCAGCATGTTTACAGAGAATTATTTAATGGCATCAAACACATAACTGCAGTGAAAAATGCATGCAATAAACTTCAGCTTCTTACTTTCAACCTCACTGGTCCATCAAATGCAATGTGTTTTGCTTCCTTAACTGTTTCACAGATCAAGGCATTCCCACTCACAAACTGAATCACTTTTTTCAGTGGAACAAATTGTGTTTGTACAACATCCACCATCAATTTAGCTCCTTTTATCTCCCTCAGCTTCTCATTGACTGGTTTAACCTGTAAAGCAAACAAGCATGCTTAGGATCCATGTTGTTACATCAAAGCATGTCCCAATCTGAGTAGTCTGGGGACAGGAGGTACAGATCAATGCAACAGGGAACTCAATCCCTCAAAATCTAGAAACAGATCTGGGGTTTATGTTCTCTGTACACCACTGTCCTTCCATCTGTGTAACCTACTGCATTACTCTTTATGGTGGCATTAAGGTACTATTGTATAACCTTTGCAAATCAAAGGACACCAGAGCATGGAGAATGAACAAGAGTTCAAGATCTGTGTGTGGTTGCAGGGATACCACCTTGCCCAGAGAAGCTCTGCCTGCCCCATCCCTGCAAATGTTTAGGGCCAGGGGGTAGGAGCAACCTGGGATAGTGGAAGGTGTCCCTGCCCACAGCAAGGGTGGAACTGGATGAGCTTTAAGGTCCATTCTAAACCAAGCCAGTCTGTGATTCTGTAATATTTGGGGTCAAGGAATCATGGTTGGATAGTTCCCCTAGCTGGAGCAATGCAATGGAGGGATGGAAGCTTTTTGGGAAGGACAGGTGAGGTGGGGAGGAGGAGGTGAAGCTGCCCTTTACGTGAGAGAACAGCTGGAATGCATGGAGGTTTGCCTGGGGAAAGAAGATGAGCAATTTGGGAGCTCACAGGTAAGGACTGAGGGGCCTGGGAAAGGTGACATTCAATGGGTGTCTGCTACAGACACCTGTCCTGTACCTGTACCTGTCCTGCCTGATCAGGAAGGACAAACAGCAGGGACCTCAGCTGGCTGGCAAGGGGGGCCAACCAGGGCATCAGGAAATTCACTTCCCAAGTCCTGTGCCTAACACTTAAACTGATTTTAGTTAAACTTAAATAAACCAGTATCAAGACTTACAAGTGTATCAGAAAGAAAAACATACTTACATCAAGGTAATCCAAAGCAAGAAAAGTTTCAGGTTCAGCTCGTTCTTGTTTGAGGAACCGAATGCAATCTCTTGCTATTTTTTCAGTGGCAACAACAATAGCAGTCATGTATTTGCTGAACACCTTGGTAACAGCAAGCTGGTATTTTTTATGAATAGGATGACATAGGTCAAGCAATCTTCCAAACTGAAGGTTAAAATACAGAGAAATATTAATATTACAGATATCAAAAATGGGTTTGCATACAAGATCTAGATTTTATTGCTTCGGTATTATGTATCTACCAGCTGCATTTTTCTCACCACAGATGTACACATCAGAAAAAACAGAAATCATAGCAGTCATCAACCCAATTTATAAAGTATGCCTTCAGAATCTGAAAATGTATCATTTTTTCTCTAAGGTTACAGGTACACATCAACGTTTTACAGAGAATCTCTTTCATACACTTCTGGAAGCATGACAGAATGACAAAGTTAGCTAAGCATGCTTTTTGGAGAGTAAGAAAGTGTCTAACACTAAGTGAGATCTTAAAATGACAATAACATCTTACATAAATAGACCAGTTATCTGGTACCATTCCAGTTTCAACCCAAAAATGAAGAAGCATGAAAAGAATAAAAACTACTTTTCTTGTACTGCACAGTCCAAATAATCAAGCCTCTTTTGCCATGTGCTGAAATAACACCTCCAGAGAGAAAATTAATTATAGTTCTTTGCTGTACATACTCCCTAAAGATTTTTCTTTTCCATAATTATAGGCAGAGTTGAGCTTTTTCTGAGTGATCAAACCTACTGATGCACATACTGAACATTACTACTTGTGAATTCATGCAAAAACAATTTTCCTGCTTCTTGACATGTAACTACTCATCTCTTCTTGCATATCTATGGTTTTATTCTTATCAAATTTAGTACCTGCAGTGTTCACCCACCATTATAAGCATGTTTTAACAGAACAGGAACTGTAAAATGGCTACAAGATGAGTAAGTTGAACATTTAGAAGCTGTCTGCCATTTTTGCCCATGAAATCCAGAAGACCAACACAAAGATTTCCTTCAGTTCTGCCAGCAGACCAGAAGACAAAATGTGTCTTGACCCTTCTATCCTAGAACTGTGATTTAGGTTGTGTTCACTCATCTGGAATTTGTACAGCTGAGCATTAAGGAGCAGTTCAGAAACAACTCTGGTGCCTCAGTGTGCTGGGGTCAGGAAAACTACTGCAGGGACAGGGGTAACTGAAGCAGGCAGCACTAAGCCTTCCTGTAACAGTTTATGTAATTAATTTCTCATTTTTGTTAGAAGCCATTCCATCTCTAAGTACTCTTAAATCTGCAGTTCCTACAGGAAAATCACAGAATATTCCTCAACACCAACCTTCACTAAGCCAATAAGGCATCACCATCTGACCCAGCTCTTTTCAAACAGGGAAATGAAACAAAGACTGAGCAAAAAAAGATAAAAGCCAATCAAATCTGATTTTTTTTTCCACCACCTTGCTAACTTGGATGAAAAAATTCTGAAGAGCAGCTGAAAAGCAAATTTCTTATTCTCTGGAGAAAACAACAGGATCAGATGCTTTCCATATCCTGTGGAGGTTTTTGTAAAAGACCAAAAGGCAAAAAAAACCTGAAAATGTTTTACTTTTTATGTTCTAAAAGCAACACTGGAAAGCTGAATAAACATTAAAAAAAAAAAAGAGATTGGCAGCTTGTACATCTGAAATGACTATACATATCAAAAGGGACCAATTACACAGAGTCATACTCAGATGCCAACTATTTAACTGAATGTATTTATTAAAAATTTCTGATTTGAAATGGCTTTCAGTGCTGGAGTCTATTTTAAATGTCACTAAAAAGATGTAAAGATGCTTCATAAACCAGTTAATGTCTGCTGACAATTCAGAATCAATAGACCAAACCCTTAAACAGCATTACTGAAGTGAAATTTAAGGAAAATATGTAAAATATCCTAATGTGTAAGTGAAGACAGATCATTTGATAATATAAAAATTGTCTTTCACAAGCAGTATTTGCTTCAGAATAAATGGTCTCATGGCTAATCTTGCCATTCATTTGTTCAAAATAACGAAGTCAAAAAGGAGGATGGAAGAAAACAAAACCAAATAAAGAAAAAAATGAAATAATTAGACACCACTAAATCACACAACAGACCAAAATTACTATTTGATGCAAGCAGTAATCCCTTTATTTTTGGAACCTGTGAAAAATAATGACATTATATGCTACTATTCTTCCAGTAATATTATTTCATCAAGTACACCCAAGCAAGAAGGAAATTTAAAAGCCTATTCCAGACTGTCCAATTTACTCCAGCTGCTTACTCAGTCTAATGCACAACTTTTAAGTCTTAACTCTAAAATAAAGCATTAAAATGAGGCCATTCCATTACCACAGAATCTGGATAAAGCCTTTTCAGACTTTCCAGGATCTCTGCTCTCATCTGCTCACGCCTTCCCTCATGGTAATCAATTTTGGCATTCTGCAGCTCTCCAACTATTTTGTTCAAGTCTTCGTTCACTTCAGCCATTCGAATTGTTGCACTCTCAATTTCCTTAGCCAGCACTTCCTCCTGCTGTTTTTTTTCTGTTAATGATCCACTTGGAACAGAAGCAAAAATAAAAAGCAATTCACAATTTCATATATACACACTTGCAGTATAAATTAAGGTCATTCTGCTGTCACCTAACTTCACGAGGAGTAAATACCAGGCAGAAGACAAGACCCAGGAGGCAAGAACCCAGCTGTGCTAATACACAGTGTAAATATTAACACTTTCTAGAGCAGCACAGCTACAAACTGTCCTGTTTCCTTGCTCAGAATTTGTCCAGTAATAGCCCCATAACCCACAGGAACATAACTTGTGAGAAATTAGAATTATAGAACTGATTCAAACAAAATATGGATTAGTCACCATACTTCCTACTTTATTTAGAGAGCTAAAGTGACTGAAATATTAAGTAGTAAGAATTAGTAAGAATTCTAGTTCTTATTAAAATTTCAATAAAGTAATTAGAAGGAAATAGAAACTTGCTGTTTTGAAAACTATTAATTATCCAAGAAATCCAGTTAGCTTTTAATTTTTTTTACACATACATGCATGTTTTAGTATATTCTTCCAACTTCTCTATGCGTTTTTCAAGCTCTTCTACCTGTTCCACAGTCTGTTTTATGGTTTCCTATGCAGTCACAAAGAGAATGTGTTAAAAACAAACCAGAGCAAAATGACAGCTTTAAGATATACAGCTCTACATTCAGAACAAGTGCTGAGATAAAGCTTTGCTTCTTTATTGCTATTTCATAGTGGAGCAACAGCATCTCTTCTGCAACTCTTCTGCAAAGCTGCACCTGAGTAATACAGGGAAATTATTTTACCAAGGCCATTAAAACAAACAAACAAACAAACAAACAACTTTAAACAAAGAGCCAGGAAATTATATGTCTTGAAACAGAAGAGGTGCTATTCTTGGCCCTACATCAAGAGCTTTTTCCAAAGATGTTGACACAGTTTCCAAACTGACACAAAACATCATAGTAAAAAAGCCCCACCAATGGTAAACCAAGAATTTTTATTTACTCAAATTTATTAAAACACATTAACTGAAGCAATTGGAGAGGGAAAAAATACTGCTGCCTACACAGTTTATTAAGCCTTAATTTAACTCCTGAACTCCTTGTGACTTTTTAAATAGTTTTAGGGATGGAGAGTTAACCTCTTCTTGCACCCACTACAATGTTTGCATATTCATATTTCATGCACTCTTAAATATTCCTCATTCCTTTCTCAACAACACAATGGGACTTAGTTTAAGAACCACAGGAAATGGAATTTATTTAACTTCTACATTTTCTTGGTAACTAGTAATTAAAAAAAGAAATAGTGTTTTTAATTTTATGAAGAAAAAATGGATGTATGAATATTAGCTTAGCTATTATGGTAAGGATAACTTTATATCCTCATAAATATGGAATAAAATACACACTTTTCCATAGAAGCAATTTTATATGTTCAAGAATGAGGTGTTTGGAATGCTATCACTCATAAAGTCTCATATGATGCATTTTAAAGCTTTCTGAACAGCAGTCTCCCTCAACCTTGACTCTGTAACTAAGTGCTGAAGAAATGCTTGTTGCCTCTCTAACTTCTTAGTAGATGAAAAAAATGCAAGTTAGCATAGTTTGGAAAAAAAAAAAACCAACTCCAAAAAATCCCAAAACACCTAATAGGACAAGGTTTCCAGCAAAACAGAAATCACCAGCTGAGCTTCTGCCCTCCTCTGTCAGAAGCAAACATCAGGCATGGTAATAACCAAGCCAGAGTGAAAAATGTACACATTTTATTGTTACATGTTTGGATCTGCAATGATGAAAGATACCAGAATCAAAATTACTGCAATTGTATCCACACAAAAAACTGCCTCTGAAGTGCAAGAGAAGAGTGGACACTGAGATTTTGCAAATCAAGACATTCTTACACACAACTGACCTTAAAACCATCTCCACAAAAAGGCAGCTCTGATCAAAGTACACTGCAGGGTGTGAGTGTCATACACATATACAGAGGCAGTAGGACAGTGGGGCTACAGTTATAAAACCAGAAACTGGTGACAGTTAAGTGAATGTTCTGAGTAATTGAAAAATATCAGAACCAAAGCTCTAAAACCCAAATCCTCAGTGTGGGCCTACAAAAGTGATTTTTGAACAAACTTAGAGGCCTTTAAGCTAAACCTGCTGCAGCACGGAAACTGAGTTAACACTTGCAATGTACCTCTTCTGTTGAGGATTTGAGCATTGAGCATGTTTATATAGACACTTATGCCACAGGGAATGGGAGACATTTTTCTCCTAAAAATCCAATTCTAGTTTGATACAGATACCTCAACTTCACTTTTCTTCCTGCGATTAAGTTTCAGCCTTTCCTGATCTCCTTTATCCTCCCAGCGCAGTTTCTCCAGCTGCTGGACTAGTGTGGCTACTTTCTTTCTTGCCATTTCCTTCAGCTCTTTGTATCTCTCTAACTGGACAAAAAGAAATAAAACAAAATTCACTCCTTGGAAAGTGAGAAGATTCATGTTGTTACAGCCTTAAGTAACTTTACCTACCCAAACTTTATGAAAACTACCCAATTCTTGAGAAAACTCTTCTAGCTACTGATGGCATTATAACAAGCTCTGGTTTTTTAGAGTAAGATTCAATTCAAAGCTTACACCTAACAGTGCACCTACACTCTGTCTTTTTTTATTACTTTTAGTCCTTTTTAATTTACTTTTAGTTCTTTTAATTACTCTTATTGTTCAGGGAAGCTTATAGTACTTCCCATTCAATCTGAAGGTTAACACTAACTTTTTGCATAGCCCAAAATTAGTGCAGTATTTTCAGCATTCTCATAGTAAAAAATTTCATATACTAGGTGAAATATAAATATTTTAAACAAATCTGCTAAGTGATGACTAACCAACTGAATGCCTTTGAGTGCAGTGCAGGAAGATTTACAAACTAAGGTAACAACCCTGCAGCTTCTTCATTAATTGATCAGAAAGTATTTTAAGGAGTAGACAGTGGAAAAAAAGCTATCACAGTTTTACAAACACTCATGGACATATGACTGCAAAGACAGCTTATTCCAAAGTGAATTTACTATCAAGGGATGTAGCCCTTTCCTTCTCAAATGAGCTACCCCAGTTTTAGACTCAGACTCCCAGTAGATGGTATGTATACTTCCAGGTCTGGTTTACTTTTTTGTCCTCATTGTTTTTTCCTAATTGATACATCAGATGAAAAGCCAGTTCTCAAAAATCTCTCAACCATGAGACCCTCACAAGTGTTTTTTGTCCTACCCTCCCACAATGTACCATGTGTCTAAGTAAAACTTGGAATTTTGGTTTTGTTTGAATTCAAGGGCAAAAAGATCACTAAAAATCACAGGTCATTGGTGAAGCAACAGTTTCCACATAATCAGGACTATTTTTTGACTTCCCTAGTAACCAGTACTTTTGGGCCTCCTGGTTCACCTGACTTTCTTGCAGCTCAATATCTACTGCTCTCTGCATTCTCTCTTCTTCAGTTTTCTCCTCAAATGCTCTCCATGCCTTCTCAATATCATTCAATTCTATCTGTAGCTCTTCTATGTTCTGCTTTTCCTTATCACAGGATTTCTCCTTATCCCTTAGAGATTTTTTCAACATTTCTACTTTCTTGATTTGATAGGATGTGTTTTCCTTTGCTTTTATATAAAGGGGTCTCTGCTGAATCAGTGATGCCTCCAGAGTCCTAAAAAACAAAACCAGAAACAAACCCAAAACAACCAACCCCAAGACACAGCCAAAACAACACAGGAAAAGGGGAGAGAGGGAAGATGGAAAAGTCATCCCCTTCTCTCCACTGACCACATATTCAAACTATCAGTTTTAAACTGTAAGGCTGGGGCTTACAAGGTGGGTATACCCATAGAGGGGTTTTTTAAACATTCACTGAAAATAGTAATTTAAGTAACAAGTGAAACACGTTCTCCTAAAATTTAATAGCAAACAAGTATTTATGTAATGATATATGTATCTAGGCATAGTAGAGCAGATAAAACCCTTTCTGGATTTTACTTCAGAGAACAGCTAGGAACTGACTTCCCTAGCACTGAGCTAGCACCCAAAATTTTGCCAGGAAATGCAAACCCACCAAAGAACTCCCAGTACAGGTAATGCTTTATTAGCTATCACAGAATCTGATTGGAAAACCTACTTCATTTCTTTTTCCATATGCTGTTGGTCTCTGTTTAATATTCCAAACCTTTTTTTCTTGACTTTAAATGAATCTTCTGCTGCAGAAAGAGACTCTTTCTTGATATAAGCCTCCGTATTCTTTTCATCCAAATTGTTTTTCAGAAAGTCCATTTGTTTTTCATTGTGATAAAGCTGAAAAAGCTGCAGCTGTATCCTTTCTTCATCCAGTTCCTTGATTAGCATCTGGTAATGCTCTGCCTACCAACATCAAAATTTAATTTATAGTTTATAAAAAGTATTTTCCATCATTAGCAGTCTAATTTCAAGGCCAAAGTGATATAGGATGATGTACAAGTACCTGTAATTCCAGTAATGGTCACTAATCATAAAGAATATTTAAGTCAATACTTAAGTAATTATACTGGCAAGCCTATACTTTCATTTATTTAGATTACATGTATTCCTCCACCTTTTCAAATGACAGTAAATTATGATATAATATATCACACTGAAAAATACTAGATTAAAATCAACGTAAGTTTGTGGGTTTGTTTTGTTCATTTGTTCATCTTTTTAACACTATTGAAGTTCACAAGAGATGCAAAATCTGGCAACTTAGCATGAAAAAAATGGGACAACTTGAAGTTACCTCATCTTTTTCTATCTTGGCTTGTTTGCGTTCTGCTGCCACACTTTTTTTCTTGTTATAATTAAACTGTGCATCCTCTTCTGCTTGCTGCATTTTCTTCTTCTTTCGTTCATAGTCTTCAGCATATTCCCATGAATTACTAATTTGTTCAAAAAGTTGAGTTCTCTCCTTAGGCTTCTTCACTGCAATTGATTCTACTGTTCCCTAAACCAAAATTGAAAATTAATAAATTAAGCAGCACTGTAGATCATTCTGATGCCTTATGAATTTAATATTGTGCAGATTTACCTCTGTATACATTTATGGTGAACAGAATTGGTGGAAATTCATCTAGATTCAAACCAAAGAAAATTTTAGTGCCAAAATGAGCATCACCTAGCTGCTCAGGTTTCTAGAAATGTTTCTGTAAAAGGGAAAAATCCATTCTTCCTTAGGAATTTTTGTCAGCAACTCTAAGGAAAATGATTTTGTGAAATGTATTTTTCATGAAAAACTTAAGGCCTGTGTCATTAAATTCTTGGAAAATAATAGCTGAATAGCATTTTCAACCCCTCAATCTTAAAAAAAAAATCTTTTATGTTTTCATGCATCTTTACTAACAGGAGTGTTTTAAGATGAAATTACTTTCTCCTAGCACTCCTCCAATTAAATACACGAAGCATTTATACAGACCCATACTTTTTAATATATTGTGAGTAACAGAAACAAACAACTTTTTCCAGATTACCTTTTTTCTTACTAGTGTATGCATGTACATACAAACCCCATTAAGTGTGTTTTGTAGTTCTTGGCAAAGTCAGGAGAAAATATGTTGCCTTGTAGTTGGCCAAGGGTGCTCTCATTCCTAGACAAAACTTAACTGTGTGTTCTATGAAATAACCTAAAAACCTTTTGCTTTCTTTTGAAAGTACCTTGAATGCTCACCTGAAAAATAAGGCAATTCCTGGCCTTGACAAGAATGCCCACTTTTTCAAGCTCAGATATGTATGCAGATCGGCTGACAGGCTTGTCATTGAAAAGAAACTCAGAGCAACTACCTAAAGGAGGAAAGGAAAAAAATAATTACTGAAATTTTCATTAGCTGAAAATGGCTACACCAAAAAATCCACTGGAAAACAGTTAAACTGGTGGAATAATTTAACTAAGCAATTTTCTCAGAGATGACAACAGATTTCAATTACTCATTTATTTCTTTCAGTAGTTTTTTTCTTTCTGCTTGAAAACTCTAGTTTCTAATTTCAGTACTTTCTAAATGAACTGACATGCTTATGGTGCTCACACCTGAAGCAAGGGGTCAGACCCCATTTCCTAGAGCCTACACCACCTACAGATCCCCAGGAAATATCTAGACAGATACTGAGCAAAGAACATATAGTAACTTGTTTACTTTTTAAATTAATTAACCCAAACATATATTTTCTTCTTTTATATCCCTACTAAAATGCTACCTGAAGGACTACACCAATCTGCCCGAAGATGAACTAACGCTGGGCACCTGAAATTCCAAGTTGGATATTTCTGGTCTTCATTTATTTGTACACCAGACAATAAACACTACAATCAGAATATATCACCTACCACGGATAACTCTTGAAAAGGTTTTTTCTTCCCCATCCTCCTCACAATATACTATCTTCACACTAGCTGTAGAAGAAACAGGTTTTCCAACATGTGCTCCATGAATAAGTTCTTGAATGTTTTTAACTCGCAAATTTGATGTCTTTTCACACATCACAAAGCTAACAGCATCCATTATGTTAGATTTTCCTTAAAAAGTTAAAAAAAAAAAATTAAGACATTTTTGACATGACATAAATGGAAGCATTTGATCAAGAATTAACTAATCTGGAGAGTTGCCAAACTCTTTTAAAATTCTATTTCTAATTATGGGGTTTTTTAAAATTCTTTTAGGAAGGAATTCTTCCCTGTCAGGGTGGTGAGACAGTGGCACAGGTTGCTCAAAGAAGCTGTGGATTCCCCATTCCTGGAAGTGTTCAAGGCCAAGCTGGATGGGGCTTGGAGCAACCTGGTCTAGTTCAAGGTGCCCATGGCAGAGGGGTTGGAGGTTGAGATGTGAGGTCCCTTCCTACCTAAACCATTTATGATTGTGTTATTTACTGAGGAAAAACTGTTGCACATAATGAACACATTTTTAAGATGTAACACACTGGCAGCAGAATATAAGCCCGTCTGTAATAAAAATTACGGCAAAACTGATTTATTTTTTCAGCCTTATTGAAGAAGTCTTCTGTTTTTTATGCAGGCTTCTCTAGAGGAGAGTGTGCCACACCACCCTCCTTCCTTGGCAGTGTGGAGTGAAATAAGGGAGCTTTTATTGCATGAGCATTCCATCCCCAACTTTTCCACTTCAACTCCAGTCTCCTGAAGAACACTAGCACCTTCCCAGATCCATTCACCACAGCAACAAAGCTATCTGGTCACAGTCCTTCGACAAAAATGCTCCTAATGGAATCCTCTTTTTGTTTTATCCCTCTACTTTTGAGCATTTCTGACGGCTTAATTATTTTCAGCCTTCAACCTTGTTACTTCAACAATATTTTAACTTATTCTCAAAAGTATCAGAAAAGCAAAAACACTAGGAGGAAAATAGAGGAAAAGAAATACTCAGTTCAGGGATTACAAAATATTCACACCTTTTTTCCCCTGGATTCATCTATAAAATGTACTCAGATTTGACTGAAAGAGGACCTGGAAAAATATCATAATTCTGAGACTTTACAATACAAAGGAGCGCGGATAGGATGATAAAGAACATGGTAAATATATATAAAAATAAATATATTCAAGTTACATTCACAGATATTACTTCAATCAGGTAAATGAGGAAAATACAGGGTCTAAAAAAATCTGAATAATAAATTAAACCATTAACAGACTGAAGAAACTAAAGTGAAACGTTGAACCCATCCTTGCTAGTCTGTTAAGACAGCCCTCACCTCCTATCGCTCTGACAGACACAAAATGGCCTTTGCTGAACGGAGCTTTCTGAAGGAGGGATCAGATTTGGGACGCACAGAGCCCGGCCCGCGCCCCCGACCCCGGAGCCGCCATTTTGCGGAGCCGCTCCCGGCCCGGGGGAAGCGCAGCCAAACCTGCGGACTCCCATCCAGCAGCAGGTTTCCACCGGTACAGCCCGGGATATTAAAATAAAATCATCTTTATGTGATCTCTGTAAGCTGGGTGGCCGAGACAAGCTGTGCTGTTTGCAAACTAGGCTTTCTGCTTAAGCTGGAAAGCACCAAGTCAACTCGGGATTAAAATTCCATCAACCTCCTCACTCCCCCTCAGCCTGCTCCTGCCCTTCCGTGCTGGAAAAACCTAGAATTTTAGAGAATTACACAGGAGGTACCTCCAAGGCTTCATCTGAGCTGCCACCCCTTCAGGTGCCCATGAGTAGATTTTCAGCAGGTCCGTGAGGTTAAATCCCACCAAACTGAGCCCTCAGCGCTGACAACTCATGGAGCAGCTGCCCCGTACCCACAACCCAACCCACACTACCTGATCCATTGGGCCCGATGATGCAGTTGAACCTCATGAAGGGGCCGATAATCTGCTGCCCCCTCCACGATTTGAAGTCCTTCACCACCAACAGCTTCAGGTAGCCCATCCCCGCGGGGAGCCTGGGGCAGGGGCTCCTGAGCTCCCCGCCTCAACTCCCTCGAAGAGTTGACGAAGTTATTACTGGCAGAACGACGCCAGCAACCAAGGCCGCCCTTTCACAATTTTACTGCCTCAAAAGGACGGGCGGTGCCGCCCCACCCTCACAGCCTGCCCGCCTCGTGCAGCCGCCCCGCCCCG
>WEIU01021341.1:739263-757289 GCA_013389925.1 Aegithalos caudatus
TGTTCCCTCCCGGAGCCATGAACGGCCTGGGGCCGCAGCGGGAACTGGAGGAGGCCGCGGCCCTGGAGCGGCGCCGGCGGCGGGAGCTGCTGCGGCGGGAGCGCATCTTCAACCCACGGATCCGCACCATAGGGGTGAGGGCGGGCAGGACGGGAGAGAAGGCGCCGTGTTCCCCGCGCCGCTCCCAGGAACTCTGAGAAGAACGGCTTAACGCGGGGGGGATCCCCAGTGCGGGAAGGGAGGGAAGGGGCGGCCGAGCCGGGATCGGTACCGCGGTGACCGCTCCTCGGGTGTGTGTGCGTGAGGGGGAGCAAGCGGGAAGGGAGGGCCTTGAGGCAACTTTTGGAGTCATGTTTAAAGTTACTGGTGAAAGAAATCACAGAACATTTAGGGTTGGAAGGGATCTCTGCAGATGATCCACTTCAGCCCCCCTGGCCAAGGCAGGGTCACCCAGAGCAGGTGACACAGGAACATGTCCAGGTGGGTTTGGAATAACTTCAGGGGAAAAGACTGTGACCTCCCTGGGGAGCTGTTCAGTGCTCTGCCAGCCTCGAGGGAAAGAAGTTCTTCCTCCTGTTGAGGGAAAACTTGTTGTCTTTTACTTTAGGGCCATTGCTTTTCGTGTGTACCTGTGCCCCACTGCTGTGGATTCAAGGGCAAGGAGTCATTGCCCCCTAACAGCACACAGAGATCAAGCCCTGTGTTGTATCTCTGTGTAGGAGTTCTTTGAGGGAAGCCAAGAGCTTCCAGAGTCAGCTCATGTAATGTGGATGAAACAAGTAATTGGTTTTTACCTCTCTGCTCCATGATACTGCTCTCATCTGCTTGGACCTCACTAGAATTGATGCTATGAGAGTTTTACTGCTCTAAGTGTCCTGCAATTAGCCCACATTTTGTCCATCAGACAAAACAGGGCAGATCCATCCTTGTCTATGTATATGTAATTAGTTGTTGTGTCTGATTTTTCTTGGCTTGGATGTGAAATTGTGAACACCCTTCAGGCTGGTGGATTTTCTCCAGAAATTTACTCTGCAGTTTGCATCCTGAACATCTGGGAATAATGTGCTCTATACCTACTTGACTTTGGAGGTAACAGTGTGACCACAATGAATCTCCCTGTGATATGTCCAAAGGCCCACAATTAAGATTTTGTGAGCCTGCATGGAGGGAAGAGTGCTGTGAGGTGATTTCATTGCTAGAATTGTAACAGATGTCGTTTGGATCCTCTTTTCTTAGGCACAGAAGCATGTCTCAGTGGAAAGGTATCTGCTTATCCCTGACAGGATAAGACAAGAATTTATTCTTGTCACTCATGCAAGAGTCATTGTAGCTGCAGAGCAATTAGCAGTTCCCACTTAATGAACATGACAGGTGTGTCCCCCTGGTACAGCATCCTCACACACACCAATATACTGAAGTACCCAACAGTATACCTAAGTAGAAGAAGGAGCTAATAACATTTTTTAGCAGTTGTGACATCGGTTAAGATACTTGAAATTTCTTCATCAGAAACACTTTTTCTATAAACTGGCTTTTCTAGAGCCTTAAAAAATGAAGTGCAAGCCATATATTCTCAGTTAATGAAATAGCTGACAACTAATATAGCCTCTTGCATTTTATTGAGCCATACTGGAGTACACCATCCAAAGGTTTTACCCAAATACTTTTGTAGAATTGACTTACTTTGTAGAACTGACTCAGGCAGGTTTTGATAGATTTGTTTACATTAGACAAACATCTAAAATGAAGGACAGTTTATCTGGGGAATTTCGATTAACAGTTTATTTTGATTTAACATCATTCAATGTACCTGAACAGTGATGCTGACAGAAGGGGCTGTTCTTATGCTTTGAAGTTATGCCAAGTCTGAACCATAAGGAGCCAGGAAATCCATACAGAGATATTCTATATCAGTATTTCTGTGTGGTTTTAGGATTCTTTGCTTCTGTTCTCTGACCAGTTTACCTCAGTGGCAGGTAAAAATTTTAAAATCATGGAAAAAACTTAAAAATCAAGACAATATTTGACTTAGAAACCAAAAATCCTAAAGCAGGGTTTGAATATTTTAAAAACATGCAGGTAATATACTGGAAAGCAAAATGGGAACCCAGATTTTACTTTTTTTTTTTTAATTATTACTAGTTTTATTATTACTTTGACTCCTGTATCTGTTCTGTCATCTGAGTAATGAAAACATAAGATAGTGCCCTCTTCACTTACAGATTGAAGAATTTATCCTTATTAAATCACTGATTTTTCTAAAGAGTTCAGAGGAGTAATCCAAATAAAAAAATACTTTCAATTTACATGTAAACTTTATATATAAATAGAACTAGTTCAGAAATTAGCTGCCTCAAATTGTTCATAGATTTCTTATTTAAACAGTTAAAAGTGAAACCAGTAGTTTTCTGTGACTGGGAATGTCACTGTGACTGGGGATGTCTGTTTTAGGGATGTTTTTGTGTCCAGTGCTTTGAAGAGGACTGAGCCAGCAGTGTAACACAAGTCCATACACTGACCTACCTCTATTATTGCCAGAAAACTAAGAACTTGTATTGAATTTCTCTTAACAGTATTTCCTGTGGTTGTAATGTTAGCTTGGTTTTCCCGATGAGACCTCTGAAAGAATTCATATTTAATGTCCACAACACCATTGTTTTTGGAGAATGGAATTCTTGATGGTTTCACCCTTGCTTACAAACTTACCTCTTTGCCTGGTTGCTGTTGTCCTTTACAGCACTAACCATGTGTATTTTCAGCCATGATCTGTTTCTGTCTTCATCTGAATAGGTTTGAGACAAAAACTATTACAATTGTTTACCACATTCTTGAAGATTTGTCCTTTTTTTTTTAAAAAATTTGGACATTGACACTAAAAAAAAAAAAAAAAAAAAAGTAAAATCCATGTTTCTGCCTATAAATTTACCACCATCTGTCAACAAAAGTGGGGCCTTTTTTTTTTTTTAATTTTTTTTTAATGGAGGTGTCTGCTCTCATGTGTTGATGTGTCCTATATCATCCTTTGCCCAGGTCCCACTCTCAGTGGATGTGGATGTTCTGTACCATAGCTCACAGATCATGTACCCTGGAGTGCATTTTGGCAATCATGTATCTTTGATAAGACTGGAAACTTTTCCATTCCATCCTTATAGTGAACCTTCTGCATTTTTGTTCAAATATGAACTGTTACAACTCCCTGCCATCTTTACTGTTAAAATACTTACTTGCTTTATAAATGAAAGCAGAACAATAAAATAAAATTCCCAGCTGTAATGGGGAAAACATATTCTGTGTAATGTAGCTGAAAATATTTATAGCTCTGTGCATCATGTAAATGTGGTGTTTTCATCTGATCAGGTGCAAGAGCATAGCTGTCATTATTAAAACAAAGCAAACAAACAAGAATATTTCTGTTTCTGGATTTTGTTTTACCTACATTGGTAATGTGTATATATTTTGTTGCTAGTGGAGTTAAATCTATTTTGAAAAACTGTGAGTCAGTGTAGCTTCACAATACCTGTTTTAATTGTTCAAACATCTCCTAAAGAGCTGCTTTTTTTTTTCATTTTAATAGATTGATAAAGATGCATTGGATGCGCAGGTCAAAGAGAGGAAAATTCAAGAAGCAGCTGAAAAAGCACAACATGAAAGATTTGGTATAGTCCTAGATGCTGTGAATATTTCTGTGAATAGTTAAATGTTTTAATCTGTTTCCTGCTTTCTTTTATCCCTTAATATATTCTCTAAATAGAGTCACCCAATTTATGTCCTATTTATGTTCATACATCTACATTGGCACAGTATGTATTCTCCTCGCTATCTTAAGATTTATATTAATATATAAATATTATTTTATCATGGAGCTCCATTTAAATTGGGATACATTGCCCAATAGGCCAGAATTTTCAGTGTTTTCTTTCAAAAGGTATTGACAAATAACTTTATTTTAGTTCCTGTCTTGTAGAGTGAGCTCATCTTCTGTCTAGCCATTCTTCCATAGGATATATGGATTCTGTGAATCCTCTCTAGATGATTATTGCTGGAAGCATGGGACATGTACAGTGAGGTGATAAGAGGAGCCATTGCTGGGTCAGACCTTGCAGCCACACAAATATTTCATGCTGTGCCCTGACCTCAAACCCTTTGTGGTCCTCTGTGCTTGGCATGCTTTCTTTGCTATCAGATGAAAAGGTCCCACAGCCTGAGCTCTCTGTGTGCCTCAGGAGGAGAGAAAATGGAGCTGCCAACTTCCATGCTGTGCTTCTGCTACAGCTGCTTGTGATTTTCCTGGCTGGAAAATACTCTCAGGGTCTGACTCTTGGGAAACTACCAGCAGCAATGTGGAATCTGACAAAAGAAGAAATGATATTTTCTAGAAAATTATTTTAAATAACTAAAATGGCTAGTTGGGTGGGAGTTTTGTTGTTTGTTTTTTCCTTAAAAATGTTGTAATTTATTTAGTTTCAATTAAATGAGCAGGAGCTCTTAAGCTGTTCAAAACTTAATGCCAGCCAATGTTTTTTTGGCTATGGTTAGAAAAATCATTGGAACTATGGAAGAGCTACCTATATTCCTTTCAGTTGCAGCCCAATTTTGGTTTGCTTTCTGACAAACAACAATGTATTTCAGCTGTAAACAAAGAGTAAATGGAAACAACTAGTTTACTGTACATTTCCTGTATTCCTGCAGGTTTTCACCAAATGAAACCTCATAATTCTAGTACTTATTTTTGCATTTGTTTCACATGCATATATTTCATTGTAACATTCATAAAATAATTTATACCTAAAAAGCTGAAAATATTTCTTAAGTAAATACTACTAACATCAGAGTGTTTGCTGGGCTGGTACTTATGGATCAAATACTCTCCTAAGGCATACATAACAATTTGAAGACTTACATTCTGTTTATTCATCTTGAAGATTTTATTTTCACCTTATGTGTGCCCTCCAATGACTCGTGCACCTCTACGAGTTGTGTGTTCGTTTTTGTCCAGCTCATGACATGAAGAAAAATGACAGGCTCATGTGTCTGCTAGAGGAACGACAGAAAAATGAAATCAAAGACATGAATAAGGCTCTCATTGAATTTCAGAAGAATTTTCAGGGGCCAGAAACGAGACGTGAATTTGACCTGAATGATCCACAAGCCCTAAAGAAAGACAGACCTGCTCGAGTTTCAGATGATGACCCTCGATGCACCATATCTGGCATGCAGAAATTTATGGGTGAAGACTTGAACTATGAGCAGAGGATGAAGTTTCAAAAGGAGCAGATAAGGGAGTGGTCTCTTCAGCAACAGAAAGACTGGAAAAATGCATTAGCTGACCAAAAATTGGCAGGTAACAAAAAAAGATAACGTAGTTTTAATCTTCTTTTTCAGAAGTTGTTATGTATCTGATGAAAATATGGCATGCCCTATTGTATATTTAACTTAGAGAAATACTAGAGCAGTTTTTACTTTCTAAGCTCTAATGTATTCACTATTTCTCCTAGGAAATCTCTATTTCATAACATGTGATTGTAATATCAGCCAGGTTTCATTTCTGGTTTATGCCTCCAGTTGGTGTGCTTACTTCATCAGGCCACACTGTCCAATCCATACTGTCCTAGAGCAGAAAATATAATATTGGCTTTTCTCTCCCAGCTTGTCATGAAACATTATTGTCTGCAGTACTTAATATACTTCTTTCATTTTAACACCAACTGTTTAGACAAGATAGGTTACTTATTAAACTGATTCATGAGAAACCTGAGATCTGAAGATAAACAGCTTTGCTGGTAGATTTTGGGAATAGTTATTTAGTCTACTGTATCTGTAGCTCCCCCTTGCCTCTTCTCCTGGTTACTGGTATGGCACATCATGTCCATGAATATTGACTCAATTTCATTTGAATCTAATTTAGATGATCTTTATGACAAGTTTAGGATTGAACTTGACCAAAAGATTATGGAGGAACAAAGAAAAGAAGAGGAAAGCAGGCGTGATGTTTGTACAGCTATTAAAACTTTCAATAGAATCCAGGTAAGTTAATATTAAGTTGGTTTGTTTGTTTTTGAGAAAATGTGGAGACAGAGAAGGAAAATAAGATGCACTAAATCAGAAAGAGTAGTGATGTTTTCACTGGGGTTTCTTAGCAGCTGTCTTCCAAGGTTGTTTCAGCTTGGAACAAGATAAATTTTATGCATTTCAAGAGGTGAAAAAAGTATCCAAGTATCTAGATGTCCTCTATCTAGTTATCCTCTGCCAAAACTGTCCCTCCTGGTTCTTAGCTTGCTGCCTGGTGGGCAGAAACATCTCCCCAGTCATTTGGGGGCTTTGAGCTGGTGAACTGGAGTAGAGCAATAGCCTCCCATGCTTCTTTCTGGGTTTGCATCAGTCCTCCCACACTCTTACTGTGTCTGTCTGCTTGTCTTTGCACTTGTGTGGAAACATTGCTAACAGCTGTTTGTCCTTATTGTTTATATTAACTGCCCACAACCACTGGTTTTGGCACTTTGCTTCATGGCTATTTGTGTGCAATATCTCCTGATTGTTTACTGACCTTGCTTTGGAACCTGTCTTAGGACCATTATCTGTGAAGCTCTAGAGGGTTTTTCTCTTCAGCTTCTACATACAACTCAAAGGGCTACATGGATGCTGTTAGCTTGGTTAAACTATATTTGTTGTGACTTATCTTTAAGTGTATTTAGTCATAGCAAAATAAACCACATTACAATTACCTACATTAAGTATGGTGAGATAGATCACCCTGCTTGCTCAGTTATGATTCTTTTCCTTAACCTGTGCAGAGGAACAGTGGAAGCTGGAACCAGGCATTTTTCCAGATAGTTTAGTTTATGCATTACAGAAGAATGAGACAGTATTAGAAATGAAAGATACATAGCATTATCATTCTACTTCAAATTAGTTTACTTAGTCTAAATCTTCTTGGAAAGGTAATTATGTTCAGTATGATCATTGTATTTTGTTTCTGGATTATTGTAAGGGGAAAATTTCCTTTGAATAGGAGACTGTGCCTTGTAGTGAACATTAGGAACAGTGATTTCCTTGGAAAATGTATACTGTGGTCTCCAGTTCCAGTATTTTGGATACATTCACATAATATGATTCAAGTTTGAATTTTGTATCAGCAAACAGAATCAAGGCTGCATCTTCAGATTTTAATTGCAGATCTTCTGTCAGTCTGTTTTGAGGGCTACCCATGCTCTTCATCTAGATTCAGAATGTAATATATAAATCAAGGCTAGCAATTGAAGATTGTACATTTTTATTGTAAATTTCTTCCATATTGTGTCTGTCTGCCAAATATATACTGGTTACTTACATGGGGATAAATGTGGAGTTATTTTTTATTTAATTCTGTGTTTTCTTATGAAACAAAGTTATTTTTCCTCAGTTTACTTGCTGTATGTGATATCACAACATTAAAGAACTGTTTGATATTAGGCTTTTGAACTTGGCCAAAAAGACAGTGATGGCAGTATTTGTATGTGATGCTTTAGACATATGTATGGAGGTTGGAAAGATATCTGTTATGATGTGTTAACATTTTTCCATCCCTTAGTTCATATTTCTCTTGGGAAAAACATCACTTCTCTTTCCACTGAATTTAGGCTGCTGAACTAGATCATAAAAATGAATTGGAAAAGGCTCAAAAAATAAAAGATGACATGGATGAAATTACCTGCCTCCTTCGAGGAGACTTCCTTTCTGAAAACCCTGACCAAGCCATGGGTCCCTGGAGCAAACATCCTGTCCTGGTGGATCGATGGAAGGGAATGACTCAGGAGCAGCTGATGGCAATTCGTCAGTTTCAAAAGGAACAAGCCCTGGAGAAACAGGTAGTGAAGCTCACCTCTTTCCATGCATTTTCTGTTTTCTTGGTTGTAATAATACTATAGAATACTAATGTTTGTAGAAGAAAAATATTATTGTTTGCCCTGGACATGCCAAAATGCCTGGACATGCCAAAATGAGACTGTGTTTTCCATTGATCTGCATTTTACCCAAACTTTAATCAGTCTAGCTGAGCATAGTACCTCTGAAGCACCTGGCAGATGTCATGGAGTAGGCTGGAACCCTGGAATTGGACTGAGAGGAAGGTTGTTGAAGAGCCCAGGGCCAAGGGGAGCTTAGGGCATGGCCCATGGTGGTTCAGCTGAGCAGCAAAGTCCTGCCCAGCACAAGACCCTGGCTTCATGGTGCAGTTCAGGAGCTGAGAGTGCCCGAGCTGCCTGCAAGGACTGGGCTGCTCCATAGGGGAAGATGAAGGTGAAAGCAGGGCAGGCCAAAGCAGACTTCTCATGCTCAAGGGTACCCCAGCAAGGCAAATAGAGCAGGTCCAGTGACCTTGCTCTTGCATATTTCAGAGGCCTAAAAGTTCATAAATGTAAGAATGTGATGAAATTTCATTTCTGCCATCCCACACAACTAAGAGCCATGCTTTAAAATAGAATTGCAGTGGTAACAGTTGCTGCTCTAGAGGTGTATAGAAGCAGGCAGTCAAAATGAAGACATCTAGTCTCCTATGAAGTCAAGAGTGTGCAGGTCTAGATATTGTGAAGTAGGAAGTGACTTTCCTCCCTCAGTGCAGAGGCTGCATTTATGACAGCTAAGGAATAGTGTTTGATTTTTAACTTTTAGTCCTTCCAGTACCATAGGCTATACTATATTTACCTAGTATTAAAGCTGAAGGTAGAATTGTCATTTTCCTGCCTCTCCTGTTACTCTGAAATGAACCCATTCAAGTCATTAAGCTGACCAAAAATGAATACAACCAAGAAAAGTAAGTTTTTGTGTCACGATATGACGCAGAAATGAAGGCACAGAACTCAGTGAGCTTGAAGGCAGGAAAAAGAGAGAAAGTTTATTTACTACTTAGGTTTTATAGTTTTCCAGGGATTACCCCTGGATTGGATAGAGAAGTTACCACCTCTCCATCCACACTGGTGGAAACAAAAGTCTATCAAATGTGTCTCCTTGAGAAAGGAATGTAAACATAGATTATTTTCCTACAGAGTCCTTGAAAGGACTCCACTTCAACCTATAAACATACAAAAAGAACCTCAGAAAATTAGAAGGTTTTAGAAACTCTCAGAAGGCTTTAGAAAATGTGGGTGACATTTTTGCAGGCCTGATTTTTTGATTCTGTTCAGTGGGGTGTCAGACAAGAAGTGAGGCAGAGGAAAAAAACCAGTTTGAGTCTACCCATGTGGTGTTCATGGCTCCCCTATTATACCAAATCAGCCATATTATAAGCCATACTGATGTCTATGAACTTCTTGTCTCAAGAATTATCAACTCTTGATAACAACAATAGTAATAATAATAATAATAATGATAATGATAATAATAGTAATAATAATCTGTCTTGCTGCTCTGTGTTTTCACAGAGAGAAAAGAACAGCTCTTTCATTGGTCGTATCTTGCTTCTGCCTGGTTTAGAAATCCTTGCTCCCTTCTCCCCATTTCAAACGCTACCCCTAATGTTCAATAAAAGCAAACAAATTTGTTTGGATGAACCTCCCCATGAGACTTTGTGTATACAGTTCCATGTTTGAGAGGGAAAATGCAGCCTTTTCCTCCCTGCTGCAGAGACTGAAGGAGCAGGAACACCTCAGGGATGCTGAGTGGGACAGGCAGCGCCTGCAGGCTGCGAGGGCCCAGCTGCTCTGGGAGCGGCACCAGCAGCGGCAGAGCCGCCTTCAGCGCCAGGAGCTGGATGTCAGCAACGCACAGCTCTCCCAGCAGCAAAAAGCAAAGTAAGTGCCAAACCAGCCTTGTTCAAGTAAAAAAACCCCTCTTCAGCATTAGTAACCCAATACCTGGGCTTTCAAAGAGGTTTTTTACTTGTTCTGTTTGTGACTTCTTAAATACGCTTGTTACAAGTTCACGCTGTTAAAAAAAATCAACATTTCGTCTGAAGTGTGTTTTCCAGTATTATTTAATCAATCTTCAAAGAGTAAGTTTTGAGTGTTCCTGACTGAGATGAATGAATTAGGATCTGGAATTCTTAAAAGCATTCCACTGACAAAAGACTGCTTACATAGATGACAAAATAGAGAATAAATATAATTAGCTAGGCAGAAAATTATATTATCAGGTGAAAAACAGTACACGTTTCTTTAATTTATCTTACTTTTCTGAAACAAAAAAGGATGTACTGCCAGTATTGCTGCCAGTTTCTGATAGCTCAGGGTTAAGCTAGCAACACAAACAACATTTCCATTATGTATGACACAACTAGATGATTCTTTAACTAACCACTGGATGTCTTGATGGGCAGTTCTTATGTCTGCTCCTTTGTGAAAGGAAGAAGATAATACATGCAGGAAAAGAAAAACAAATGATTTGGTGTTCTATTTTTCCCTTTTTTTTTTTTTTTTTTTTTTTTGGCTTGACTATAGAATCACAGAATAGTCAGAGTTGGAAGGGACCTAGAAAGGTCATCAAGTCCAGCTCTTAAATGAATGGCCCATATGGGGACTGAACCCATGTCCTTGGCATTATTAGCACCATGCTCTGACCAACTTAGCCAGTCTCAGGTTCATACATACCTTTTGCAAAGGAATTTCTAATACATGATGCCTTCTTACAATGGAAAGAAAAGTTTGGAATTATGTTAATTCAGGCTTTTTTTCTGTTGAGATTTTTGTAGGGATATTTCAGGAAGAAAAAAACCTAAGTTTGCCATATTGAGATGTGGCATATATGTTGCAGAAGTTCTAGTTACATTAAATTCCATTTCTAAGTATTTATGAACATTTATGGGTGTTAATGCATTACATCTTTTTTAGGTTTCTCAGGCTACTTCTGTATAATTGCAAGGAAACATTTACTAATGGCTTTTAAAAATATTATTTATTTCTAGGAATATTTGTCTTAAAGAGGAAGAGTATTCAAATATTCCAACAGAAGAGTTTTACGCACAGTTTAATACAACCACCCGGTGATGATCTGGATAAATCAAACTGAATTATGCAGAAGTATGTAGACACATTAAAATGTTCAGCTGAGAAATCCAATGTTTTATTGTTTTTATCTGTTCCCTGCCCTGTTCAAACACTGCACTCAACCTAAAGGGCAGTCTGCTAGGCCAGATCTGTTCTAAGAAAAGGAAACCATTGTAATAATTTTGAAACAATTGTTGTTCTGAAAGGACTACTAGATTTAGTAGTAGGTTGTTTGACTCTATGTCTCAGGCGTAGCTGTAATATTTACATTATTCATTCCTAGAGGAATCAATTTCTGGAAAGAAATCTGAATTTAAACTACACTGCTGTTTATGGAACTTGGCCAGAGGGGAATGCTGCCTCCCATAAGTGATGCCCTTCTCTGGGGGGACGAAAGATGACCTAGGCAGAAAATTTTGGGTTGGTTTTCTTGTGGTTTGGATTTGGGTTTTTTGTTTTGGATTTTCATGAAGCACAAAGCCAACCAGACACAAAGGCAAGAAAAAAAGGAAGAAGAGGTCTAGTTGGTCAGAAATATTGCTTTTATTTTGTGAACAGTGGGAATAAGGAGCAAAGAGTTCAAGAGTCATTGAGGTGATTAGTACACTGAGGCATGACACTGAAGCAGAACATGTATTAGAGTGGAAAAGCAGGGGGGAAAGTATTCCTACATACACCCTCATGCTTTGGAAATAATGGAGGAAGTTTCAGGTAATGTGCTGCTGAAGGAGAGTGGGGACAATCACAGGTGTGACAGAAGAGGGGTGAAAAAGCAGGTGTGCACTAAACAAAGTCAAGGAGAAAAATCTCAGCTTGTGCAGGGTGATTGGGATTTGTGTGCTTCCTGTCTGTGTGGTGACAGTAGGGACTTAGCAGTTAGAGACAGTCACTGACATTTGAAACATGGGCAAGCACAACACAGGAAAAAAATAGGGAGAAGCAATGTAAGAAAATGACTGCATAAGGAAAATGGATGATGGAACTTACAACAAAATGAAATCCAGAAGAGGAAGAGCTGACATGGAAAGGACTGCAAAAAGGGTTAGATGACCAACCCTAGGAGTCAGAAGATCTGAAGGAGGAGAAAAAATGAGAGTCAGATGAGAGATCCAACTAAGAATCCAAGACCTCTAATATTGTGAACCTTTAATAAAAATAGAGCACATTAATGAGAATAGATCTTGAACTGTAACTTGCCAGCATATGGGACATAAATCTGAGGTGAAAACATCCTGATGCTGTTGGCTTGGAATCCACTGATTGTTCTTTGTCTCAGCAATAGTGGTAATGTTGAATGAACTTTGTGGTGAAACAGGTTGAAGATGCTTCCACCAAGCAAAGGAGGAAAGATGCTTAAAAAAAACCAAGGGCTGAGGTAAACTTGAATAAGTTATTCTCATCTCTATGAAAATAATGAAGAATGCCTGGTTCTTAAGATACTAGCAGGAGGATTTTAAGATGTTTGAAGGAAGCATTCCTTGAAGGGGACTGTTCAAACAGATCTGTTTGCTCAGCTGAAGTAGTGCCTTGTAGGATCACACTGATAAAACCTTGCTGCCTGATTAAAAATGCTGATTAAAGAGGAGTTTGGAAAAGAGCTATCATGTTAATGCCTTTAGATAGAGAGGTGAAAGAAAATCAAGGAGAGCATTCAAATGGTTAAAGAAGTGCCTTTCAACATGATTATCTTGAGCAAAAAGATATGCCCCAATTTTAGTACGTTGATACAATTGGAATTAATTGTAGTATAGATAGAAACTAAGCAGAATAGCAGTGTGGTTGAAATGACAGGAACTGAGGAAAGCTGGGAGATGAAGTTGAGAGGGGATCACTGTTAATAATGAGCTGGTCTGCAGAGAAGAAAGAAGGAATGATATTCATGGGATTCCAATGGGATAGCACTTGGAGATCCATTTGTCAGACTGAGATTCACATATAGCTGGATCTCTTTGGAGTATTACCTAATACTGTATTAAATTGACAACCTCAGGAGTACAGGTATGTGTCTTAGAATAGACAGGCCATCAAATGGGATGGGTAGATTCATGTGCCTTCTCTAGTAGTTCTCACGTTACTAAAGTTGGGTTTGATCTGTGTTGGATATCTCTGTCTCTGACTTTTTCTTTTTTATGTAGAATTTTAGTTACCTGACAGAAAAAAATGAATAAAGCATATGCTGAAAAGTTCATGAAGTTGTCTTCATTTGTCCAACTCGTGTGACTAGAAAGTTTGCAGGCTTTACAACAGCTCTACAGTTTAATTAAATGATGCTGGACCTCATCAGATGATGTTTGCATTTCTTTCAGGAAGGATTATGTGTTTAAAGCCCTTTTGCATTACCTATTTGTTTGCTTGGAAACATTTTATATGAAGTCAGAGAAGGATAGGTTTCTCAGTTGTACTCTGAATAAGCCTTTAGATGGAAATTCAGGTAAGACTGACAGTTCAATAATTGGGTAGGATCAGACATCACTGTATTTCCTAGAAAACTTTCAGCATCATCAGTTGCACTTGCAAAAACAGCCACATTCCGTTCTACCTGTTGAATAGAACATAAATATCAGAGCATAAAAACTGAAATTTATTATGGGTGTTAAAAAGAAGCACAATCAAGCTTAATGTAAAGGAGAAAAGGTCTGATTCACTGTTATTGATATTTTATACTGACTTCTGTCTTGCACTGAAACAAGCCATGTATTCACTAGGTATTGTCACCTGAGCAGATGAAAATAAAGAATTGAAGTGCAGGAACTCCTCAAGCCTGTATGGCTTTGTAACAAACAAGCTGGGAGTGGTATCTTCACCTTTTGAAACATCACTCTTAACTTTTACTGAGTTTTTGCTGAATTTTGAAATTAGTAGAGAAGATTGATTAAAAAGAGCCTTAGCTGATTTTAAGTGCTGTTTAAAAGTGTTGGTTTCCATTACTGAGGTAATCTATTTCTTGTGATATTTGTAGATATTTCTTTCAAATACAGCAGTGAAAAAGACAGTGTCTTCTGTGTGATGATATGATCAGCTAACTGGAATGAGTACAAATCACAGCTGCTGGGAGTGGAGGGATAGCAACCATCTCTTCCTAAAAAAACTTACATATACTTTCCACTTCTTAGAAAGGCTTTTTAAAAACTGTGAGTATGGCATAAGAAGTTTCTAACATTTATCAGTCCTTATAATGGTCCTTAGAAATAAGCACAATTAATTATATTAAGTGCTCTTCATGGAGCTTCACTGGAGTAATTTGGGTAAGATGCCTGTGCTAGGACCTGATTTCAGAGAGGAAAACAATGATCAGTATCTATCACCTTTAAATTTGTGGGTTATATTCACACAGTTTTCCACATTTCTTTGGGTCAACAATTTGAGAAAAGACACAGGTTTCTCAGTCCTTTTTACTGACTTCTGTACTTTTAAAATTTTTGACTATATGGTCTTTTTGAGATGAGGCAGTCAAAAGATTGTGCAATTATGATATTTTCTGGTTTATTCTGTATTTTCCATAATTCAAGTATATGTGTATTTCTATAGAATCCTAACTTTAGAGGGGTTTGCCATTGTTTACCTCTGAGAGGCATTTTCATAGAAGCCTATAGTATCTCAAAATATCTCAAAGATAATTTTTTTCTTCAGTTGTATGAAGTAGTTCAGGTCCCCCAAATATATATACTTTAAATTAGGAGTAGGGGGCAGTGCTTGGTATGTGTCACTTTTGGGTTTTCAAGCTTCACCTAACATTTTATCTCCCCATCATCCTTTTGCTACACAAATAGCTTAGTAGGATCAGGAAAGCATGTTCTCACAACATTTACTTCCTTTTTCAGGATACTGAGTAGCATTTTACCCAGGGCTTATGGGACTTAGAAATTTCCCTCCAAAGGGAACTTTCAGAGGGAATTTTCATTCTGTTCAACCTGTTACTGTTATTTTTGTTACACTGGAACATCTGTAATCAACACAATGGCTTGAAGCACTACCAAGAAGTTCCACATAACCCAGTGTTCTGCTTTGGAAACATCCCTACTCTCCTCCTCTGTGAATACACAAAAAATCTCTTCAGCTGCTTGCAATGANACCACAGTTTGATTTCCTCTCTGCTTCTGGCATGAACCTTTGGAGGAGTTGACTACTTCCTTTTTCCTCTAAGGTTTGGATAATGGTTTTAATTTTGCTTACTTTTGGTTTTTTACTTAGCTAGGATTTTTCACATTATCTGGCCAATGAATTTTAAAAATCACTATGTTAAAAATATTTCCTCAGGTTTTACTTTTCTTTATAGGGGAGAGAGACAAAGGAGAGAAAAGAAAAAAAAAAAAAGTGACCCTTCACTACTTTTGTTCATCTGTTCACTTCAGTAAATAAGTATCTGAATATCAGATACTGGAATAATCAGAATTAAACCTATTTTATTACTGAATTTTATGTTTGGTTTGGCAGATGATATTCCATTTGCAGTCATTAACTTCTATGCAAATAAAGATATCTGCTGAAAGAGTTAACATGGGTATGTGTAAAGTTGTTATAATGAATGGTTTTGAAGGATTTCACCAAGTAAATTGCTGCTGTTATTTTGGCAAGTTGCATAAGCAACTATTGGAGAGGCAGGTTGGAAATAGCCATTACAAATACTGAAATCTGATTATAGAATGAGAAAAAGTGCTAATTTCCTTTTTCTATTCTGTTTCATATCTCTCTGAGGATCCTGATATTTCTCTTTTCAAGTCAATTCTTTTTAGAACATTTTCTCAGAACCAGTTTTTAGTTTCTCATTTTAAACCAAAGATACTGCTTTGTATCAAATGCAATTCGAGGATATTAAAGTGAGGATTTGAGAGGATATTAAAACTTGGCAATGTAGGCAGATATGTTACATAATCCTAAATGTAATTTACAAATGAACAAGGCAAACTATTCATGGACAAATGGGCATATAGATTTCAAAATCAAGGAAAAAAGAGTTTCTGAATGGGGGAAAAATCAATTTCTAAATGAATAAACTACATTTCACTAATTTCCTGGGTTTTCTTCTGCGAGGGCAAAGTTAATTTCGATTTGCACCTATTACTGACATGTTACTGGTATTTTCAACTTATCTAGTATAGTAATGCAAAAAAACAAAAGCACATAATGAAGGAAGCTAGGTCAGTCCAGGTTTTCCTACTGTAATTAGGTTTTTTTAATTTGCTTCACATACTCTTACATTTTTATTTCCTGAGGATACTGTGTGTGTTCCCAGCCCTGTAATACCATACAACTGTACTTCAAATTCACAAAGCACAGAAATGTTCTGTATGAATTAGGGAGTAAATTCATGTGAAGTCTGTTTCAGTGAGTTTTATGTGTCATTTCTGTCATATCCTGTTGCAATTATTAATGAAGTTAAATGCTTTTCAGATGGCAGCACATGGAACCAGGGGAAATTGAATATCTAGTAGACATTCTACTCAATTAAAGGCTGATGATACAATGGGAGTATGAGAAATACTTCAGGTGATCATTTAATCAGGATAGATACTGCTTTTTGAAGGCAGAGTTTTATCTAAATATGATTTTTTAACAAGTTTACTGGTTTTAGTTAACTTCATTAAATTGATTATCATTACTCTGCTGTTGCCACAGATATATCTGTATATATATATATACATCTGATACATCTGTGTCCATTTTTGAACGAATCTTTAAATACTTTTTTAGGACTTCAGCATACTATTTGTTGGTTTAAATACTTTTCCAAATATGCTGTCCTATTCTAGATTTATTACAAGAGTTATGAAATGAGGACATTGCTATTAGACTGTTTCTTGCTAGGATGCTCTAAGCCAGAAATGTAGTGCTGCTTAGCAGAATTGAACTCTCACCATGAGAACTCTAATTCCTGTGGCTTCTCATTAGCAATCCTGATTCTTCACAGAAGAAACCACAAAAATCTTGCCCATGGAAGAAACCACAGAAAATAAGCAGCAGCCTCTAGATGTCATAGTAGAAATTGCACAATTGCTGTTCACAAAGCAAAAAAACATGCATGCTGAGCTCCTTAGAAAATAGGGATAAGGGTAAATTTATTTTTTTTTAATAATACAAGGTCTAATGTAACTATGCCATTTTGCATTTATATAAGACAGTAGAAATACTGAGGGTCCAGATGCATCACAGTCATACCAACTTGAACAAAACAGTGCTCCAGTGTGTGCTATGGCTTTTCTAATAGAATATTTTCTATTGCAGTGGTGGTTGAAATACACTAAAAAAAATGGAGTGCTTTAAATACTGTGAGTGTTTGATACATCATATAAAAAATGAAAATTATTTACCTTTGAGCTTTATTATATTTTCAATTAACTTTATCCATCAATAAAATTTAAGAGTAAATTAAATTTAAATCAGGTTCCTTGCTTGAAAATGCTAGGAAGGGAGGATTGAAAAATAGAGCATATACAGAAAAAAATTGACAAAAAGAAATGTCCAGCTACATAAAGACGTTATTATTTTAAAAAAACAAAATATCTAATTGGTAATATTAAGATATTAGTTGCTAGTTTAATGCTGTCACTGGAAATTAAGTAATGGGATGTTTAAACACAAATGTCTTGAAAATTGGTTAAAATGCATGAAACCAATGACACTGCTCTGAAATCAGGATGAGTGGAGAAATTAGTGAAAAGATAGGTGAAAAAATAGTGCAACTGCTCAACAGTTTAATAGTGTAGTATATGAGAAAACTCAGTTAAAAGGATATTTAATAATTGGGGTTTGCTGAGTAGCAAAATAGGTAAAATAGCCAGTCTCAAGCAAACCTCCTAACTGCAAAATACTGTTTGTCTTTTCCCATGCAGAAGGATCCACAGCCATTCCCTGGGTTCATGCTTCTGCTGGAATAACAGCCAGTATGGAACAATGACAATTTTGAGTTGTGGATTCTTGGGAGATGCAGGTCTGCTTGCATCTGTAGTTACCTAAATTCAGCTCAGAGATCCAAGTACCAAGCCTAGACTCAGGATAACTGAAATTGCAGTGGATGGATGTTTTTAGCCTCCCACAATATAAGTGAGCATGTAATGTGCAAGTATGGATGTG
>WEIU01021344.1:2135-45575 GCA_013389925.1 Aegithalos caudatus
TCCTTCCTTCTACTACTTCCCCACTCTATCTTTTTATGTGCAGATCCCATATATATACAAACCACTTAAATTGATTGCCATGGAATCTTCTTAGATTTAAATGTTTTTTCCAAAATAGGATTTTAAATTAAAAGCTCTGTTTAGGGCATCAGGAGAAAGAATAAAAGATTGTTAATCCTGGCCTGAGTAGGGGAGGGGTGGACGACTTCTTCTGGCAGCAGTCAGAAGAAATAAATACCACACAAAATGGAACTAAAAAATTCTGAAATTATTTAAGTAACATGAATTTCAATTGTACTATCCTATTCTTAAAATATAAGTTATATATACATTCATAAGTCTGCCCTTTTGTTGTTGTTGTTGTTGGATTGTTGCTTGGCATAGGGAGGTATTTGGATATTTTTCCTCTACCTTGTCTATTTCTCCCTTCTGGAGGAGCTGATATTCATTATCCTGCTTTTCACTGAAAATAAGAAGACAAACTTCATAATGCTGCTGTTTTCTGAGACAAAAGCTGTGTTTTCTGTTCCCCAGTGCAGCCCAAAGAATGTGTCTGAAGCATCTAGTCTTTGCCTTGGACTTGGTTTTAAAGTGCTCTGCTAGAAAGGTATTGCAGGGGCAAAGCTCTCACTCACTCATTGCACTGTAAGGATGCTACCAACTCAGCTACTCTTAAAAGCTCTATCAGAGGTGTACAATTTGTCTCAGTTTTGCATCACTTGGCTGAAGAGTTCATTGAAAAAAGTTAGGTAGGGATGAAGGCAATATTTTTTGGTTATGGAGTGTTCTAGGAAGAGGCTGTGTTTGAGGATGATTGAATTAATGGATTTTTTTCTAATGCTGGAGTCTTTATGCCTTTTTCTTGCATGTAAAGTAAAACTGAGCTCGGTGTTATCATGTATTTATTACTATTTCCATAGAATATGTAGAAACAATAATTTTTAGGCAATAAAAATATTGCAAAAAATCTATTACAAAAGCTGTGACATTCAAACTGTCAGGATAGAAATTTATTGCCATTAGACTCTAATGCAAAAATAAAATAACATCCTTATATCTAAATTTACAATGGCTAATGGAAACAGCAAGCTATATAAGTGTGATTGTTGTATTTTCCATGAAATCCATTAACTGTTTCCATGAAGATAATTGAAATAGTTTTCTTCTAATAAAAAGGTGAAAAAAATGATTCCACAAATGTCTAGAGAGATCTCAGTTTTCACAAAGTCATCATGTTAGTGACTGGATGTTCTTAGTTGAGCATTTTAAATGCCTTAATAAAATGCTTTCATTGACAAAATTTGCATTTTCATTTGCATTCATTTGGCTCATTTTTTTTTTCTTTCAGCTTTAGAAACAGAGTAGATTGCATTTCTTTCAAATTTAGCTATCAAGAAATTTAATTGAGTAGTAGAAGCTTTGTACTCCAGCAATTCATAAACTAGATACTCCATTAAAAATGGGTGTGAAGAGTATAATTAGTTGTGTCAATAAGTAATATCAAGATTCTCTGAAAAATGTAGTGAGAATATCACAGATATAAACAGAAGATTTTACTCCCCTCACTTGTCTGTTGAGTATCTTCATGAGTATTGACTAATTTAAACTAGAGTGTTTCTTTTACCCCTGAAAAAAGCAAAGGAAAACAAACAATCATAAGATGAATTTAGCTGGTTATCCTTTTGACAGGTGATGTGCTGAAAAAGTCATGCACTTTGTGTACCTGAAGTGCATTTTTCTATCCATCAAATGCTTGCTGTCATGTGATGCTTACTTATCTGTGACTAAAAAAAAAAATTGTTACAGCAAATGTACTTCAGAATATGAATCTTTAAACTACAGTGCACATTGCTCAGGATGTGTCAGACTGAAACCATTCCAATCACAAAGCCCCATGGTACTTCTTATCTGTATTTGCTGAACATATTTAAGCAGGCTGAGAAAAAAAAAATAGCTTTGGGGAGATGGATTGTATGTGTTTTCCAGAACATAAAAAATAAGCAAGAGTACAGCAGACACATACTGCACAGAAATCTGCCTCCTTTCTCTGCCTTTTCTCATTACTATCAGAACCTGAGACTTGAACAGTCATTTCACTATACAATTACTGACAATTTCTCCAAGAAATCAAAACTTAGAAGCATTTAGTTTTTACCTCCTTCCTATTTACAAACAGATTGAATTTTTAAAAGCAATACAGAATTAATTTTTTTTTAAGAGAGCAGTTTAAAATTGCTTTAAGAAAATTATTTTTCTACAACAATGGAATGAGAATTATATAAACATTGCCTACAGGAAAGACCAGCAACAGAGAATGTAAAACACTCCTTTGAGATGGGCCATCATTGGAAAGGTGGTGTATGGAAATGTTTAAGAAATTTGAACTATGAATAATTTTCCGAAATCAGGTGTGGCATACTGTATCTTAAAAATCCATAAATAACAACAACTTTGTTCAGCATGCCTTCCTGTGAATTTATGTGTTTTTTAAATAAATAAATTTCTCTAGAGAAAATAGCTTTCAAATATTAAAGTTCACATGGTTATAGCTGAAGGCAATATAAATCTACCTTTGCTCCTGTTAAGACCCTTATCCCTAAACCATCCTTCTCTTATAAGAGAACTGAACTGTCCAAACCAAAAATTCTGTATTTGTCAGTAATTTAACTAATATTACATAGAACATTTAATTGTTTAGAGATAGACCAGAAGGTTATTTTTGGAAAAGGGAGAGAAACTGACTTTGTTTGAAATATTCCAGTTGTAAAGAAAGGGAAGACTAATTTGAAAAGGCATAATGGAAAAGGTGGGTGCTGCAATTAAGTTTATTCAAGTGGAAATGGCATTTACTGTAGTTCAAAACCAGAAGTAATGACTCCTCTACTCAGATTACCAAGGATGAAATAAAAGAGGGGATTTTTTGTTTAGTTGTCACATCAGTGGAGCACTTTGTTACTACACAGTGAAGACCTGATCCAAAGAGGTCTTAATGCAAAAACAATTGTACAAAACTCCTCATCTAAGGAGCAGAGAAGACTTCAGTACTGTCCCAAGCCTTCTGTCAAATTGTCCCTTTATCATCTGATTCAGAGTCTGTTAATGCAAACGGGGTGCCAGTGCCCAGTCTCTGGATTTCTGTGGCCTTTCCCCTTTATTTGGGCCACCTTACGGAGCCTTCACAGGGAGCTCCATTGCTTGGATCTGCTGTGGGTGCTGTGTTTGCTGGGAGACAGCTTCCTGAGAAACCAGTAGCGGTCAGAGGAGGGAGTCAGTCCTGGTCAGGGGTCTCAAATGTGAGAATGGGGCTAAGCTGTAAAGCAGCACAGCTGCCACTGTGAACAGAGCACTATGGCTGGGTGACAAAGGAGTTGCACATCCCACCTTTTTGTGGCTGCTCACACCCTGAGTGCCCATAGCTATTTCTGTGGCTGTGCTAGGGAAGAATGCTGTATCAGCTGCTGCCATTTTCACATGAAGAAAATGCTTTGCAGGAAGGCTCCTATGCTCTACTGACAAGGGCCTACCAATACCCCTAAAGATTGCAGAGGGTGGAATTTTGGAATATTTACTGTCTTACTGTCTTGCACATTAGGACATTAGGATGAAGTTGGTTTTGTTTTGCATACATGAGAATAACTTACCTTCTTAGACATGACAATAACTTCTGAACATTACAGAAAAGCAAAGAAGGGAAAACTCCTCTCTCATTTAGTTTTGATCTCCAGGTCCATATTTACACATGAAAAGCACGCTGCTGATTTATCAGTAAGTTGGGGACTCAAATTAACAAGACACTTGCTGTTTCAGACTGAATGTTGTGTTGAAGCAGAAATAAATGTTGTGTTACAGCCAATTTCAGGCACAGTGGGGTTGCTGCAGGGTGTTGGGATGAGACATTTTCTTATGAATTTTCTAGCTGGAAACTGAGACTCAGTGTGGAATTGGCTTCCTGTGACTGAGAGGTTGTGTAGGTGGGCAATTCTTCAATGAGTCTTCTGGGCAAATGAGTCTTTATCAAAACCCTCGCAATACACGAAATGTCCACTCAGGGAGTCTGTTTCTTTCTTCTTTTGTCAACTTCACTCTTTCCATCATACACAGATCTGTTCCCAGATTAAATTTAGCATGCTTCCAGCTGTTAGCCTGTAGATTTTCCATGTGTTATTCAAAATATGCATTAGGTATTTCACATGTCATTTGTTTAAAATATTTTAGTATTTACTTAAATAATTTATCAAAAAAATCCTAAATAATAAGAACCCATATGAGTGAGGCCTGTAAGGAAAGATAAAAAAGGTAGTTAACAAACAGAATCACCACAAATATCACACCAAGAACCCTGAACAACCAAGTCTTTCAACCACAGCATGTATCCAAAGACCTTCACTGAGGTGAAATTTATGTGTTTAAACCAATCTTTTTAAAATATATGTAGTCCAAATAGAAACCTCTAAATTCCAAACCTTTCTAAAACTAGAGTCTCTCTCTTTCCTTAGTGGCATACATAGAAGCAAAGTCCTAGCAACTATTCAACCAAGATTCTCATGGTGAAATATGCTGTATTAATGTGAATCCAGGTTTTTGTTATTTGCTCTTCATTCTTATAGTGTTGAATCTTAAAAACAGAGGGGGAAAAAAAAAGAAAAAAAGAAAGGAGGTAGCATGATTGTGGTTTTATCGATTCATCTATGTTAGATTCTTATTTCATACTGATTCTTATTTGATATCATATGGATATACCCTTCTGTCTCTCTTACATTAATAGGTGATGAGTTCCTCACCCAGTCTAGAGAGTTTGACTATCTGACCCCTATTTTCAGTGTGATATAAGCAAAATGCATTATTTTGATTTCTTGTGATCCTTTTGAACAACTTATCCCGTTTCACTCCTTCAGGTATGCATGCCTTCAGAGCCTTCTGTGATGCCAGGGAATGGCAGACCTGATTTTCATCAATGGCAAAAAGGCAGTTATGCAGATGATTAATGATTCCCTGCTGCAGGAATACTGTCCACTGGTGGAAGCACTCCACTAACTAACCAGATTTCTCTGGCAGCGTGATCTATATGTGATCTATGCAAGTTAGCATTTGTATTCAGTATGCAACACTCTCTTAATATTCAGTCTAAAAGTAGAAGGTGGCTTGTTCATATCTTTACCTTTATTTCTATTACATGTTCAGAGAAATTAGAAGAATTTCCTTGCTCAGGGTAAAATGGAAGTTCTCTGTCTTTCTTGTAACTTAGCTTTTACTCTGCACTATACCATTTTGTTTTTTACCACTTTTACTGTAATTGTTGCATTTTTGTTATCCAAGTTCTTTGCTATTTCTGCCTCTACTCTTCTTCTATTTACACTGCCAAAAATATATGCAAACATCATTTGAGACATTAACTTAAGAGTTCTAGCTAAGTCTTAAACTACATGCACTGCATTTCTTCTGCATTTTAATCAAGAAGATAAAATTTTTCTCTTCAGTCAGGAAACTGAAAATATAATAAAGACAATAAAGAATAAACACTACTTTGTAAAAAACCTCCAATAAGAATTTTAAATCTCTCAGATCTGAACTACTCAACTAGTAATTCCTCACCAGCACATTTCTTTCCTTTCCTTTTTTTCTTAGTTTAGGAAATATTTGAGTAATCATTGCATTCAAAATGTAGATAATAACTTTACTTGTTGAAAGATACTGAAATAAAGCTTGCACACTTTCTGCAAAGGAAATTTTATGGTTAAAAACATAAATCTAGAAGGTTTCCTTCTGTAATGTGGTTAGAACCTTGAATATGCCTGCCCATCTGCCCCCTTTGACAATTTTGTTGTTCTTGTCCTAAAAGTGTAATAGATTAATAGTCACCAGTGATTCTAACAATTAAAACAAAACCATAATTTATATATTTTTAAGGAACATGTAGGTTTCAACAAAGTTACTAAGAACATTTTTTCTTAGCTCTAGTGTGGAAAGAAGAGTTCATATCATCACAGAAAAGGGAATGTGAGCAGGGTATGAGAACAGAATGGAGAGTACAAGAGTACAAGAACAGTCTTGGTATTCACCGGTGCTGATTTTGTCTGGGGTAGAGTTAATTTTCTTTACAGTACATAGGGGCTATGTTTTGAATTGTGCTGAAAACAGTGTAAATAAGACAGGGATGTTTTCATTACTGCTGAGCAGCCTGAACACAGTCAGGGCCTTTTCTGCTTCTTGCGCTTGCCAGCAAGGAGGCTGGGAGTGCACAAGAAATTGCAGGGGAATGCAGCCGAGACACCTGATCCCAATGGACTCAAGCAATATTTCATACCATGTGGTATCATGCTCAGTATATAGAGCTGGAGGAAGAAGAAAGAAGGGGGGACATATTCAGAGTGATGGTGTTCTGTCTTTCCAAGTCACTGTTAAGTGTGATGGAGTCCTGCACTACTGGGGGTGGCTGAACATCTGCCTGCCCATGGGAAGTTATGAATAAATATTTTGCTTTGCTTGCAGCTTTTACTGTATATATTAAGCTATTTCATTTTAGTTCATGAGTTTTCTCTCTTTTACCCTTGCAATTCTCTCCCCCATCCTATTAGAGGGGAGGGAGTGAGGGGATGTCTAGTGCTTAATATCTTGCTGGGATTAAACCACAACATCACCTATATTGTGCAAGACACAAGCTTTAACCCTACAGCAACAATTTTAGACAACATTACTTTATCATGGATTTTCTATGCCCTCTGAGATTAGGCTGGGTTCATGCTTCTTTACTGCATAAACCTTTCTTTGCAGCTTAAGAGACCCTGAGAAAATTTAAGAAAAAAGAATGATAGAGAGCACTGTGAATTGAGAAAACAATTTTCTCTCAGATCTGATCTCAAACTTCTTTACTTACTCAAGATTTATCTTTGCAGTCTTTTAAAGGTGATTGTCAGCAGTGTCCAAAGAAGAGGAGAGTGTTTTTGTTATTATCTTTTTATTTAGCAAATATAAAATAGTTATGCAGCTAATAGTGAATTGTGTATTTCCCTAGGGGTGAATCAAACTCATCATTGGGAAAATACTTTGAGTAGAGAAATGGATGGATTTTATATTTTAGTTAGATGTCTTATACATTAAGCGTGGAAAAACAAAAACCCATTGTATATGATGGAATTAAAGCAGGAAGAACACTGTTTGAGGATGTGTTTTAGGCAGGTAGCAGATTGAGAAAACAAAGGTTGGTGAGGACTCGGTCATTACATACTAGTGCCAAAAGTTGTAACAGTTATTACAGGTTGAAAGTCACACTGAAGAAGTTTGTGAGGAAAGACCATTTTCAGAGGCAGAAACAAACATGCTTACTGATCCTTGGCTTGAAAATTGTGGCTTGCTTTCTGTCTATATCTTAGCAGAAGTAAGGCTGGTTTTTACTAACCTGAATTGTGATTATTTTGTGATAACAAGTTGCTTCCAGCCTACTTCTTCCAGCTCTTTCCATTTCATCCCTTTTTTCTCTTTCCCAACCTGGAATTAAAAAAAACCAAAACAGTAACAACTGCCAATGTAAGGTTCTAAACAATTGAGATTTTAATATTTAACTCACGTTCTAATGGGTTTGAATGTTTCTGACATGTTCAATTTGTGCTGAATCTTGTGACAGAATTTTTTTCATAATCCTACTTTGTTTGTATTGAGATCAAATAGTTACATTTTTATACTAAAATGACAGTTGGAATGAGATTAAAGTGTCAGGAAAATAGCAAGACATTGCATTGTGAATTAAGTGAAATGAATATGTACAGCTCCACACCCCTACACCACAATCTAGGAATTTTGCAGAAATGGTTCCCTTGTGGTATTTGCAGGATTCTCCCCCCCAAAAAAAAAAACATCCACTAGACATGGTGCTTTGTGAGTAGAGTTCAAATACTTCTAACATTTATGCAGAATTCAAAAGTAACCATGAAGCCTTGGGATTGCCTTATTTGAGATACCTTATTCATGAAAATTACAAATGGCTGTTTGGCTTAGGGCTTTCAAGAGCACTTTTGAAGAAAGTCTAAAAATGAAAGAGAAATTCCTTTCAAAGGAAGGCATTCATGCTTAATGCTAAACAGAGAGTTCACATTCCAACAGTAGTAGGAATGCCAAAAATACAGGAATTGCACAGTATAAATGTCTCTGCATAAAATAAATTAATAAATAAATTATAAGAAGATAAATATTCCTTTTTGTCCTTGTTCTGTATGCAATAAGGAAGAGGAGGAGGTGGAGGATGAGCATCACTGTTTTCACGGGTGTGTGTCCCCACAAGGATCCAAGTATTGAATAGTTACAGCAAATTGTTCAGACTTCTGGGCTCACTTCTGGTTAACACAGAAGAGATGAGGGTGATTGGCATGCCCTGAGAGAGGTGGTCTCAAGTATCATTTTGAACTGTCAGCAAGGACTAAACTCTTCTTTCTCATCTTTAGCCTTAACATCTGTCACTAGACTGGAACAAGCTGACATTTATGTAGCAGTGCCTTCCTGCTAATGCAGCTGCAAGCTTTGCTGTGCCCCCTTTGCAGCTCATCCTTTATTATCTTGTGCTTATACAAGCAGTGCTCAGCACCTCTGATGTGTAGGATTAAACCCTTAAAGCTGGCAGATTATATTTGTAAAACATAACTTCTGCAAAGCAGGGTATTTGGTCTGTGGTAAGCTTATCCCACCGTCTTTAGTTAATTCACGTATATCCACATAGGAACTTTCAGATTAATATGTCTGTAGGGGTTATCTTCAGAGATATGAGCAACCAGCTCAACACACATCTTCTGTGTTTCAGCACAATTAATTGTGAGTGACAGTCAGAGTGAGAATTGCAGTGCACATGCTCTACACTTCATCCAAAGCAGAAGAAAGCAAAAAGTAGCAAAGGATACAGGAGACATTCCTGGCACGTTTGCTAAGCAATAACGTCGGAGTTGAAATATCCCTTTTGACCTCTCTACATTATTTGTATTATGAATAAGTAAAAATGACAGACATGCCTGAAGCTCTTGAATTTCAAGTCCATTATAACTTTTTTTCAGTAATTGTATTTTTAAATTTAATGTGATTTTTTTGAGGAGTTGAGATCCAATCAGGTATCTTGTGTGGGCTGTATCCTCTGCAAGTTATTGCTAATTAATATATTGGCTTGAGAAAGAAATAAAATAGAAAACAATAAAAACCCTTTGGTCTGAAAAACTTTGCTTACAGTGTGAATACAACTGGTCTTGTGTTCTGCCCAGACTGTAATGAAGCATTCTCAGTGGATCAAGTAACAGCATATAGGGTGTTTATTACCTGCATTGTATCTGCAAATTAAATTGAGACACAATAGTGGGGTTTTTTTAACAGAAAAATTAAAAAGGAGAAGATCCTAGAAAGACTGTTTTAAAGATGAATTAAGTTGCACATGAATGGTAGTGATATTTACTCAGTGATTTGATTTGTATCTGACATACTTCCTAAGCTAATACTCAGCAGGTATCTTGTTTGCATTTGAAAAAATGACATAGTGTAAGGACATGGGTAAATCCTGTGTCAACAGCAATTATTTATAACTAGGTTAGGCCGTTACAAATGTGTAAGGAGCCTTTCATGTAGCTTTTAAGGGAAGTTATCTTAAAAAATCCAAATAGTCTGATTCACACACATACTAAATTTAAAAAAAAAAAAATTACAAAAAACATCAAATTTCCCCATCAAATTTGAAATCTTGACATTTGAATTAAAATCTCGTGAGCTATTCTAATTAATTCATTTACACACACTAAGGAGAGTTGCAAACCCTTCTAAATAATATGTATATCATATACAGTAGAAAAAATTATAAATATTTCAGTGTGTCTACTTTATTGTCTATGGGCAACTGTTCTTTTTAGACATTTTTCCATCACTAAATACATGTGCAGAAAGTGGGAGAGTTATTTTACAGATGATCCCTGATACTCTTGGTGAATTTTAGAGAAGTCTCCAGCTCTATTTTTTATCATTATACTTTTGTCTGGTTGTCGTGCATGCAAAAAGGCTTCTCAGAAGCAATTAACTATTACTTCAGGACTGCAGTGTGCATTTAAAAAAGTAAAATTGTAATCTCTCTGCTGTCTTTGCTTTTCAGAAAGTCCCAAATTTGTTTGCTCCTGGTTAGCATCTTTCACCAGTGCTTATTCTCCCTGCCCTTCCATGGTCTGTGCTGCAGAGTTGAGCTCTCCTCTGTCTTCCCACTTCAGTTCTCTCAGAATGAATCTCTCATCTGTACATCTACTCTCTTATACTGCTCTCTTTTTCGCCTCTCTGATAGACATTTCTGCTCTTGAAGCCTTTGCTTACCAATTTCTCTCTCTATTTAGCTTAAAACTCAGAGTCTCTGCAAATTGTGTGGCCCAGTATGTCACTATATGGACATAATATACTGCTCTGTAAATGCTTGTGCCCTATCAATCAATGTGTCATCATCATTATTGTTTGATGTAATTTCCTCTTATTTTTCACTGTTCCCAGTACTTAGGTTCTCTATTAACTGAGTTGTTCTTTCAATTCGTTCTTTAATTATACTCACAGGAAAAAAGGTGTACCAAGAAAGATCTAAAATATGAAAAGAAGAAAGCAGAAATAATACTTGGGGAACTTTTTATAATTTAAAATCTTTAAGATACTTAGAAACATCACCAAGAGATTAATTTTGAAATACTGAGCTTTTTGTAATATTTTAGCTAGAGACACTACCAAAGCTGTCTACAAAGGAAAATAAAGTCATTAAGGAAACTCACTCAACATAATGTCATATTCATATCCCATGTTAGTTAATTCTGGAGATAGAAGGACACAGATGTCTCAATCAGTTATGTTTGCATTTCTTTATTAAAAAAAATTCTAAGCAGCAGATCGGTGAGAACCACTGTTTTTGAAATATAGTGAGTAAGAAGTGATGTATTGAAATTGTTTCTGGCTTGGTCTGACAGCAGCTCTGTGATTTAGTGTCTGATCCTGCATTCTGACCTCAAGCAGAACCCTGTTGATGCCAATGGGAGTCTTATTTCTCTAGGAACTGCAATGTCTGATTCTTCACTATGTGGTAAAATCATGTTGTATTCTGGATCTATAAATGTTAATACTTAAGATTCGTACATTTCAGAGCAGCTCAGTGCCTATATTTGCTGGAAAAGATGAATATTCAGAAAATCTGTCTTTTTGCACTTGCAGTTATAAGAAAACAATACATTTTTACGGTCTTCAGCTAAACAAATTCTGGATGGGGAAATTAAAGGGGAGAATAAATAAAATAAATAAAATAAACACTCCTCTTCTTTGCATTATACTGGAGGCCCTGCTGCCTCCATCTGCATGGTCTCAGTCATGGCAATTTCAGAGGAAGACGAGAGATGTCTGCACTGACTTGCCATCTTTCTGCATTTTTCCTGCCTCCTGTTACTCATTTCAGCACTGCTGAACAAATTTTCAGACTCTTGTCTTCCACCTTTATCTCACTCATTCCTAGCTCTGAAATGTATCCTAACATTTGTGATGATTCATACTTATTATTTTTATGAAAAAAATGTTGGAGTGTCCCTAGGCACAAGATTAAATAAAATATTTAGTTTATCAATACTCTCACCAGGTAAACAAGACAAAAATCCAAAACAAACAAAAAGGAAATATTGTCACCTGATTCTGCTTATGATCAATATATTGAATTTTGTGAATTTTCATTATTTACTTTACAGTATATAAGGCAGCTGTGATGTAGTCTCAGTCTACATTCATTGTACAGCTTTGCAAAAAGAATAGACCTCTCCCCATAGTTTTTATCCCTCTCTGTGCATAGTTAGGTAAATGATCAGAGCATGACTGAGATCTACAGTGATTTGCTCAAGAACAAATTTGGATTGCGTATAAAATATATTAAAACAAATTAAGTCATTGGGATTCTATTCCTTGGGTCAGAATCCCTTTTCTTCCTACATTCCTTGGTATATTTTGGCTCAGAGATTCTGGATAAATCTGTTTACTTGGGGCTTATTTTGCCCTCTTTACACAGACAATTTTCTTGTATATGGCTGCATTCTTGATCTGACATCATTAAATTGTAAATGTTAAATGGATGCTTAGATGTTTGAGTGAAAACTGATTGATTTGGTTCTTTTCTATGAGACTAAGTCATGGAAGACGTTCTTAGAATTACTGGCTATACTAAAGAGGGCCAAGGAGGGAGTGATATTCCTGTCCTGGGACAGTCAGGGAGACAAGCCTCTTGTGTAGATTTTGTTACTATTATTGGATAGTCCATCTATAAAGAAACAATAAAAAACCTTAAAGTACAGCAAAAGTCAAGGAAAAATATTTATGTGTTACTTAATGAATCAGACTAGCATTTATTTATCAAGTTCTTTATTTCTGTCACAAATAAGAAGGAAAGAAAATTAGAAGATAGAAATAAATAGGCTATGAAAAAAGATCAATTTTAAAATAAAATCATTTACATCAGGGATAGAAACAGCAAATGGTGGATTAAAGACATGTACTCTAATTACAGCATTATTGTCAATAGTTATTAAAAATTAAAGCAAATACAAAGTTTTATGAAAGATAGAAAATGAGGGATGCTCAAAAGAGCATATCTTCATTTCTTTGCTCCTACTGCCAATGTACTCAGACACACACAGGCACACATAAACCCACACAGAGAAATCAACTTTTTATTTGTTCTTATATAGAAGACAAAATGGATTAAAAAGCCTTAGCAACTAAGGTGCTTATTCAGATGCTTTAAAACAGCCAGAGGCCCTGCTAACATGCTTTGTACATGGATATTAATTCACCTTCCAGCCATTTTCCATACAGAGATTTACAGTGGTTTACAAATAACAATGCATCTGTCTTCAGAGTGTAAGGTCTGTTACACCATATGTATGCACTGATGATTAAAATGCTATTCCATTTTAATTCTCATATTTTTCAATTACTTTTTCAAGGCTGCAATTTAAAACTATGTGATGTTGAACAAAAGTTTTGCAAACAAACAATCTTTTGACTTTTATACAGTTTCCTGATAATATTTCTTCACATTAATTGCTTTCAAATAATAAACTGTGTGAATTCACTGAAATAGAAAAGCCCTAGAAATAAAAATGTATATTACACACAATGTATGTGAGGATGTTTAAGAAGATGATTAGGTAAAGGCAATGCACTTTCTTTTGGACCTTCACAAGAAAATTAATTTAAAAGATCAGTTCTGGCATTTACACAGGTCTTGCACAAAAACAAAATAATTTTTTTTAGTAAAACCCACATTGAATTCTCTAAACCTTTACTTTGTATAATACAACAGCATGCAATACAGGAGTGTTACATTCTTCTATGTGGGTACAGGCAGAACAGAGCTGTCTGCTTTGGTTTCTCGAAGTAGCCACTTACTTTCCACTGGCTAGACATTTATGAGCATCAGTGTCCATGTAACTCCTCCAAGCCACACTGTGATCTCAGAAATGCTTGTTAGGCCTTGGCCTTGATGAACAGAGCCTGTGCTGAACTCCTCTTGAGCTTATCAGAAACTGTCTGCTCCTAGGAACTAATGCTGTCTAATGAGCTCCTCTTTTTAATGAAGAGCCTTGGAAACTTATTTTTCTTGCCTGAATATCAGCCCAAGTGGAAAAACATTTTTTTTCATCCAACTTTTAAAGAAAGTTACCTACCCAAATTGTGGCCAGGAGGAAAAGTTATTGACTAAAGCCTACTCTCTTATGTTGCAATAAAAAGCAGTCCAAAGTGAGACCCTTGGAGCCCTCCTGGACCAGCCAGGCTGCAGAGGTCTCACTCTGAATGGACACCTCACATAGCCAGCAAACCCTCAAGGTTGTTATACTTGGAGCACCGACGGAAACACCAGTGGAGCCTGAGCTCCTAAAGGCTCAGTTCTTTGTTGTTGAGAAGATGCAAAGGAATCCAATGTGAGAAACTCACTGAATTTGAGGGGAATTTTTCACAAGTGTATCTTGTACATATTCTTTACATCTGTGTATGTACAAGTGTGATTACTCTATAGCAAATGAGTGTTCTTCTCCTAGATTCTTAAGTATTTCGGATTTATTATTAAGTTAGGCCATGAGATATTGTTGTGGTACAGTAAATTCTATATGGATATTTTGTTAAACTGTGTAACTTAAGTTATTGAATAAATGTTATTTAGTGCTGTTAAAACTTTAGGCCTAAACAGTTAGTCAAGTCCAGAGCTCAGTTCAGCAAGAAGAAGGTCTTATTCTTTTTCATCCTTACCTTCTCCATCCCATTCTCCTTCCCCTCTCCCCCAGCCTCCACACAGGTTGACTTTTGGTTTAGATGGATTGATTTTAGATTTTAGGCTGCTTTTCCTTTGTGTGCTTTAAGCATCTCTTAACTAGTAGAGAGAGCCTTTTCAATGAGCTTTGTCATACTTTCACTTTTATATTCAACCTGCTTTTGCTGATACCTTTGAGGCGATTATTTAAGCTACCTTAAAACACTCATATGTGACACCACAGAGGATGGAATATATGAGAATATTCTTCAAATATCATATACATATAACCAAAGATTGTGACTTGTATGCATATAAAAAACTTGTACAACAGTCCTACAAGAAAATGTAAGGAACAAGTAGTATTATGTGACAAAACCAAATTGTATACTTTAGCCAAAGACATATGGGAGTTGCATATTTCCTTAATGACCAACTTGAGGCTGATTATGTGTTTTCATGAAAATCTTTCATCAATATTTGATCCTGGGATGCAGATGCAAAATTTAAAACTAAAATGGCTCTTTTTGTGTCTACAAGGTATTTATTACTGCATTTCCTCTGTTCTGTTGCTAATGTGAATCACATATACTTCTTGTAAATTGTACATTTGTTGTATTTTCCCTTGGCTTTTCTCTGGGGCATGAGGCATGGAATGGTGAAGTAGTGGGCCATAACAGTGACTAATAGCAGTATACATCCTCTGATCTTGAATAAAAGACAGTTAGCTGGTTCTGTTGTAGTTGAACAGATCCCCCCAAAGCAAAACTGTTTTTTGCTGAGTTGATCAATATCATGCATCAACTATTACAACAAAACTGGTCAGACATAGTTACCAGTAATAAAAATACTCAAAAAATAAAAATCAAGACAGAATGTATTTTTTCACACCTACTTTGCACAGCTATAATAGCAGTTTAAACAAAAGCTTATGAATAGCCTGCTATTTCCAGAAGATCAACACATTTCTGTGCTAAAAAAATTTTAAAAAAGCTTCAATAATTTTAACAGAATTTTGCCTTTCCTCTACGTTTAGTCATTTAAATTACCCAGTTCTATTATGGACAATGGACACCGTTCATCTTTCTATTCTTTGATTCACAGTTTTCTTCTGTCAGCATTTAGCTGACACCATTTAGATTTGTTTTACAGGGTTCATTTTTACATTCCAGTGGATTTCAAGGAAAGAAAGAAAAAGAAGTATTGAGTGGAGGGCTTTGAAATGAAAAATGTTTCTTTTTGGACAAACACTGTATAGCTGTCTATCCTGGTTGCCTTGTGTAGAAGAGGCTCTTACGTAAAGAATATTACCTCCATGGGTTCTAACCATAAAATTTCCCCTGAATTCTCTCCTGTATTTGGCCTTGTCCATTTTCACTTCAAAACACTTTATAGGCATGTGCTTGGCCTAATCCACAGTCTCAATGAAAACTACCTACCACATGACCATGTTTCTGTGAAACTGTGAGAAAACCCTGGACTATGCTACAAACACAGTACTATTAAAAATGTGTAATGCATGAGTTGTCTTGATAATTTAAGTACTTGTTCTTTATTTGCAAAAGTGCACATTTTTCTAAGGCTAATATCTTAAATGTTAATATTTATTTCTAGATTGCTTTTGTGGTGAATCTAATAGATACTTTTAGGCAGTCAAGTAGAACATGAAAACAGCACAAAATTCATATGTGTATCATGAAGTTGTGTTTGTCTGTGTGCTATGGGTAAAACAACCCTTTTCAGTAGAATTGTAGCTACATAGGGGAATGTATGTGTGAGGTCTTTAAGTAATAAAAATATCATCATAATGCGCAGAATTTAGTATGAAGTTCATAAGTAAACACAAACTTATTTTCCCCTTGAAATATAAAATAGCATTAAAAAACTTTAATAGCTTCCTTGGGTAACTTGAAATTTAAATGGAAGTTTTATCAAAGGGTTGGCAAGATATACTTAAAAATATCTTTTCTGAGACCTCAGGAAATTACTTTTTCTTATGGCTCTGATTAAATATTTCATGGCAGTACATGCTTATGTATTTGTACTTGCTATGTCAAGATAAAAAAAAAAAAATCAAACAAACAAGCTCCTCTTATAGTAAATACACTTATTTTGAATATGGTCCCTGTCAAAAGCAGAAGACCTGACCCAGGCAGACTGCTGAGTCTGCAGGGTGAATGTTGTCTCATGCTGAAAATGAACATGCAGGGGCATTTCTCACTGACAGCTTTGGGAGCTGGTTTATTAATTTAACACTTGAAGAAACACATCGAAGACCACAGGCAATTTGTTGTACTGAAAGTAAGAGGAAACATTTCTAACTTCAGAGCTTCATATTGGTAGAGAATCCACATTAGATAACACAAGCTGTTGTCTTTCTTGCTTTTAAAATTAATGACCCCTTCCTTTATCTCAAATAGATGTTGTAATCTATCTTCTACATGTGCATTTTTGATTACTAGATTTCCTGTAATTAAACATTGATGAACAAATCTTGCCAAAGGCTTAGGTCCATTCTATCAGGCAGTATGTGACTATCACAGTCAGCATCCTTCTTTTCACATCCTTTCTCCTCAAATTTTATTATTTTATTATTGTCTTATTAGTCTGCTCCTCAACACTCTTAAATCTGGAGGTATTTTTCCCATATGTTTGAGTCATAACCTAATAAAAATATTTTATTGTAAAAGAAAACTAAAATCAAATCTTCTTTTATCTGGTGGAAAAGTAGAATCTGTGCAAATTCCACTAAAAAATTAGCTCAAAGAGTCGAGATTTCTTCAATTTTCTAAAATGTGTAAATCTTGTATGTTATGTTATTCCTGGTTGTTAGTAATTTTGATGTGATTTTGATTCAGATATGTTGGCCTCTATGTTGTACAGCCATATGCTGAAAGACAAACCACCTCAAAGATTTTTAAAACATTGCCTGATGCTATTAATATGCAAATAATTGTATGCCTTTTTATAATTCTCACATGAAATCACTTTTCATAACTGCTTCTTTTGGGACCAGCTCTGGCTGCATGTTAGGGTAGATGGGATTACCAGTTTCATCCTCCCTCTGTAAACTTCCTAAATCCTCAATAACATACTAAGAGAAAGCAATTAATCACCTCTGCAAATTTTAACAGGAAAGAATTTTTGTTGACAAATCACAAATGTTTCAGAATAAAAATTTTGCATATTGTTGGCTCTTTCAGATTCCCAGAAGTTTAAAGGCATTCTCTGCTTGTTTTTAACTTGATGAGAAAAGGGTTTCTCCAAGTGTTTGAGATTTGGAGAAATGAAAAATAAGTATAGAAATTGGTGGAAATAGAGAAATTTTGCCTTCAAAACTTATAAACAGTATTAATTTAGAGCAAATGAATTTGCTCTTCATCCAGTGGAATTCACATGCAATTCTACATTATTATCCACAATTATGGTTTCTCTTTTAACTTCAATTTTTAGGCCCTTACTAAGTATTAATAAAATTTTTCACTTTATTTGTATTTCACAGATGACAGTTAAGCTTGGCTAAACCTTTGCAGCTGGCAATTAAAGAAAACAAACGTTATGAAACAGACTATTAAACCTCAATATAATGATAACAATAAAAGTATGCACAGTTCAATTAAATAATACTTAAAAAAATATTATCTATCATGAGAGATATGCTTTATGCTTATGTTCACCGAAGTAAAGCAGTGGATCAGTGGACATAAAAAGGTGAGCAAGCCTTTAAAAATTAGAGTGAGGCAGAAAAAAGAGATAATATTGAGTTGTTTTACTGAAGTTAATAAACCCTATGTTCTGAGACAAATATTGTCTCAAGCCGATTGTTTAAACAAGCATTAAGTTTAGCAGTACTACACCATAACATGATACTCCAAATTAAACTTTTGCATCTCAAGTGACCTTTATTAGAGTTTTATAGTTCATAAATTCTTCACAACGGTGCTCTGTGGAGTAGTTTTAATAAATCTTGATTGTGCTGTAAATGTTACAGCACATACTTAAAATGGCATCTCCAGTCCTAACAAACACAAGTGTGGAATGATTCCCCTATTCCACATGGACAGGTTTGGTTCAGTATTCATGAAATTTTGGAAAACATTCCAGTAATGAGGGGGGAAAATACCAAAAGTAACTGAATTGTACTGGAGAAGAAAAACATCACTGATAAATTTATCAAAGAAGATGGGAAGCATACTCATTTCTCATATACTAGTAAGAAAATCTTCTGCTATTTACAGAGCTCCTGAAGTACTCCAGGATAGCTGGACAGACAGGATTATGTGTTTTCCATTTTCTCTTTTAAGGCTTGATTTCCTGGCAAAGTATCAGATACATAGAAACGTAAACTGTGTGGTTTGTTTCACCTGTCCTAGTACACTGGGAAAAGTGCACCTTGATAAAGTGTCTGCTTAATCTGATTTATCTGTTGATATGATTTTTTTTTCTTGGAAAGTGTAATTAAATTATATACTGAAAGCACCCTGGTAATGTGTTAAACCACCTATTTTGATACTCAACTTTTTTTCCTGCTGTATATACTTCACCCTTTTATCCAGTTATTTGTTTTCTTATTGGCTTCTTAACATCTTTTCATACACTGTATATATTATATCACCTTTGATAGAAAAGGCATCAACTGTGAACCATCATTTTGAGGCAGCCATGGAATCCTTTATCTTAACAACTTCCATCTACTTAAGAGTTTATTTATAAATGTAATTTCTCATTCTTATACATATAATTAATTTCTTGTGTACATCTGAGGGCCTTTTCCGGTGTTCTTCATTTTCACAATTTTTCTTTCTTAATCTCAGCTCAAATTTTTTATCCTCTCTGTATTTTTGTCTTTTCTTCCTTTTCTCCAGACTCAAGAACATGAAAAAAATGTCTTTTCTCCCTCAAATACTCTGTTAAAGGTGTTTCTACTCAGATAAATTTAAGCATTTGAAAGGAAAAGTTTTTTAAACTTTGCTTTCTCTGTCGATGTTGCTATTGAAAATGAGCCAAGTTTGAAATAGAACTCCACATTCCCATGAACGTTAAATTATGGATTTTGAAGTCAGAACTCTAAGCTTTTACTTCTTTCAAGGATCTTATTCATAAAAAATGCACAAGTTAATGATGAATTAGTTAAAAGATAAGTACTGCCATGAATGTTCTGGTCTTTCCCTAAAATAAGCAAAACCTACAAGATCTGTTGAAGCTCTGTTGCTTGAGGGATAAATAGAGTGATTTTGAGAAAGCATCATTACTGATCAATTAATTTGCTCATATTGAACAAGATATATGTTGCTTTGCAATGAAATAAAGATAATATATTGGATAGGGAGATACAATCAGACTCAAATCATAAATGTTAAGGTCTGGTATAAATTATTATTACAGAAAATCTATAAGAAAAAGATTTTTATAAGTGGTCCTGTAAGAAAATATATAATGCAATATTCATAAATCTGGGTTACAGACCTATTATAACTACTAGAAATTTTTTTTTTAGCAGTAGTTAAGTGTTGATCTTCAAAGACCATTTAATAATGAATGACAGATTTAAAATGTGGTCTACTTTTTCCTGAGGATAGAAATATGCAGATCAAGGTATCTGAGCAATTTAAGGAAGACAGAGGTTAATAGTCTCTATAATTGCCAGAACCTGTGATGAGTACTTAAAGCAAACAATCAACTTGCAGTATAGGGTATCTCTAAATTGCACCACGGTATTAGGAGTGGAAGTAGTTCTACTACATTGTTTTGATGATATTGCCTATGATAACAGAATATGAATTTTTTTCCATCTGAGTCAACACTTTACATTTACTGTGTAAACAGCTAAATGCATCTGAAAGTATTGTGGACTCAGTCAGCAGAACATGATATTTAATGAAGGTGAGAATCAAACTATTCTTGTTTTGTTTTCTAGGTGCATTTATAGGTTTTTTGAGTCTTGTAGAGGGGATTTTTTGATATTTGAAAGTTCTTGGTGTTGCACTTTTGATTTTAGGTTATGTTGAGTAAAATTTTTAAGCGTATCATCCTTAGAATTTAGTATATTATACTTGATGATAATGAGTGCTAATCAGTGGTCTCAAGCATTTGATTTATACTTTCTGAACAAGGATTGTATTGGATTTGGAAGTTTGAGGAAACTTTTAAACTCTTTCAACCTTCTTTGTTTTTATCATTTAGAGGATATAATTTGGGGAAAGCTCAAGTGATATTGGATTCTAAATGTGCAAAGGGCTATAGCAAAAGTTCTGGAAATCCCTTCAATCCTGAAACAGGGGAGAAAGAAGGTGGAACTGAGGCATGGAGAAGCATTTTTGTATGGACAATATGTATCACCTGAACTTTCTTTAACTGGGGCAAGTATTAGTCAACCAGAAGATAACTATTACACCACTACAGTGATCAGGCTGGTTGGGCAAAACCACCCCAGAGCCCAGACTCTGAGATATTTAGCCTTGTGCAGATCTGCATGGTTGTGAACCAGGTCTAAAATAATCTCTGAATTAGGAACACCCATAAAAATATGTATTTGGAAATGTTGATGTTGCAGCATTTTTCTTTGCAAATACCTTTCACGCAGAAAAGCAAAACTCGAGTTGCACTGAGTAGGGCTCTCTAGGATAAAACGTGCTGACTGAATGCCATCTGTAAACTGGATGACATCCCCTTAAGTCATCCTCTTCTCATTTATAACTATCACTTGAAAAACATACATTCCAAAACACATGCAAAGATTTATAGCAAAAATACATCACCTAGAATAATATGTATTAGGCTTAAATATAAGCTATTTCCAGCTTGAGCTAGTCTCTTTTTACTGCCTACCAATGTGGAACTTGAGATGTGTAGAGTGGCAGATTTTACCTGGCTAATCATAAATAATTGTTCCACTTCATATGGAAAAATGTTTTGAAACTGGTTGTTATGAACTTATCTTCTTGGCAACAGAAATTGGTTTAATCTCCCATCAGTAGAGAAGTAGTTCAAGGAAGAGTCATCTGAGTGTTTAAATAGACATGTGCCCAAACAATATGAACATAGCTTTCTGAAAAATAATGACAATATCAATAAAAGCAGAAAAAAAAAAAAATCCAGTTCAAGTCCAGCTTTCTATTTCTCGCTTCTATTTTATAAATAGTATGCAGCATCATGTCCTTCCTTAAAGAGACTATCAGTTGCTTGCTTTAAAAATTATTTTGGCACATATCTTAAAATAAAAATGAGAAAGAAACCAATGAATTTTAAATAAATGTTTTCTGACTTTGCATGTCAACAGAATTTGGTTAGTAGAAGTTCCTCCCATATGAAAAATATTGGATGCTGGAAAACTAGGCCCTAACTCCTACATTCCTAAGTTAAACAAGGAGATGCACATCCATGAGCATCAACAGCAAAGTCAATTACCTATGAATAATTTCATTCGTGTATAGATGTTCCCCTGGAGACTGAGATTACATAACTCCAGCAAATCTGTCCAGGTCTGACACACATTCCAAAACACATGCTATATCCTTCACTTCATCATAAAACTTGCAAAAGTCCACTGGAGCTACACATAAATATTGAATTGCTGTGTTTTTACCGGGTACTCCATATTAATTTTGACAAAGGGATAATGCAACTTCCTCTGCATAAAAGCTGCTCCTGACTACATTTCATTACCTTTTTTTTTTTCTTCTACCCTAACAGATTTCCAAAGCTAAATTCCTCCAAGCATAATCTTCATTCAGAGCTCGGTTTCTGTGAGCTCCGTGTAGATTTGTGCTTACTTCTCTTGCAATTTTTGAGCACTGAAAAAAGCTAGATGTGCTGAAAAGCCTTGCATCATGGTAAACATGATAGTGGTCTTGAAGTATAGAAAAGATTGCTGCAGAGAGGAAAGGGATAAACTGCTTTCCATATCTGAAATGTGTGTGACAAAAATAAATTAAAGCAAGGTAGATTAAGGCTGACATACCTCAGAAGACTTTCTATCTTTAAGGACAATATTGCTTTGAGAAAGTGTGGAAGCACCAAGACTGGATGTTAGACAGTATCTGTCAGGCATGAACGAGGTGCACTTGATTTTGGTTTGAGGAAAGAAATGGAGTAGATAATTTCCTAATGTTCCTGCCAGCTGTGTTTTCTATTATTCTCAGTGACTAGACATTAGAAAGAAATCATGTGTGATTTATCTATGTGCCAATGGATACACTAGTTTCTTTCCATTTCGGTGATTAATTGTTCTAATGCAAGGCTTCCAAAACTTTATACTAAAGCTGGTGAGACTTCTGTACAGCCAAAAAGTTGTTAAAATCTGACATCCAATTCCACTTTAAAGCAGGTTTCAACCAAATGCTTCTAACAATACTTGTTTCAAGTTTCTCACACAAACTAATTTTTAAAAAAATCTGATTTTTTTGATGGGTGCAATAAATCCCTCATTTTCATGTCAAATTCCATTTTATGTTTCCCTTCAGATGTGAAAAAAAAAGTTTAATTATTTATGAATGCTTCTGTCACTTTAGACAGCAACATCTCAAGCGACTGATACTGACATGTACAAGTATAATAAAATATTGTACCTCATTTATGAGTGATTAGACAAGCTTGTTGACTCAAGATTGGATAAGGCTATTTTTCTAAGTAAGACTGTATAACAGTGTCAATCCTTTTGTAATGTTTTAGAGATTTTTTTAAAGCCATTAAATTAATTTTTTTCTGATACAACCAAACTGATTTTTTTCATTTATTAATTTGTAGAACTTGCACAACCTCATAGTTTCTATGAAAGTAGCATACATTTACCTGGATAATTAAATTGAAAAAGGGAGGATCTGGTCCAACAAGCAAATTAAACAAAGAGGTAAACCTAAGTAATTCTGGAAGGGATGCAAGGAGGGAAATAACTGACAATCAAATTTACAAGGCAAATTCATGGCAAATGACAATTGAAGGTTACAGTCACCTTGAAGAAAATTACTCATAGGAACATATATTATAAGGATATTTTTCTTGCATTGTTTCCCTGTCAAATAGTGGGAATGTTGCACTTTTCTGAAAAGTGTTTCTGTGGACAATACAAGGTAAGCCTATACATAGGTTCTGGTAGGTCCCCTCTGTAGTGCTGGGGTATCAACACAAATTTGTTTTTCGTAAAAATTATGATCTTCACTGTTTTTATCTTCTAGAATTGAACATCCAGTACAGAATGAGTCTTTTATTACTGTTAATTTATTCCAAAGTCATAGAATTAAGAACTGTATTGATGTTAAGCGTAATTTCAGCACTTCCTGGAAGAAAGTATAGCTCTAAAGAACCTTGCATTTTCTAACAAGGAAAACTAGACATTGCAGCTGATTAGAGAGATGTGAAGATTATACCATTTCTGTTACTCATATCAGGAATAGTGTATTAATGGCTTTGGTATGTAGAGTTGTAGGCTGAACTACTAACATAGATTTACTTTGCAAGCTGGATCTTTGTATTGGGTTTGTGTGGCAAAGTTTTGGTAGTGAGGGGCTACAGGGGTGGCCCCTCTGAGAAGCTGACAGAAGCTTCCCCCATCTCCAACAGATCCATTCCCTGGTGGCTCCAGGATGGTCCCACTGCTGCCAAGGCTGAGCCCCTCAGCCATGATAGACAATATGTGATGGCAATATCTCTGCAGACACCAAGGTCAGAGCAAGAGGAAGGGTGGAGGTGCTGCAGGCATGAGAGCAGAGATTCCTCTGCAGCCCGTGGTCAGCTGTGCCCATGTTGCCCATAGAGATTCATTGGGAAGCACCTGGAGCCCCTGAAGTGCCTCATGCTGGAGCAGGTAGATGCCCAAAAGAGCTTGTGTGCCTTTGGGAAGCCCACCCTGGAGCGGGCTTCTGGCAGGAGCCATGGAGAGAGGGTTCCACACTGGAGCAGGTTTGCTGTGGGACTTGTGATCCAACAGAGAGCAAATGCTGGAGCAGCCTGTGCCTGAAGGACTGCAGTCAGTGGAGAAGACCCACCCTGCAGAAGCTGGTGAAGACTGTGTCCCATGTGAGCATCTCCCATGCTGGAGCAGGGAAGAGTGTGAGGAGTCCTTGCCCTGATGGGGGAAGGAATGGCAGGTACAGTATGTGGTGAACATAGCTTTCATTCCCCACGTTCCCACACTTCGAGGGAGGTACAGAACTCTGGACTGACATTTAGCTTAAGAAGGAAGGAGTGGGGGAAAGATGTTTTAAGATTTGGGTTTATTATGCTACTCTGATTTGATTGTTAATAAATTCAATTAATTTCCCCAAACTGGGTCTGTTTCTCACATGATGGTAACTGGTGAGTGATCCCTCCCTGCCCTTATCTTGTCCCAGGAGCTTTCATTCTATTTTCTCTCTCCTGTGCAGCTGAGGAGGGGAGTGATAGAGCAGCTTTGGTAGGTATGTGGCATCTAGCCAAGGTCAACCCACCACAGTCCCTCACTACTAAAGATCCAGAGAATGCAACTTAACCTGTGACAAAAAGTCTTATGAATTCAATCTTTTCCCAAAGAGTACGTATAAAAATCCTGTTTCTGAAGTAATTATAGGGCTTGGAAACTGAGACATTCTATGAAATTTATTATTTTCCTTTAATTTCCATTGAACTTAAACAATAGGCAAGAAAAAAATCAAATAATGTGAAATAAAAAAGGATGAAATTTTCAGTTTGAATAGTATCTTTTCTGTCACTGGAAAAGTCAAAGTGTTAATTTAAGGTGTGGAATGCATTAACATATTTATGTCTACAAGACCACTTAAAAGTGGTATTCTAATTTGAGCCAGTAATAATAATTTCAAAACATTGCCAGTGCTTCCTATTCTTATTTAACTGGAAGAACAAACTGTCTTCCATAAGAAGACCTCATAGATGCTTGAAACAAGAAATAAATTTTTTAAAAAATTATGTATTTCTGATATTTAGGGAATATTTGAAAAACATAGAAAAAATTAATTACTTGAGAGAGTTTGCTTTAGGCATTTCAAATTGGCTCTTACTCTCCTTTGGGTGGGAGAACACCAACAGAGGTGTGCATATAGAAACATCAGAGGTAAGCCCTTTGGGATGGTATCTCCAAGGACACAATTCTCACACCAGAAGCTCTGAAACCTTCAGCACCTAGACACTGATTTGTTTTTGAGCATGACAGAAGGTTTTCACTTAGCGGATGACTGTTGCTGTTGGACACAAAAATGACGAGCTTCACTCCAGTTAGAAGAATGATCAGAAAAGCTTTATTTGTAATTTTGTGCAGCCCTTTTATAACATACTGCACTGAAGAACCATATAATTGCTCAGTAAAGACAACACTTCTCTTCATTGGTTAAATAACAAAAAAAAAAACCAAAAAACAAACAAACCAAAAAAACCTGGAAGAGGAATAGCCATGAGAGCCCAGAAGTATTATGAAAACAAGCTATTTACAGGAACTGTCCTTGAGAAAAAGAATTTTTCCCAAGAGAACAAGGAATCAGCTACTACAGGCTGAAATACCACAGACTTAGAAAACAGATCCACAGATGACAGGTACCTTTTTCCAGCTGTTGCTGTGTTAAACTAATGACTTCACTGTCTCTTGCAGTACAGATTTATGCCCATATGACTGGTACTAGATGTATCAAACAGAACTGTCCTTGGCTCTAAAAAGAGCACTGCAGTAGTGAAAAGCTGGAGAAAGTGAACCTGGCTGTAAGAGAACAGCAACAGGTAATTGTTTATTTTGTGTTTTTCTGAAGAGAAGTATAGTGCCTCCCTTTGAGAGACAAAAGATCAGCACTCAACTTGTGCCAGATGCATCCTGAGCTATTTAGAGGTAAATTACAATTCGTCAGGGAACAGGACAATATCCACTGTATTTGAGCTGGTTTCACATTGCTGGACTGGGAAAAAGCAAAAAACAAAAAACAAAACAACAACAACAACAACAACAAAAACAACAACCAAAAAAAAAACCAAAAAAAAACCAAAAAAAACCAAAACCCAAAAAAAAAATTTCCTTTATTTGGATTTGTTTGGGGTTTTTTTGTTTGCTGGTAATCCTCATCCAGCAGAGACTGTCTTGTTTCTTCCCAATATGAAAACGTGTAAGTATGGAGTTTCAGAAGACTTCTTCATTGTAAAGATGCATTTCTACCAACTGTCATGTAGTGAATTATTCTGCACCGCATGCATTCCAGACTCAAAATTTTCCTTGCCTAAACTATTGTCTATTTTTTATGCATAAACTTGCCCCAGTTTTTGCATGCTTAAATTATAATTTTTATAGGTAGTAAATTTTAATCCTATCTAAAAATATCACCTTAAATTATTATTCTCATTTTTATCTTGTTGCAGAGAAAATGATGAGAAAAATAAATCAATGTCTGATAATATGCTATAAATCTTGGGGAATTTCTGGTGGGTTTAAGAGTGTCCTTGTAAAATAATGTTCTGATTGAACAGAGAAATGTCAGCCTAGGTAAATTATCTGAATTAAAGTGGCTGATAGATGTTAAGACAGTTATTCTTGAGGTCACCTTGAAAACTGTACTAGATACAGGCTCAGTCCCAGTCTCACATTAAAACCCAAGAAGGTAGAGATACTTCTGTTTCTTGTTTTGTTTGTTTTTCCTTTATTTGGATTTGTTTGGGGTTTTTTTGTTTTTGTTTTTGGATTTTTTTAAATTATTGTTTGATGGGGAGGTTTTGGTGTGGGTTTTTTTTTTTTTGTTTTCCTTGGTTGGTCTTTTTTTGTTGTTTGTTTGGTTTTGAAAGGAAAACACTGAAGGGTGGATTTTGATTTCAACATGTACTATAAGATATAGTGTATTTTATACACTGTATCTTCCCTAGTGTAATCTTAGGCCTGTCAATCAGACAGAATTGCTGCTTCAGGTCCTAAGGTAAAAACAGTTGGGTTCTGTGAAGGACTTGAAATATACAAATAAAAAGTATCAGATCAAAACATTAGTAGGTGTGAAATAGGGGGACAGTGGCACAATACTGTTGGTGTTGAATGAATGCAGACCACTTATGAGGGTCAAAAATGTAAGCTTTGGCTGCCCAGCTATGGAATAAAGAATCAGGTCCTCTCTTTGCCTCTATAGACCCTGTGCTGCTGTGGGTTTATCTAAATATGATTCAAGCCAAACTCTCTTTCTTAACCAGTAAGTATATAATTAATGGCAAAAAACCTGAAAATCCTTAATATTTCTACTCAAGTATCCTTATCAAATCAGAACCTCTTTCACTAATCTTAAGAAATCATGCCTACAGAGATTAAATCTTCTTCCTACCATTTTCCCTAGCAAATATGCTCTTTGAAGTATCTTCAGAGCAAATATGAGTGCTCTCTTTCTGCATAAGGTTCTTCAATCAGATAAGAAATTACAGAGCAATTTTAAGAAATAGTTTTACACTTTTCAATATGAAGTTTTACAAACCCCTCTTTTTATTCTCTGTTCTGATCATGGATCAATATACATTTCTATATATGGCCACATAAAGAAAACAGAGTATGTTTTATATGTAACCACTGTAGTTCCATAAAATGTATGTAAGAAGAGGAAGAATTTAAAGATTCCTCTAATACAGTTTTGTTGTTTCCATTAAGCCTTGAAAAGCAAAGATAAAGCAGTGCAAAATTAAAAGATGACTAATGCTACAAGAGAAAATGTGACTTTTCCTCACTGCATGAAGGGTATTTATAGTATTCAGAGTGACAGAAACAGAGTAGTAGATGTGGCCAAAATAAGATGTAGCTCACATTTGTACACTGAGATAGGATCAAGCAGATGTAGACCGTCACCATCTATAGTTGAAAACATGTTTTACCAAAACAGAAAATTACAAAAAAGTATCAAAACTTTTGAAAACTGTCCACAGAAGGTGCTTTCTGTTCTGGAGAATTTTCTTTCCTAGAAAATTAAAAATATTTTTATATGTTGGGAAAATAGATCTATTCTCTGGCTCTGTCTTTTAACCAAATGATCATCTCTAATATACCTAACTAAATGTCCTCTCCCAATTTTTATGGTACCTATACTTTTAGTTTCTTTACTCACAAATCACATCTTGCTCATTTTACCTCAACTTGGTTACAGCTTCATGGCACAGTATTCTACCTGAAGAAGATTTGGGCTCTTTCTCCTTTATCCACAAAGCCAGGTTGTTAAGGAAACTTCCCAGTCTGGCCATCCTGATGCTTTCTGTCAGCCACACTCCCATTGCCACAGACTTCCACTGCTGAGACTAAAGCCCCTTACAGCTGGCGGCTCCAGTGGCCAGAAGGGTCCCTGCTTGACCCTCTGCACACCCCACTGACACTGTCAGACCAGGTTTCCCATAGCAGTCTCAGAAGTCTTGTTCCATAAAACAATTTATTTATGATGCAGAAAGAGCCTGAGCTGGTGCCTCTAAGGAGGGACCCCAAAAAACCCCTGGATTTTATCCCCTCACAGTCCAAACTGTGAAGAAGCCTCACTCTTCCTTCTGAGTTCTCTGCTCTTGCTGTATCTCCCTGCATCCATCCACCTGCCTTGCACCACCATCTTTGTGCCTTTTGTAAACCAAATGTTGGCAGTTCATGGCCTTTTGTCTCAGGCTCCCACCCAGAGTTCAAACTGCACCTCTACAAGAGCTACCCACACCAGATGTACACCTTAACACTGGTAACTGGCCTAAGAGAATGAAATTAATATGATCAGCTCTTAGGAAAACCAAGAAGCTGCTACTATTTAAACTTCTATATATACTTTAGAATTCAAAAATTCAATTGAGCAAGTGAAAAAAATTGATATATACATTTAAGTGAATGGTTATGTGAATGGAAACTACTATATAAACTACTGTCTAATTTTTTCTTTTTAATACAATGTTTGCTTTTATTTTGGACATTACAGGCATAATTTGAGGATAGTTATGGTTAGATAGAGATCAGGAACTAATAAAGCTAATATTTTGTAAAGTTATTTTCTTAGTGAAAAATCAGTTCTTTTATTTTCATATTCTTAAATATATTTCTCCTCTATGTTGTTACTTCCTGGTTAAAATTGTATTTATTAAATATTTTACTTCAGAGAGATTCTGCAGATGCAATTTTGTTTCTTTGTTATCAGAAAGGCTTGAGAACAGATACTATTGAATACTTCAATCTTTTTTGAGTCTTTCTTAATCTTCTCTACTTCACTGTTAAGCAGCTAGCCTGTTTTGATTTTCTCTTTCTGCATTTAGTGAACCTTATCTTGTTTCCTTTTATGTCACTGTGCTTTTTTGATCTTATCCCTAAGGGTCTTGAGCTGTTCCTTTATATTCATGTTAAAACCTATAATCTTCTTTCAACTTTTTGTTTGATTCTCTTTTGAATTTTCAGGTCACTGGAGAAATTATGATGTCTCTACAATAGTTTCTTACTATTCTGCCATTCCTTGCTTTACTTGTAAATAACTCACCACTATGCATTAAATGCCTTCTCTTTCGGTAACTTCCAGCAATGCTGCACTCCTGTGCCCTTAAACTTTTTTCTCTTCCCAGTAGGCTGTCTCCAGTACTCCAGGAAAAGGTGTAGTTTACCTTCCTCCTCAGCCATCACTTTCCTGCTTTTTTTACCTTTACAATTCTTTACATCTCAAATATTTTCTGTAATGTTTCAAGATTTTTTTTTCTGATTGTACCTTTTGTTTACTTGTTCTATCATTTCAGTTATTTGAAACACCATCTAAAAAAAGGAGCATCCTTTTAATCTCTAAAACAAAAATTGCCTGCAAAATATTCCATGTACTTACTGTGTCATCTTACTTTGCCCTTTAGGTATCTCTGAACAATTACAATCTCCTTTTGCTACAAAGCTTTAATAAAAAAAAAACAAAACAAAACAACAAAAAAAACCAACCCAACAACAACAACAAAAAAATTACAATTTTCTCAGGTTCTTGTAGTTTATGTGGATATGTGAATTCTTTGCGTTTATGATTCTTTTATAAAATAAAATATTCTAGAAAAATTCTCTCCTTTCTGTGAACTTGTGAAAAAATACACCTTTAATACATGGTACACCTTTCTCTCTTGTTCTTACTCCTGTCCTTCCTAAGGAGATTGCATCTGTATAATGAGATGCATCTCAATAATGAACCTCTGTGGTTTAGCTCAGTAATTTTCTAGGATGACACTTTCATTGTTTTGGCTGTGTTTTAACAAATGTTTCTCTCTACATACTCCCATGTTGGGGCAGCTGCATAATAACATCCTAAAGGCTGATCTCTTACTTGACCCTCTCATGACTGTGATTCACCTCTGCCTAAATTTAGAGAGAAAATGGGCTGTTGTGTTTGATTTCTTTTCCTCTCTCTTCACTTCTGAGATTTTATCACAGATCTAGGCTATTTTGAAATCTCCTCCCCTGTGTGGACTTGAAGATTTCACAGCCCTTATAGACCGTTTTTTTCTGCCTCCTTTGTGTAATGCCGTGCCAGACGTCATGACACCTATTTACTTTCATTAGTTGTTTGAAATGTTCATCTCCAAGTCATCTGTCTCCATCTACCTCTATGATCTTTATCACACTGAGCTGCTATCTTCTGTTCCACTGACTCTGCTGTCAGGTTCTTTTATACTGCATAGGATTCAATGTAATAGTAGCAGCTGCATCTAAATAAATAGCATGGTGAAGTAATCCAGAGGGATAGGGGTACACTGCTTTTGTCTTTCTGAAATAGTCTTTTTATTTTGGGTACAAGCTGGAGCACATTCCCCAAACAGGGTAGGTGTTGTCTGCACTTTAAGGTAGCCAAGGTCAGGCCCTTCCAGAAGACCTCCAGGTAATGAGTTTTCTTTGCAAATGATCTTAGATGCCAGTACAGGCAAGAAGTGATCTAGGATTGATGTTTCTATTTTAGACTGTTCCACATGTGGGCACGTTTTCTTTCAAGAGGAGGTAATAATAGAAAAATAAGAATAGAATGAGTCAGAACAAAATTAAAATGTAACCTTGACTTTCTTGCCTCTTAGTCCTTTGGGAAATCACATGTGGATTGTACAGATTGCTGAGTATTTTGTACATTCATTTACTTTGAGTCCTTTTTGGGAAGCAGAAGACATTATGTCTTTTCTGTTGCAGAGAGGGGCAGCTGAATCCAACCCTGGAAGCACTGGAATAAGCAGAACCTCAGGAGAGAATATACCTCTGGGGAAGGATAATTATAGGATTTGTAATATGCCTTTCTCTTTTTTCTATGTTCAATTTCTGCTTATCTGCTTACCTGCTTATCTGCTTATTGACCAGTGTTTGACCACTGGTCTAGAACCATGTACTGAATACAATAAAAAAGACAGATGTGGCCCAAGAAGAGCATAATTTAACAATGCATAATTCTGCAGCTGTACAATTTTCTCAGGTTTTTTTAATTATTATTTTTATTTTTTTTAACTGAGTTCGCAACATGAGTGTATTTCTAATTGCAATGAATAAGTTTTTTTCTTTTTTTTCTAATGTATAGTGCTATATTTGATTAGGTGTTGTATTTGGCAATGTTTACCTCACTATGGTCATGTATTATTCTGACTGTTAAAGTTGTGTCAGCAAACACAGTACTTTCAATCTTAATTTCATAAGCCCCATATTTTTGCAGGTATGTAATCTGATCACAGTACTTCAGGCAAAAAGTTGTTTAACATTCTCACCACGACCCCTTTTATTTATTTTAATTAAAACAAAATATCAATTTAATTTTAAAATATTTTATATTAGCCATACCAAACTAGAGATAAATTATCCTTGCTTTCTTTAAAGCTTTTGTAATTTTCCAAAGGTCAGTAAAAAAGCAATAACCAGAAAGGGGTTCAGATGAGTAGTTTAAATGTGTTCAACATTTGCCATTACTTCCATGTTTCCAATGCATTATCTCATGTTAATTGGACTGGTTTACATCAAAGCTAATCTTTTTAATATATTATGGTACTCCTGTTCATGCTAATTTTGATTATATAATTTGACCTATAAAGGAACCAACATTTCTAGGGCATTTCAGAACTTGTCACAGCTGTCTGAAAGTGAATTGTGCCGTTTAAGGAGAGTATCTTCAAGAATCAAACCCTGGAAACATCCCTTCAGACTGAGGCCCGACTCTTCAGTCACACACCTGAGACTCCTACAAGAGAGAATGCTGACTGTATATTTTACTCCTAACTACCCAGTGCATGACAGTGGCAGAGCAATCACACTGAGCAGCACCTGGGGTACTGTTTGCCTCTGATATTGCCCTGAATGTTACCTGCTAACAGAGAAATCTGTTCCCTGAGAGTGGCAGTGTCTGGTTCATAATTGCCAGTAATGCCTTAGCTACTTGTGCCTGTTTCCAACCTGACACAGTCAACATCACTGCCAGTATTAGATGTATTATAAAATCTCCACTATAATTCCTCTTTAATTAGCATCCTATTATCTTAAATTGCTTCAACTTTTTTTTTTCTATAAATCTCCTCCATTCTTTCAGTAATACCCTTTTATTTATTTATTTATTTATTTATTTTGTAAAATTGCCTCAGTATTTCCCAACTGGTTGATCTACTGCATTTTTTAAAATTGAGGTTTTTTTTTTTATTTTGTCTTTTAATAGCTTGTTCAAAAGGATAGAAAAGCTCAGTGGGCTCCTGGTAGAGTGCAGTAATATCAGTGTTTGTGTTCTCAGGGGTTTTCTTTCTCTGGAGTATAATGGTTGAACTAAGTCTTGTGGTGAAGAGCAGACCCACTGGGCTAATGGCAATAAACTTGAAAACAGTGAGAGTCTTGTTCACTCAGGTTCAATGTGTGAATAGCTCTGCACAGCCCTAATTAGGACCCTGGTCTTCAATAGGTAATTAAATATCAGTTTGGTTATCCAACTGAAGGGATTAAGGTGTAAATGTACCATTCACATTTATAGTAGAATAAAAAGTTCTGCACTTCTTTTGGTTGACTGGCATTATAGTGGACTCTGCCAGAAATACCTTTAAATTTGGCTATGTGAGGTAGAAAACTGAAATGCAGCACACTGACTGCAAGGAATCTCTCATAGCAATGGTGTAGTCACTGAATAAGCTAAGGGCTGAAATTTTGTCCTTAAGGAAAAATGAACATTATTGTCTATCAATAAAAATAAAATTAGTGCCATCATTTCAGCTGATAGTTTGTCTGTTTTGAAACCCTTCCCTCACCTCCTAACCCTCAGTTATTTCATGGATTGCTAAATGCACACTGCAATATGAGACATATATATTTGTACTTTAAGGATTGTTATTCAGATAGAATGGAATATTTAATTTTAGCAATCTAATCAACCAAAAGCAGGTACCTTGGATTCACATATTTTAGGAGGTTTTAAACCTGTGAAATACCTTTGGCTATACCCACCAATTTCTTTGAAGTTTTACTGCTTCCCAAGGCTAAACCCCAGTTCATTATTTTTCCATCTTGACATAAATATTCCAGCATTTAAAATCTTTTTAAAATCTCTACAGGCAATTCATTTGAATTACTACTTTCTGACAATGCTCATATTGACATAGAAATATAGTTCAGACAAACACTGCAGAATATAAGGCTAGCAAGGTCCAGAAAAAAAAAAATTCAGACTTGAGGATAATTTTCAGAATTTTAACATTATGCAGTAGCAAGTATTTCTTACTATTCTCCAAAACAGGATTTCATATGTTCTATTTTTTAAAGGAAAGAAAGCTGTTTGTTCCCTATGCCTGAATAAAGGTTTAATGATTGTCCTGGTTTTGCTGAAAATTAGGAAGAAGAATGGAATTCATAGGTGCCAAAAAGTGATTGCTAAGGACAGAGGGAAACTGAAACAGGTCATTGCCTCAGGCAGTACATTCTCCCACACATGCTGATGCGCGCTTACTTTTACTCTTCCCACTTGTCTGTATGTTTCTACAGAACCTTCCTTCTATTTTCTTCCAGTCCCTCAAAAAAAGTCAGTTAAAGTAAATCTTACTTATTTTTTTCTTCTACACCAGTTCATAGGTTAGATGAGACAGTGCATAAGGCTTTTTCCCCCAAGTTTTCAAGATCTAGACTTCATTAATTTCAAGAACAGAACAGGTTATTGTAACCTAACCTGTTTTCTTTGTTACACTGCTATTCCTATTTCCAAGTTCATTCAATAATTCATCGTAAAGGGTGACTGACATTGTAAAAAGTCTCCTACTGAAACTGTGCCTGCCTGCCTCCTAATCCCTTACAACTTCTCATTAAAGATTTCTGTACTTATTCTACTGTAAGCTAAAATTAATTTACAAATATTTTCAATAATTGTTTTCTCTGTAAGCATAAATCTGTGTAAGTATTGAGTATAGATTTTTCTATATGATTAAAAAGTAATGAAGTATGAGATTTTATTTATATTCTGTAGGAGAGAAATTGTAATATCTCACCCTCTTTTTTGAGCTGATCATGTCAAACTTCCAGATCAAGTGTTTTTATTCCTACAGTTTCTAATTCCTACAAGTTTCTAATAGACCATAATTACCAATTATTTCATTACTTTGTAACATACACTTTGTTAAAATGATTACTTCATCAATCACATGCCCTATAATTAATCAAATGTAATTGACCAAATTAATTCACATTTAATTAATTTGAAACAGAAGGTACTGCTTGAAAAACCATCTTTTAATATAGACTAGAATGGGATCTCCTGGCTTTCGACCATAGTTTGGTACTGTTCATATCTGAATTCTTCAGAAAATTCTGTGAAGCTTTACCTTACAGGTGAAGATCAACAGCTGACATAATGTGATGGAGCTATCCTCAATATCCAACAGAAACAGCCCTGCCTGTGTTGTCCAAACAACACTTTGAGATATGGATAATGCTGTCTGAATTTGGGTAATCTGCAGACACCTTTGGCACATCTACTTTTAATATCATGCTAGACCTTTGATGTGAACGTTAGGGAAGGTGATTAAAGGCTCATCACCAAGAACACAGAAGAGCACAGATGCAAGGGAAACCCTACTTGCACAGGCCTCAAGTGCTCCTCCCAGGGCTATTCCAGGGGAGCCTCAATCCCAAGGCCTGGGGTGATATCCATGAAGAGGAGTTATCAGAAAACCTGTCTGGATCACATTTTGGACTGAGAGAGTTGGCAGTCTTTGGATAGATATGGCACTGACTATGCGGGTGTGGGAGAAAACACATCTTGGAATTGAAAGAGATTTGTTATAGGGTGTTTAGGGGCAGCATCAAAGGTGGGAAAAGGGACGGATAAAGATGGTTTGAAAAGGAAATGTAAGGGAAAAAGAAAGGGAAAAAGATGATAAAAAGGTTGATTGCATGTTAGCAGATTGCCAGTCAATACTTCAGTGTTCTGCATCAATTCCTCCAGACTTTTATGTCTTCTCTATGACTGTTATGCCATTTCTAGCTGATTTTCTGGTAACAGTTCTCTATTCTGTGTGCCTTTGTGTGTATGTGTGTCCAAGAGCCAGAAATGGGAGTGGGGCCATTGGTCACAGCCCTGAGTGCCAGCACCTGGAGACCCCAGAGTTCATGCCTGTTGTATGGGTAGGCACATCAGGGTGTGATCACAGCCTACATCCATCTAGCAGATGGGGAGGGAGATTTTGGAGTCAAGTGTGGCAAGTACCACAAGTCTAGGCCAGAAGGAGGAGAAGTCAAAGACTCTTGAGTCCACCACTGGAGGAACAAGGAGGTTCAGACCAGCATCTGGAGAGACCGTGGTCCTTGGGGGAGGGCTTCTGGTAAGTTTATGAATCTGGACTACCAGGGGCATTTCTGTCTCTCTGAGGCAGAAAACAACTGAGGGACTGGAGGACCCAAGGGCCAGCTATATAATTTGTTGGGTGTCTGTGAGAGACTGGAGGAAATGACTGTCTCAAAACATTTTGTGTGCATGTGTGGAGGAAGGGGAAGGTTGGGTCTTGCCTTTGGTGAGGCTATGCACTGCCCTAAACACCCCACTGCTCCCTGGCCCTGTATCCCAACTTCACAGGGGCTGCAAATCCCTGGGACTCTGGAGACATGCTCCACACCTGCCCCTAGAGCCCCTAACCCTCCTGAGTGGTTAGATGACTGAAAGTCATTTGGGGGAAGGCACAGGAAGGCCAAAGAGTGCTCAAGCAAAGCACTGTAAGTAAGATAAGTATATCTCTTGACCCTACCTCCTCTTAGAATTTCCATCCTCTAAAACAGTGATGGAACCAGGAGTGTTACCTATATTTGTTCTTTTCTATATTGCTCTCTCTTCTAATTCCTTCCTCTCAAAGACTGAGTAACTTAAAATCAGATGGGCTTGGATTATGATTAAGCTGAATGGGCTAAATTAACCCTTTGTGCAATGATTTATGTTGATTGAACTTTGCTTCAAACTTTTGCCAATGTTCCCTGATTCTCTGAAGTTTGCCAGTAAAATTACTGTTCTTTTCTCTTGAGGAATATCTTTTTGGTATTTCTCCCTTGCATCTGATTCAGGATACATTAACAAAAAGTAAGCTTGTTTAAGGCAAGTTCTGGGCCTTACAGTGTCTAAGACCAGGTGCTGGGCAGGTCCATAGTGTGGGTACCAGTGTGTGTAGGTCTGAGGACCAGTACATGGAGCGGAGCTGCATACTCGGGCTCACATGTCCAGGTACTTATAAATGGGAATACCAGGGGTCCAGGGTATGTTATGTGCCATTGGCTAGCTACTTGAGGGATTCATACACTAATGGGTTTCCATCCTGATCAGCCAGAAAAAGTAACAGGATGAGGTTGTTAGTGCAGTTTGTACGAGTGTTGACCGTGTGTGTCTGTGGTGACCTGTGCAGCTGGCTGTGCTTGTGCTATATTTTTACTGTTGGATTCGATAATCTAAAGTTCTTTTCCAGCCTAAATTACTCTATATGCGTGTGTATGCATGTGTGTGTCTATTAGGAATTCAGTCTTGCTACTTGCTGGACCTGTGGAGGTGGGGCTGTGACAGCTTGGCCTCCACTGGGGTATTGGATTTGTCAACCCCCAAAAAATAAGATTCCTTTTTGAGGGAAAGCTCTCCTTCATCTTTCTGCTTATTACCTTTCATAATTCACATTGCTAGCCTTGTCACTTTTGTGCCAGCAATCTTCTTCAGCTAAATAGTCCTCTGTAGTTCTTTGTAGCAGTCCAGAGGGAATAGCTTTGTTAATGAGGTACTTAAACCAAGAGTTAGATTAATCAGGGGAAGATGTTGTACTTGGTCTACTAAATAAGACCTTAATTTTACCTATTCCAGATTTTAGAATGAATGTTCCTCTTTGCAGTAACTCTGTCCTGAGCCCAAGCCACCACTTCAACTGATCCTTTTGAGAGAAACGCCATATCTAAAGTCTCAAAGAGAAATGTATGCAATTTATGAATGTTGTCTATTTTTAAGGCATCTGGTTACCCAAGAACCACTGAGCTTCACTTCAGGAGTTAACCAGATAACTGATTAAGTGTTAGTAAGTGCTACATAACTGTGCTGGGTGCTTCCATGGAAGACACACCTGAATGAAATATGGATTTCTTAATAAAGGATGGAGGTGGGGGTAGGGGAAAAAACAGGGCCAAGGTAGTTTATTTGTAGCCTATTAAATACTGGAAACAATGATCAAGAAACATCCCTTAGTTGTTTCTTCTGTTTCTGTTTAAGGCTAATCACACAAAGCACACATTCCCTCCTCCTCACGTTACTTGAAATAAGTGACACTAAATTAGACAAATGCAGGCTCTGTGGCTCAGCAGGTGATAATTGAACCCTTACAGATTGGAAGTGCTCTTCTTCCCTTTTGCTCTGGGCATAACTCTATTTCAAAATTCATTTCTTTCCTAACTTAAAAAAAAGCAACTTGCATTACAAGCTAGTCATGTAAATTGAAATTACATGTGATGGATACTAAATGGAATCTGATTAAATATGAAGAACATGAGTTCAGCTGAGGAGTAGTAACAGTGAAGAGACTAAAACTGGAGACCCAGAAGGCATAAATTAAAAATGTGGTGTGTACCTGAATCTGATCACCAAAATGAAATAAAAATTGAGAGATACTTTTAGACATATGAATATATCTGAGTAAAATAAAAACAATGTTCCTTTATACCTAGAACCTCTCTATCTCTGCCCAGTTCACCATAGCTTGAATTTTATATCTGCTCTTTCTGACAGGTTTTGCCTACTTCTCTTTTTCTTCATTACAGTACTTTCATATTTTATGCTTTTTACTCTTCAAGTGTAAATGTGAACTCTTATTCCTAATACTGTCTCTGTAATTCTACTGAAGAAAAGGAAACACAATCTCTAAGAATTGTTGCGTTCTTATACACAGATACTGCTGATCCATGAAAAGGCAAACAAAAACAACTTTATTACTGGTTTGCACAAAGGTTTCAGTGTAGTTACAATCAAGCTTTGTTATTAGCACATTCAGTACATTTTGCACTCAAACAGTTCTTTTTAATTCTTTTTATATTAAAAGTTAACCAGGAAGACAATCTGTGTCAAAGTAAGCTGGTGCAGAACAGAGGAAATTGTTACTAGGATTACAGAGTAAGTCACTTGCTGAGCTCTTTTGCTATCTTTATGGACTAGATTTTTTTTCCTTCATCTCTGAGGGGCAAAGAATGTAATACAAATTTCTGTTTTATGTGGCTTGCTGAGAAGATCTGAGCCAACTGTTTTATTTCCTGTTTTCCAGTAGGGAAATATCAACCCTAATTTGTCAGATTTTTGATAGAATAGCTGAGCATGTGATTATGTATATAATGTCCTGGATCTAATGAGACTCATTCAGTGCTTTAGAGTGCAATTATTCATTCGTTGATTGGCATATAACTGTCTTGATTTGAAAATCTGAAGCATAATTACATGATTTCCCAAATTATGCACTTAAATGTATCTCTGCTGTGCATATTCCATGCCACATGAATAATTTCTGTATGTGCCAAGGAGTATTTTGGCTACACTTATCTAAACAGGATACAGGCTACCTCTAGGCTCCCATGATATGAAACTTTATCCCTTGTAAGAAGCACAAGCAGAACTATTCCTTTTCTACTTCCCCACACAAACTAGCTTTCACATTTTAGATACACCTTCCTTTTTATCTTTTTCCCTTTTATTTCCCCCGCTGCTTCCCTCCAGTCCCCCTTCCTCCCCCAAGGAAAAAAAAAAAAGCTAACAAAAAAAAAGAGACTAGGATTCAGACTCTTTGCCTCTGAAAAGAACTACACAAAATTCAATATTAGCCTCCTGGGGAAAAAACCATCAAGTCCTCCCTGCTAGGCAGAAATGAATGCCAGAGCACAACCTCCTATCTCACAAGTAACAGGAAAAAGGCACAGAATTGGGCCAGATAGCTTTGTCATTCAAAAACTATCATTAGGAGAGATGGATTGACCACTTCTTCTCATACTTTGACACTGCACAACTAGATTGCATTTTTAATTTTTCTATTGATAAGGAAGAGCCTCTGAAATTTTCACGTTAGAAGCCAAGTTAAAGGTTTCATGTGCATTGTCAAAAAACTCCTTTATCAACATTTAAGGATGCCTTTTACCTGAAAGTTTATGTACACCATGATTTTCTAAACGGGCCGTCCTCAAGCACATCACAGTGAGTCAGGTGAGAAAAAAGCAAGGCATCAGGCCAGTTGGAAAAGTGAGTGAACATATTTTGTCTCCTGTAATGAATGCAACCAAAGCCATTGTTCGTCAGGATCACAGAGCTATGCTGCAGAAGGTATTGACATCATTAATACGAAAAAAATCTACATTAAAATAGTATCATTTGTACTCATTCTTTGTTGATCAGAAATCCTTTCCAGAATGATATTTGGGCTCTGTTGTTTATTTCCATGATAGTCAACAGCCAGAGAAAGGTCTTATGTTTTCCAGAGGCAATTCCCTTAAGAAAAAAGAGACAATCTCTATAAAGTGAAGCCTTGCCATGAAAAGATGGTGTGGTCCTAATTTAATGGAACAGAATGGAAAAATCCTGTTAATAGCCCACAGGAAATCTGACAGGTTGAAGGGTGGTTTTGTGTTGATCTTAATCTACTCAAGATTAAAACATACAATGTTTTTACCAGTGACTGTGCAGTCTAAATTCCTTGATAGGTCTACGGAATTTTTATACTTTTGCCTAGCGCTCTTTACGATCTTGCCATTTTTTACCATCTGAGAAATTCAACTCAGATTGTTGCAATGCTCTCCAACCCCTTCTCTTGATAGCGTGCTCAGCATTATTGCCCTTGAATCATTTCACTAGCGAATAAAGCAGCATCATCTGTCTTGACATGAAGGACACCTCATACATACTGTGGACTTCCCTTAAAAATAATTTCCAGCCTCAGATTCACACGAAATATCCTTGCTGTTGGAAGATAAATCACACTTTTGTTCTTTGAATCAGTGTAATGGCCAGCTCGATGTTTCTGCCTGATAAAAATTAAATTGCTCTTGGTGTTGCTAAGGTTATATTCCCTGCAGCTCTTTCTCGCTATAGACATTTCCATCATTCATTTTGTTTCCAAACATCTCTAATTTCTAATCACAGATCAGATGTTCTGGTCTCAGCATATCCTTTTTCTTTCTTTTCTCAGGGTTCTGAGGGCACCCAGAGTCCTCAGTAGTCCTGACTAATCTCCCTGGGGCTGCACACTGCCCGTGGCCCCACACCCCATTTCAGCCCAGCCTGGGGCCTTGGGTCCCTGTCCCGGAGATGCTGTAGGGGTGCAGGTTTCCATCCCTGCCTCACTGTGACCTGAACAGACCTTTGTTGTGCACTGTGGGTAGTTTGTGTCCTGGATGGTCACTTTCAATGTACACTGTGGCTTGTCTTCAGCCTTGCCTTTTTTCCCTTCCCAGTTTGTTCCTGACCTAGGTGGATTCTGACCACATTTAGCAAACATAATTGAAAGAAGTGACCACAGCCAAAGGAAAATGAATTTTTTTCCCCAGCAAGAGCTATGGGGGTACCATTTCCACTGCTTTTTTAATAAGTGTTTACAATTATATTTATGCTTTCATGATATTTTTACTTTTATTTGCTGACCTTACTTGTTCTTGAACCATTACTTTTATGCCTGTATTTGTTCATCTGTCTGTACTAGGAGTCAGTAGCAATATTTTCAGTGAAAGTCACTCAGCTTGAATGCCCATTCACCTGAGATATCTCAGGCCTTGATATCATATCGCTGCCATTTAGATTTCATTAACTTTGGAAAATGGGTTCATTATCTATTTGGACAAGACAGACCACAGCTTGGTCGAGCCCTCACATGTTAAGTCTTTTTTATTTGACCCTTGCTGTGACTTGTCAACTAGTTGTAATTAAGTTATTTGTCATAAAGGGTGTTGTTTACAAGCTTATCTTCACACATTTTCTTAGCCATTTATTTGCTCTCTAAAGAATTATAAAATTTTTTAATTGTTGTTTAAACAAAATTCATTTTGTTGTCCATATTTTCATGCATTTATCATCTAGTGGGTTTTGAACAAATGTTGAGCCTAGGGGGAAACAGATAATATAAAGTACATTAATAAAGCTCCAATTACACTTATGATTAAAAGAGGTTTCTCACTGTGTAATTATATATTTGTATAACAAAGAAACCAAATTTGAAATCCAAAGAAACAGAAGGAAAAAAAGGTAGAAGAGGGCTTAATTAATTAAAACTTTAAATTAATTAAAACTTTAAGGAAGCTTTTAGAATGAAAGCTGAGATGAAAAACAAGTTACCTCTTGTAGTTTTAGGCTACATAAACTTGTAGTGATAGGGGAACTTAAAAAGTCTTCAGTGGTATAGGTGAAAAAAGATTAAGGGAAAGAACAGTTATCTTTGTACAGTGAGAATAGGGTACAAACTAAGTATTTAAGAAACAATAAGTCTTTTTGCCTTGAAACTAAATATGGTTAGTAATTCTGCAGGGGAGAGGGATGGAGTGTTATCACACCAAGATAGAAACAAAACCAAAGTGGTTGTGCCCAGCTTGGGCACAACAGTTAACTGATGCTCTAAAACGGAAAAAAAAAAAGTCTCACGAGTAAACCTGAAGATGACTAAGAGCAGTTGTAGATCAAATTGAAAACTAAGGAAGTGCAGTGACTGTGGGTCCAAAATAAAATTGTAGATACACCAGTTTATCTGGTTATTATGCAGACATCTTTTTTGAAAGCATTATTACTATGAATATTAACAGAAGATCAGAGACATTTGAACTGTAATTTACAAAAATTCAAATTAGCCTGTTACATTTTTATATGAATTTTGAATTTAAAAAGGGTAACATCTTTTTATAAAGATGAAGAAGGACGTTTGATTGCTTTGTATTACAGTGGTACAGTGAGTCATGCACTATTCTTGTGCTAATAAAGATTATCCTTAGTAACAGTGAAAGGTAGTTGGAGTAAGTATCTAGTCAGCTTGGGATAAACCGTCTAGGAACTGTATTTTTTATGAAGATGCCATACCTCATCTAAGCTGCTTTTCATCTGGCTCATTAGCTTTGACATAGTACCATGGTTGTATGGTTCATGAAACAGAGATGCCTCACTCTGAACTGCTAAAAAACTATTGAAGCAGCACATTAATCAGTCATTCAAGTATCTCTACTTTGCTGTAATCAGAGTGAAAAGAAAAACAGCACTATTTTTGTTCCTTATATTTCAAAGCAATTAATGCCACAAGCTGAGTTTCTGTGAATGAAACTGATAAAACTCAGAGATGGTAACATTAAGCGAGATTAATTTTGAAGGGAAGTTGATTTAACCTGTATATGTTTCAGATTTAGAATTCTATTCCTGATTGCATTGGTGTAAATGAAAAGCAAAATGGGCCCAAAATGTTATATCAGAATAGAATCAATTTACTTTAATTCTGCATTTTTATTAAAATAAAGCTAAAGACACCATTCAACGCCAAAGAATTATAATGTACAAGACAATAGAGAATTAAGTCTGTTGATTTTCATTATTTTCCATTGGATCATACCTCAGAGGTCGTATTCTTTTCAGGAAAATTACAGAAAATACTATCAAAAGAAAAGCTTCCTTTAGGAGAAGACATACTGCATTGCAGGTGATTTGGGAAGCCACCAAAACTGTCAAATTGGGGTAGAACCATGTGTTTAATTACTATTTATCACTATGATTTTGTTCTGTCTTTACAGCATTAACAGAAAAACTTTTTTTTTTTTTTTT
>WEIU01021346.1:2419-27940 GCA_013389925.1 Aegithalos caudatus
TCTCTAAGCTCTCTTAATGTTCTCACTTAATTTGATTATCCTACCTCCCTCTGTGTAAGTTTTTCTCCAGACTGTAGGTGTATTTTCTGACCAGGTTATTTAATTCTGGAATTCCACCAAAAATACTCAGTGCTCAAGGAGTCGGTACATTCAAGTACAATACAACATTCAAGTAATCTGAATTCCATGGTAGTTCTGGAGAGCTTTAGAACAACTCAGATAGCACCTTCTGTGTCCCCTTATCTACTGTTTCTCCAAGCTTGCCTTGGTGAGACCTTGGCTTTTGCCACAGTTGTTAGAAACTTGTGCTTTTTCTCTGTCCTGTGCAACAAAAGGCTGTTTGAGAAGCTACCTACTGTAGGAGAGAAATGGTTCACATCTTCTTATCTACAGAGGTTACAGCAGATGCACAAGGATGTACGGTGCCACTGCTTCAAGGGAGTGTCACTCACTGGCATAGACCAAGTTGGCTTTGTCTATATGCTGGTTTAGTTTCATCTGCTTGTTTACTGCTGAGAAGAGGTTGAATATACTGAAGACATATGTGCCCACATTTCATTTGTAGGGTTCTGACTGCAAGCATTGGCAACAAATGTAGAGATTGGGAAGCCACCATGTGTTTTAGGGGAAGCCTGTTAACAGTTTGCAAAAATTCAGTGTTTTGCTTTGGGTTCTGATTTCATCCAGTTTTTGAGCTACATGGAATGAAATTTTTTCTCAGTATGAATTCACCCATGTAAGACTATTGGTTTGAACTCCAAACATCAGCATCTGCAAATGGTTTTGTTGCCTCTGTGAAATTAATTGTTTCCTAGCCTATCGCTCTGTGTGTATGTGTTTTATCCACAGCCTGAGCAAAATCTCCTTCAGTAGTGATCACCAGCAGAAAATGAATTGTTTCTTTAGTATCTGATGGGTAGACTTAGAGTAGTAAAGATAAGCATGGAGTGGTATACCTCCTCTCATTATGTTTCCCTTCTGTAAGTCAAAAGAGGAGATGGAGTTTTAAGACATCACTAAAGCAGTCTTGCTTGGCACTAGTTTCCTTGTCCTTTTCCTACATGTGTTGTTCATAGGAGTTTTATTTTCATAAAATACATAGAGGCAGAGGAAAGCCTTAAATCTCTTAACTCTTAATTGTTTTCAGTAAGTAATGGCACAGGAATGGAATTTCTTTATGTAAAAATACAAAAGCTGGATGCTGTCTCACACAGGGAGAAACATATTTCAAGCAGATGGGCCTTCAAATGAGGATGGAAACAGCAACTCGTGGATGACCAGGTGCCCAGGTTTTCTGTCCTGAAGAACTAAAAATAATTTACATATTTTTGTTTTTAAAACATTTGCATGTCATCTTGGTGTGATTACTGGCACATGTTGTATTGATTCAACTTTATTGTCACATTATTCTCTCACATTCAAGGGTCACATGTGCTCCACATCTGGTGAACATTGAAAAGCCTTTTGTAAAACATCACCATGTTTTTGTTCTTAGAAATACTTATGACAAATATCACAGTCTTGCATCTGCTTCTGCTATTGGTTGCAAACAGGATGCACTAGGCTGTGCCTACTGTCCAGTTACAAAACCACCAATGACGACATAATACATTTCCTTCTAAGTGAAGTGATTAACTGCTTGACTATTGGTCCTTGGTCCTTGCACTAGAATGACTGATAGGAATGACCTTTTTTATAGTTATTCATGCTAAAATATAATCTTGCTTTTGAGGAGACCATGCCTTAAAAACCACTAGCATAGTATTCAATGTCAAAAGTCTCCAAGAAACTACTACTTAAAACATTCTGGAAAACGTTGAATGTTTTCCGACAGATCTGCCAGTGTTTTTCTGGTTTGGTACATTGCTCAGTGCATTTTATAGTGTGACTGCATGACTATTTACCACGCTTCATGACAATGACGTTGCATTTATCGTGAACATCTGATGGTGTGAAGTACACTCATTGTGAATACCATCTGTTTAGAATATACGTTTCCCCGTATCTAACCAGTTGCACGCAAAGAAGATTGCAGTGTGCTTTTCGCACATTATTTATTACGTAGGGCAAAGTCAGACATCATGATTAGCATCTTCTTACATTTCACCCTTAGGTGCATATTATATAAAATCTCATTTGGAGATACCTAAACCCAAACTCAAACCTGAAACATGTTTAGTTGGGCTTAGAATGAAGGAGAAAATATTCTCCTGACTCAATAATGAACTTCATTTCTCTTTTGGGACTTGACTTCTGACACAGAGTGAAGGCCAAAATAAAACCCAGACTGAGTGAGGGCCCCGACTTAAACCTGCTTTTAATTAAGCCTTGTAAAGAAGCTTTTCTGCTAAAACTCTCAGGTTGAAGAGTTCATGCAAAAAAATATCCCAGTGGCTTATGAACAGCCGAAGTGGGGACATTCAAGCATACATTTTTGAATAGTTTAATCCAGAAAAAATGCAAGTGAGAAAGTGCATATTATTTACTTAATGCAGTTTTTATCAGATCACTCCTTCTCCAGCTATTTTCTTTTTTCATTGTTATGTGTTTTTCAGTTGAAACTTAATGCTGCTACAAGATATTTTGATATTAACAAACATGAAAATGAAATTGTTTTGGTTTCCTTTTTTCCTAATTGCACATAATTCTGACCCAGTTCAGCTGGACACAGTTACAGACCATTAGACATGTAGTACACATTTCAAATCAGAATCCTTATGCCAAGGCAAAGGTCAAAGTAATTTTCTTGTTTGTTTGTTTTTAAAGGGATTAAATAAATGTAGTTTTACCACAAGGAAAATGACAGTATCCATTGCTCACTTACGGCTTTGAAGTCCACATTTAAATGGGAGAAGGCGATCTTGTCTGGATCAATGGCAGGGATAACTTCAGAAGTAAAGGCTGTGTGTTTTCTGTGCAAAATTATGCTCTTTGTGTAAGATGTCTGCTAAATCACTTACACTATCAACCCCAGACAAGAGCTTATACCACATTAAAATAAAACTGTGGCTTCAGTGATGGGCTGTAAACAAAAGGGGTGGAATACAGTTAATGACAGCAGCGTAGTGCTAAAGAAAAATAAATAATTCCCTTTTACTTGCAACTGGCAAATGCCCAAATGCTGAAACATCATCAATCATCCTTGATGACTAGATGAGATCATAAACTGAACAAGGAAAAATAAACTTGAATTTAGCTTAAATTGAGATTGGCACAGTAAAAATTAACTTTCACCCTAAAAAATGTTTTCTTTTTCCAAAACATTTCTAATTGCTGCCTTTCCCAACTTTTCCCCACCCATTGCAGAAGTTCCAAGTGCTCCTCAGCGTTGGTAATGTCAGCCTTCCATGTCTGTTTCAGCATGTACTTTTAGTTTTTTTCTTTAGAAGCAAGCTGCTTTTGCATTTCTTCCAAAAAATCTTAAGTGTAGTCTTCATATAAATACTGAACATCATGTTATTCATAACCTCATAATTCACCAGTCTAGCAGCTGAATAATGTAGCAGGCATAGAAGACTGAGAAGCAAAGGGTGTTATACAGACCAGGAGAGACGTTCTGACAAAAATCTGTTGGGGAAAAACTTCCTGAGAAAAACACATTAAGTTTCCTTTTCAGTTCTTCACACATCTATAGTTTATTATGAACAAAATATACACTCTAGGGAACAGTTATGTAGTGTCAGGAAAATTGAGTTGGTATTTTAATTTTTTACAGCTGTTTGTGTTTTGCACTATGATTTTTTAAAAAGCGTCTATATCATATCCCTGGAGACAGTTGTTTGTTCTTCATGAGTGGATAGCTTTAAATATAAAGGCTAAGTTTTGGAAAGTTTGAGACCTGGTAAAGATAATACTAAAATCCACCAATAGTATGAAGTCCTGACATTGTGAAGTCAGTTTTGAAGATGACAGACTACAGCATTATTTAAAAGATAAAGCAGTGTATCATAAATATTGCAGTCAGGCAATGATCATTACTAATGATTTGAAAAACATCAGATGTGACTGGAAGAATCACTTTGACACTGATTTTGATAAGCAATAAGCAAGGAAATGTAGTTTTAGACTGTTGGTTTAAAGGCAGTGTTACATCCTTGCTATTCATGGCACATACCAAGTAAGCTGAGAATATCAGTCTCATTCTTAGGGGTCTAATTGATGCCAAATTGGTAGAGATTGAGTAGTATGGGAGCTCAGGCTACCTCCTAACCTTCTGAGCTTTTGCATACTTTATCAGTTGTGTAGATAAGGGCTTTTGCTTCAATGTGCTGTCAATCTGGTCTTTGCTCTAAGATGAAAACATTGAATTTAATTATGTAGCGTGGTCTTGGGTTCAGCCCTCCCCTGTCATATCAGATGTATAAAGGGAACCTCTGATGGTAATTAGAGTGTATTACTGGTGAGTGTAGGGAACAAACTATGTGAGCAATCTTCTCGATAGATACACTGAGAAGCTGGTTTTTTCCCCCTTAATAAAAAAAGAAGACATAAATGCTGACTTAGAATTGCTCTGATTATGTTGTGTTAAAATGGTGGATGAGTCATGCTGTTTATTTATTTGCATAATAAGATTTGGGGAGAAATCTATTCTAGACTGAGTTAAATCTCTGCCAGCATATGACGATGCCATGTTATTTGATGTGGAGAGAACTGTAAGTTGAGAACTTGTGATTTTGGAGGAATGTCTTTCAAAGGCTTGCTGCTCATTGCAGCTTGGAGGGATGCAGCCAAAATAGTATTTGAACTTTTTTCCCCCTGTTATACATGTCAGTTTTTTGTCTGGAGGCTCAGTTTGTGGATTGATGTTTTATCCTTTTGTACATGATCACGTTAATATAATCATTCCTGCCAGAAAGTGGAAACACAAGTACAGGAGGGTTTGAGACACCCTAGTAGCTTTTGTGGACGTGGAAGATGTAACAGCAGTCAGTGGGACTGTCTCAGTGGCCAGAGCATTTGGATGTGAGAACTGTGGGCTTTGTGGCAGTGCTGTGCTGTTGTTAGGAGAGGGAAACATGACTGCCATGCACTAGGGCCACATGGTGTCTTTTGAAAGGAACAATAGTAAAGGTTAACTGTAATACATTGTTCTGGAGTATTTTGTTTCAGTTTTGCTTTACTGAAGTTGTTTGATACAGAGATTTAATAACCCTGTCTTCTAAATTCATGGTATATTTAGATGAGATAGGTGGCTAGTGAAACATTTCACCTAATTCAAGAGTGAAAACTGATGGAGTGCTTCTTTATGTCCAATTCTCAGTTATTTTGCAGTTGGTTCAGTGTTTGCTAGCCTGTGCTGAAAAGAAGAGCTGAGAAAAGATGGTTGTGATGATTCCAAGGAGAACTTCTTTGCAAAGAGTAAGCTCTTGCAAAGCCCATTGATACCTTAATCTCAGGATAAAGGGTGAATTTAGAACATCCCAGGAGTCCCAACATTTTTTCAAATCAAGACTTTTTACCTGTTGTTTTGCCCTTGCCATTAGCAAAGTTGCCTTTGCTATATGGTTTCTACATTCCTACCTGCAGCATCAGAGCCTGTTCTGAATTTCATGGCCATGGCACTAAATATTCTGCATTTAGTAGCAGTCTTTGCAGAGAATGAAATACTGGCTTTTGTAGCTCATCCTTGCTCTTCTCTTGATGCTTGGGTTATTATTAATCAGTTGATTGTTGATCAGTTACCTACTAGTTATTCTCAAGCTGAATGTTTTGCTTTTATTGCAAATTTTGTATTGCTCTGTGCCTGAGAATTTCCCCTTCTTAACAGGATTTTAATAGCTTCACACCAAAAGTCAGTAGATCTATATATTGAAAGGATAAGGGTATATTCTGGAAGATTAAGTGAGTAACAAGTATAACCTTCAGGCATCTTCCATGAATTCAGCCCTTCAGTTTAAATGTAAAACACTGTTGTTCCTGTAGTAATCTAGAACTTTAGCAAGCTGTTCTTGGTAAAAGCAGAAAGAATTAGAGGTAACTGAGAGATTTCAGAATTTTTTCCTGATAATAATTTTTTCTTTCAGTAACAGTAAATATTTATTTTTCATGTCCTTCACTTTACCCACATGTACTAAAAGGTTGCAAGTTTTAAATTATCAGTAAACTAGTAAAACAATCATTCTTAATCTTCAGTGATCCTCTGGGAATCTGGTACCAGAAAGAAAGATTCCAGGAGCCAACTCTCCTGAAAGAATGAGGAATTCTGATTATTTGCTTCAGAGTATTTGTCCACTCTGTGGACTGGTTTGAGGGTCAAGATCTGGCAAAGACATTTCACTCCCAAGGGAAGTGGAAGCTATTGAGGACAGTGGGTAAATTTAAGTAGCTTCATTTTTCTTTTCTAATGCTTCTGTCGAGGATCATCTAAGCCCTCACAAAAGTTGTGCTAAATGAAAGGAAACCATTGCACTTACTTAACATATACATTTGCCTTTAGCGGCTAATGGAACATTCACATCATCTTTCATTTTGGACATGAAATATAGCAACTTCTGGTTTTTCTTCAAGGAATTTGGTTTGTCGGGGAGACATCTGGTTTATGTAAATGAGCAGGGAATTCGATACACGAGAAGGTGATTGCAAAATAGCATCTACGTGATCTCTGCATCAGTCATTCAGTTACCTTTTGCAAAAACAAACAACTATTACACCTATAATTGCTGTCCCTTTTTCAGTGTGCTGTGTTAATGAATATGTTTTGCTCCTGAAAATTTAAAACAAATTTAAAAAAAAGAAAAAAAAAAAAAGAAAAAGAAAAATTAAGAAGAGAGCAGCATATCCGCAGCAAAAACGACGTAACAGTATTTTCCTGATACTGTGTAATTGCTGCAGAGGGCCGCGCTCAGCCTGGATCAGCTTTCCGGGAGGAGGCTTCGTGCCCGCGGCGCTCCAACAGCGCCACCTGCAGGGCGCGACAGGCTTGGGCTCCGTCCGTCCGTGGGGTTTGCCGCGGCGCTCCAACAGCGCCACCTGCAGGGCGCGACAGGCTTGGGCTCCGTCCGTCCGTGGGGTCTGTCCCTCCGTGGGGTCTGTCCCTCCGTGGGGGCTGTCCCTCCGTGGGCTCCGTCCGTCCGTGGGGGCTGTCCCTCCGTGGGGGCTGTCCCTCCGTGGGGGCTGTTCCTCCGTGGGGTCTGTCCCTCCGTGGGGGCTATCCCTCCGTGGGGTCTCTCCCGCCGTGGGGTCTATCCCGCTGCTTCGCCTTCCTGGCCGCAGATCCCGGTCCGCGCTCCAGCGTGTTGGGCTGCGGCGCTGCCCCGGCCTCCTTTCACGGCAGAGAGGTCCGCACGCTTCTCTTTGCACTTCTGCATAAAGCGAGCTGGAAATTCACCTTTATAAATTCAAACACAGACAAACAGTTCTAATGTTAAAGTTTCATTGTTCTTATTTCTTTTAACTTAACTCCGTCTCGGTCATTTTTTATTAAAATTATTTTGGTGGCATTTCTCTTGCATGTTTTCTGATGTGGAAAAACAAATCAAAACCCACTTATCACATGAATCATTGTTAAAGTCAGCAGTAGTCCTCTGTGTAAAATCTGCCAGTAAAAGCTGGGAGGATGGGGATTAAACCTGGAGCACATTAAATTAGTTCCAGTCTATCCCAAGCAGGCTCTGCATTGCTTGCTTAGGCAGGCAAAGCGGAAACAGGCAGTTTATAACGAGGCTGGTTTAAAAACCGTGGGGTTCATTTGAAAAAGATTTATATCCCTCACTTATATAAACATTACAAATGTGGGCTGCAAGCAGGAGGCAAATCTTTATCAAAATCTCTTTAAGAGCTTTCTCATTGTGAATAAAATGGACAGCGTGTACTCTTGTTTGAAGATTCGCCAATATCTGTACGCTGATCTTTTCTCAATGCTCTTACTAATTAAAATATGACTCGGGGTAGAACAGTGAGACCACCAAGCAGCAGTTTGCTACGGTTTGACAGAAGTGGCGATGGCTGAGGTGGCAGGGGGACATTACTTGGAGGCAGGAAAAAAGATTATCCTGAGACTAGTTTAGGTTTTTCGTTGTGGTTATAAAAAAAAAGAAGAAAAAAAGGTGACATTTTAAAGAGAAACAACTGTGTCTAGATTTATCTCCACCCACCCCCTTCCCATGTTTCTGTTCTTAAACAGTAGCAGAAACATTTTGTGGGGTACGTGATCTTTGCTAGGGCCTGCAGCACTGTCTGCTGGGAAAATCAAAATGTTTGCCCCAAGAAAACTAGTAGTGTGGCATATGAGGGTCCCAGGTGAGGACTGGAGTGCTACTCACATTGTAACATTTCTGGGTAACTTAATTGTGATAATGTTATTTTGAAAGAGTAAACATACATTAGTGCAGTAAAAAAAAAAAAATAGTAACGACAGTTATTTCTAGCTGTTGAATACCATTTTATTTAGGGTACATTGTAAGAATTATTCAGATCCTGGATTTAACAGAAAGTGCTTTATATATTTCATTTTGATGTTAATAAACAGTGTCTAAAAGAGCTTTGTAATACTAGTCTGCCTTCCAAAATATGATCCAAGAGTCAGATAAATGATTTAAAGTATTTTGTGCATTGTAATATATAACAAAGGTCCTCTGGATTCTCTCGTCAAACTAGGGTGTCTCACACCTCCTTTTTTACTGCAATGTTGTCTCCCTATGGAATACCACTTATGACCCAAAAGTCTGATTGTCATATCCTGAGAGCATACTGACAGATGGCTTGTTAGAAAAGTGGAAGCTTTCTGTGCTGTAAAATGAGTTAAGAATTTTCTAGTAGTTCTTAAGGAAGAAATTTGGATTTTTCTGCTGTTATAATGGTATGAGTATGCTACAGTGGTAAAGATTGGAAGCACTCCCTTCCTGAAGTGTGGGGAGCCAGATATGAAGAAAGAAATTACATCAAAATGCTATATATTCTCTCTTGTGAGAGCTGTGCAAGAGGGACTGTGAGATACATAAACATACCAATACTGGCTTTTGAAAAAAGAAGCCAGTTGATGGTGAGCTCCATCTTCTGACAGCTTAATGGTTGTTGAGGCTCACACTAAATAGGTTACAGTGGGCTCAAGTGCGCCTCTGTTGTATTGGCATCAGCGTACATTGACTCACAGTGTAGGTGGGTGCTGTTAGGGGAATTGTTAGCTACACTGAATGTCATTTCTCATATCCAGACCTCAGCATCAGGCTATCAGAGCACTCGAATTAACATTTGGTAGCATGGGAAGCTACTACTGCTTACAGGTATAGAAAAGCAAGAAGCTCATAGCTGGGCTTGGAGCTGAGCGTTGGTCTCCAGAGGATCAGTCTAGTGCTGACCACTGGGCCAGGACCTCACCTTCTAGCATATACAGCTGAATTTGTGGGGTTTTTCTTTGTTTGTCGGAAAGCTTTGGGGCATTTTTACATTGCATATAATAACAACCTTTTTATGCCTGTTAATAGAATCTGAATTGTATTTTACATGTTGATACTCTCCTAAAATTTTTTTTTTTACATAGTTAACATACAAGTAGCTTAAGCCAGATCTGGTTTTACCTTTAAAGTGGGGTTTTTTTTCCCCTAGTTAAAATGAGCTGGATATACATTTGTCTGCATCTTTAGAGTAAAACTTGGAACATAAGAAATGCTTTCTGCATGAAGCAACTAGGAAATATATATGAAAATAACTGAAAACTTCTGAAGTCCTTAAATGTTTGGAATGACATGCATGATTTAAGTGTTTTTAGATATTGGGACCAGATGTCCCGTCCTCCAGTCGTCTCCCTTTGCGCAAATGGGATATCATGAGGATAACTGTGCTGACTCAGGCGTTTGGCTGAGTGGGAGGGAAATCCCAGGGGGACAAAAAGTGGGATTGTTTTTCAAGTTGTAGCTCGTGCTGGACAAATGGATGGGGAGGAGGTGTGGCAGGAGCAGTCCCTGGCAGCCAGAATGCCCTCACATGGCCCTTGCAGCTGGCGGTGGGAAAGCAGTCTGACGTCTTTTCCACCCAGAGCAAGGAGCCAAGAGCAAAACCACTGCTAGTGCCACCCAGCTGGCCTGGCCTCATGCAGGGATGATGGGAACGCTGAAAGGAACCAAAAGAGGAGAGGACTTGCCACATGCTAAAGGAAGGACATGTGGGCCAAGAGGCAAAGGACATTGTGACTGACACAGGCATGCCCAGCCCCGGCTGTGCAGTCTGATCACCACTGCAGGTGAATACCAGCACAGAACGTTCCTGCCCAGTTAGGGAGCTGAAGAAACAGCTTGTAGGCAGTTGAGTTAACCTGTGCTTGAAAAGAGAACTGTTAGATTCTAAAGCAGGAAAGCATTTCCAAGATGGGATGAGTAAAAGAGTGGGATTTCAATAGTATTTCACCATAATTGTCATTTTGCCTATGCCCGTATTTCACTTGATGTTTAATATTAGATACATGCTTAGTAGTTGTTGCTGCAATTCACAAATTTATAGGGAAATAAACATCCTTTTCTTTGAAGTATCTCTGTTCTGCCACCTGCTGCACACTGAACGATGGTAACCTGATTAGTTTTTCATGGTAGCAGAGAACTGGACAGGAAAATTAAGGTTTTAACCTGATACATTTCATAGGATGGAATGGATGTGGTTGTATAATTAATTTTCTTTTATTCTCCCCAACCTGAAGAGGGGAAGAAAATGTTCTTCCATGTGCAAATCATGCCGCAGTGAGCATCCTCCAATGAAGATGTGCTGTGAACGAAAGATTCCTTCCACACGCAAAAATGAACCAGGCATTCCTAAGTTATAAACTTACTTATACATATGACATCTGTCTTTAATCACCATGAAAGCCTGAATCCTGCTGGAAGCATAGTGGGCCTTGTACAAGGGCTAGAAATGTCAGTACTCTATTGTGATAACATTTACTGTACTGATTAACAGCCGTGGTGCTTTGCAGTGGACTGATAATCTGCCTTCATGTGTCTTTGTGTTGCCGTTGTGTCTCCTTCCCGTGGTGCCAGCTGGGGCTGTGGACAGAGCAGTGGGATCTCCTCTGCAAACCTCCCATGTCCATATATTTTTATGTATTATGTCTTTGTCTATTTGCAAACCAAGTGTAAAATATTTCAAATACAATGCAAAGCATTTTCAAATTAGCTACTGTTTAAATTCCTGTAACAACATGGTCTGGCATCTAGTCTCATACAACCATCTCATGCAAATTAATGTTTTAAATGCCTTTCAAATTTCTTGACATGTAGGAGTTTCAGTTACTAGTACTTCAGTAAATTTCAACAGTTTTTGCTTAGTGGTAGATTTTCACCAAGTTTCTTGGTCATTTTTTTAAAAAATAAAGGAGCAAAATAGAAGTGATAGGGAGACTAAATGCTGCTTTGCTCAGATCTGTATCTATTTCCGTTGTAATAGCCAACAGAAAGTTGAATCTCAGGGATACTGCAAAATGGAGTATGTCTTTGGTCAAGATAGTACTCTTATTCAGTATACTTTATGTAATAGTATGAGCTCTAAGCTTCACTAAAAGATACCAGGTATTTGGCCCAGCCTTCGCTGAAATCATGATTTGAGTGACGATTTGGTACAAACTGGCATTGTGCCTTGTGGCAATGTATGACTGATATCCTGGTTGTCTGTTAATATCAAACTTGTAGTGGCAGAAGTTGACTGGATTTATTTTTAAAAGTCTGATGGTAAGATAACACACATAAAACCAAAAAGCCAATAGCACTTAGAAAACGAATGTCTTTCCAATGGATCCAAACAGTGATGCAGGCTCCGAACTTCTTTTGTTTTACACTTTATATGACTGGTTTTGCCATTTACCCTTGACCCCAGCCCTCATTTTTCATTTCTGGTACCAGTGTCCACCATGGTCTGACCCATCACCAAAAGTCTGGAGGTTTTCCTGCAACCCTGAGAAGTTTCTGGAACACCTGATATTTGATTAACATAGGAGTGAAGGACAATGCATGAAATGAACATTTGAGAGAAAAAAAGGTGATAGAAAACGCAAGAATGTGAAGGAACAGCACAAGATGGGCTTGTTTTGACTGTCAGTCTCCTTTTGTGACCCACTGCTTACAGCCTTCCCAGTATGTATTTGTCGCCTTTCTGAAGTATTTTTCCCTCTCGGTTCACAATTCCTTTCACTGAAATCAAGAACCATCCTAAACAGTTTATAGTTTTATTCACCAGATGCATTTAATGCACAGTATTCTATTCCATGAGAGCATTGGGTCTGCTTTCTGCTTGTTTTCTGCCCTTTCACCCTCAAAGGTCTTTGTGAAATATGCACACCACTGAGAACACCCTCACCAGCTTGAGAACTGGAAAAATCATAGTTTCAACTTCCCTTGTTCCTCATGTGCCTTTCTTGACTAGGTTCAAGAGCTGTCTCATACTCTGAAATTTTCTTCTGTCCAAAGACACACACATAAACTGTTATTCTTCTTTTTGGTAAGGAAGTGTCTCCTACTGTGAATCAGTTTACCTTTTCAGTTGTTTTGTACCTCCTTTAATGTTATCTCTTTTTTTTTTTCACATTCTCTTAGAAATTTGGACTCTAGGACTTGGTGTGATATGTAAGAATTAATCCTGACAGTGTCACATACTGCAGTAAACCTGCTTTTCTACTTCTGTCCCATGGATACTGTATTTTATAGTTACATTGGTCCTTTTGCCATGGCCTTGATGTAAGTATCTTTATGGACTGAATCAAATATGCAGCTGAGCTAGTTTGTTTAACAAAAAAAAAAGTTCAATCCTGCTCAAAAGCAGCTGCCTACAGAAGATTAAGAGAAGAGGACAAGGTTATATGATATTCTCCGTGTTCCAACCATTATGAGTTCTGTAACAGTTGTGGTTTCTGTGTATTTACTAATATTTGATGGAATTTTTTTCCCTGTGAGTTTTCCCGTCAACTTTGTGAGCTCAAGTAAGAATTTAGCAGCACAAAAACATTTGGCAAGAAGTTCCACATGTGAGCAAATTGCATGAGGAAATACCTCCATTTAATTTGCTCTTTAGACTGGCTCCTTACCAGCTTTGTGTATTGCCTCTTTGTTGTTGTGGGAGCAATCATTGCCTACATGCCTTCTCTAGTCCACTCATGATTTTTTAGACCATTTCTCTCTACTGGGTCGTCTGTTTTTCTAACCTGAATGATTATAGCTAGTCATCTAAGCAGGAATTCTTTTCTTTGTCCTGAGCATCTCCCAAATCTTTTTCAGTAACCATTTCCTGGGACAGAATTCTCTCCTTCTGCAGACATGATCTGCACTATTGAATGAACCAAATTGGTTATATTATATTTTTCTTGATTTATACCCCTTTTATTTGTTTTCTAACCCACTGAATTCTTATCCCTTGCTTTGTAGCGATTGAATGCTTTCCTGTTGTTTCCCTCAAAGTTAGTATGAGTTTTAACCTCATAGGATACTATGTTATCCCTGTACCCTTTTCTCGGTTTTGAACCCCTACCATCTCATGGCAATTTTCTCAATATTCCAAGACTTGCAGAAACAAGCAGCCTCAAAAGCCATACACAAAAAATCCTGACATGCATAGCACCAAGCTCTTTTTCTGGTACAGGTTTTATCTTGACTGTGCATGTATTCCTTTTTCATTCTTCTGACCCTGTTTTTGCTGTGCTGATTCATGTTTTTACCAAGCATGTCTGTAGAAGCCATCACAGATAAAAGCTTTGACTGAGTAGGTTGGAAGTATTCCCTTTTTAACCTGCTGATGAGTCTCTTATGTGAGACATGACGTGATTTAAGTAAAATTCTCCTTATCCTTGCAGACCTTCATCTAATAAAATCCAGACTTATTAAATATCCTTTTAAAAGTACACTGTTGCTCCTGAGTCCCCATGAACCTGTTAAAATATCTTAACACAGCTGTACATGTAGATGATCTCCAAAAACTGGAGGGAAAAACTGCATATTACAATGTAATGATACATTGCCCAACAGCATAACTCACAACAATGAGATTTTGGTGCTGTGGAAGAAGAGATATCATTGGGCATTTGAATTTTCTCAAAAAGTATAAATCTTGCAGTACTGACATAGTGACAGAATCTGCTTGTTGTAGCAGAAGAAACAAAAACAAGTGAAGAAGTTTTAAGATGATTAAAACCAGGAAATTGTCGTGAAGCAACTGTGGTGCCCAGTGAAGACAGGAGAAATGTGTTAAGAGGAAATCTTAATTATGTTATTCAAAATATAGTTTCTTTTATGTCCTAAGGATATTAGTTAAAGAAGAATAGTGGAATATATTACTTTGGCTTTGGGATCCAGATGGAATGCAATTGCTTAGGTCATGATAATAGGTTAGGGAGTTATTGGCAGAAAGAACTGTCCTGGGCTTTGCTTTTGTTTTGGTTTTAGAAATGATAGGGCTTGAAGAGCTTGTTTTAAATACTTGTGTTATTATCACATATTAGCTGTTAAGTGTCAATGCTGTGTTTTTGGAATTATGCAAGACACGTCAAAAAATTATCTCTGACCAGAAGAGCTTACAAATGTTGTGCTTTTAAAAAGTTTCGTGTTGTCAGTAATTTTTTCTTGCCTTCAACTTGTCGCTGCGTTCTGTAGCAACTTCTAACATCCTGGATAGATATTCATCACGTATATAAAAGGGCTGTTAATGTCTGTTGTGTTGAGTGATAGACACCAATTGAGCATCTGGCCATATGACAGTGTGTTGAGGAAATCATCCAATGAACAGGTGATTATTTTTATAATTTTCTTATATCTTATATATCTTCTTATATCACCTTAAACTCTAGTTCATCTAAGCTTCAAGCCAGCACTGTTGCATAAGGAGGCAGTCCAATGTTTGTCCTTCTCAACTACTGTGTTTTTGTGGCCAAGCAGTAAACCCAAGCAGAGAAGCAGTATGATTAAAATTATTCATTTTAATGCACAGTCACAGAAACACTAGCAGGTGTGGAAGGAAGAGCCTGCTGTGCTGAGTGTAAGGCAAAAATGAAGTCTAATTGGGAGAGCATGGACATTGGATGAATGTGAATCTTTATCTTTGATAGCATAAGCCAGGTTAAAAATAGCTTCTGGAAAGCTTACTCCTTTTCTTTTATTTGTAAAATTTTAAGCTTACTCTTTTTCTTTTACAGTAAAATTTTAAGATGCTGTCTCTCTATAATGAGAGCCTGAAAATTCTCTCTACAGTTTTGAGAATGTAATTCCTTGGGCAGTGTGTTCAGAGTGGGTGATAAAGGCAGAAAAGAGGGCAAAAGATCAATTTGGCTCTGTAGGGATATTTCATTAAAACAGAAGAATCATTAAAAGTAATGACAGAGGAGACAGGTCCTAGATTCTTTTACTGTTTCCTGTGTCTCTCACTAGCAGTTTAGTTCTCCACTGTTTTTTTTTTTTTTTTTNGTGAATAGACAGATGCTGCCATTAAAGAGAGGAAGATGCTGTCTCTTGGTATTGGCAGGGGCAAGTCATAAAGCTGTTTTGGTCTCCAACAAAAGGCAGTTGATGTCTCTCCTGATCTTTAATGGCTTACACTTTTTCTTTTTTTAAACTGGAGGCAGCCATTTACTGCTAGAATCTTACACGTCCACTCTCAATCTGCTGTGAGTTCACTCAGTGCTTTGTCTGCTTTCCCCTACGACCAAAGTTTGCTCATTCTCCTTGCAAGGAGAGGCTTTGTCAGTCCCTCCCCAGCTGGAAGCATAAGTTTGAGACTAAAATTTTACACACTGCAAAAGAAAATATATAGACAGTGGACTTTATCTAAAATCACTTGTCTGAATAACTGTATGCTCTATATTTTGACACATCCAGATTGAAGTGTGTCCTAATGGTGAGAGTGTGGTACTTTGAAGAATTTAATTTTTCTATGTTGTGTTCTGGGTTGCTTATTCTTGAATCATAATCTAGATATATGTAAAGAGAAGACAAAACAGAGGTACATTTTTATCAAAACCTGCCTAAGCCAATATTTATAATGATTTCTAGAGCTTCATATGGCAAATCATAATTTGAATGGTAAGATCATACTTAACTGATTTATTATGTCAAATCACTAGTCACCTTAGGCCATTTAATAAAATCTAAATACATGAAATAATTGTTTTGCAGGGAGTACAAACATCTTCCCACCCATATGGAAGTTATGTGCGATCAACCCCAAATCTCAGATGGCCAAACAGTGTAAAACAGCGAGTAGCAGAATTGCAGCATTTGATTTATGGGCAGCTGAGCACTGTAGGCAGCAAGGACTCCTCCTTAGCTTGGCAATGCCTGTTGTTTTTAGTAAAATTACTATTGCTGCAGAGATCTATTACCATCAAAGGATCTGAACCAGTTTCACATACCCATGAGGTCCTCCTTTGGTGCCATTGTCACTTTTAGCAGTTAGAATATTCTTGCCTCTGTCTGGACAGTGGGAAAGTTAAAATGCAGTATGGCAAAATCACAAACCACAAAAAGTCAAGCAGGTAAAACAGGAAAAATCAAATAGGGCAACATTGGAAAGCTGCTTATTCCACATCTCTTTTCCCACCTAAGTTATCAATAAAAGGAACTGTTTTTAAATAGGCCAGTCCAGGAGCATGGAGCAGGAAATTAACCAATGGCTTGTCAGTTTCCACTGATTCTTCTGCTGGTTTTACCTGCAGTTGGGTTTTGGGGTTGTTTTTTAGTTTTGGTTTTCCCCAATAAAATTCTTCACTTGTATAAAGCTGTGTGGTTCCAATTCCAGGAAGTTCTGTTTAACTCATGCAACCTCTGAAGGAATTAAACATGTTTTGCTTCCTGAACAGAAAGCCACTAGAATATTTACACAGTGAAGTAGTCTCTCAAGATTTATCTCCTCCTTCCTCCTGCATTTTAAAGAAAATAAATTCCACTTGGTTGAAGTTGATTTTTGCTTTAATATTTTTAATGACTTGTTGGGGACACTGGGCTGGAAGCACAGGGGTTATAGTGCTCAGTTCTCTTCTAAGTTTAGTCAGGGACACAAAATGTTAATTCAAGTAAGTTCTGACCATCCTCTTATCTTCCTCCCAAACTCACTCTGTTTTCCATTGAGTAAAATAAGTCTAATGATACATATGACTTTAGATTCTTAGAGGGTTTTTTTAATACTGAAAAGAATGCCTCTCACAGAATACAAAACATTTTCTCTTGGGTTACTATAATTCTTCCTAATTGCTGTAGATCCTAAGTAAGATTTTAAATAAGATTTTGAAGCACATTGTGTTCAGTGTTTAACACCCACCCCTCCACCCCCCCAGCCCAAAACGTTTATTCTTTCTTCACTATTCTCCCATCTGCCAAAATTCAGGTCTTTTGCAAAAATCAGCAAATTGACATCAGTTTATTTACCCTTAGGGACATCAGATTATTACCCTGCTTAAGTTCTAAAAATAAATAGCTAAAGATGGTAGAGGAAAGAGACAGAAAACAACAAAAATCTGTCACAAACTCTCCCTGAATTCTGGAGAAGAAAGATATGATTCGAGCATTAAAATGTTGAAACAATGCAACCGAGCAGAAAGTGTTCAAGCTTGGGCCTTTTGGCTGGCTCTACATTAAGCAGCATTAATGTTTTTATACAGTCTTTGGAAAGCTCAGAATTGACCTGTTTTTATTATTTTTATTGGCTCCCTTGATGATAGACAAATGGGGCTAACTTGAGGCCAACATAACCAGCAGGAAATTTGGGTCATGGGTAGTTACGTTTTTAAAACTTGTGTTCTAGGGCTGTTCAATCAGGGTAATTGATTGATTGTTAGGTGGTGCAGGGAGGCCCTAAATCACTGGAGGTGGCCAGATAATGACAGTCTGCCAGTGGATTTTGTTTGAGGCAAATTTCCCAGCTCCCTGTGGAGCCATGCTCTGCAGTGAGCTTGTGAGTCCCCTTTTTTTTCATGCACAGTCCAGTCCAACTGGTCTGTTTGGACAAAATAGCCTCTGAAACTTGGAAGTTCCATTTGAAGTCCTCTGCAGTGCCATTTCCCAAGAGATTAGGGGAGGAACATTCCAGAGAAGTTCATACCCCAGAAAGACCCTACATGCATTCTGAAGTTAATGGTTTATTACAGCTCTTTAATTTTTTTTCCTCTTTCATTTTTACTTTGAAGATAAGAGGTGGCAATTGTTACTTGAAGTTGTTGAGTTTTAGCCTGTCCTACAGTAAATCACCCTGAAAGTTTAAACGTGATTTTTTTGTAAATCATGTATGTTTGAAAGTTTGCCAAAGATGCTATACATGTGTATTTGCAGGAGCTACAATGCTCAAGCAGGAGCTGTTTGCTCTATTATTCTATACAACCATGTGCATCCTCAGTGCTCTGTGCCTGTGGATAATCTGTGCATGCAAAATACAGCTTTTTAAGATCTCATCTTCAGTAGTGCAGCACCATGCTATGGCATGTTTAGAGATGGAGTGAAGTAGAGTTTGTGTGTTGGGAGGGGAGGAGGGGAATGGATCATGTGCCAGTAAATAGTAGGTGATGTTCAGTAATACCTGGCATAGGTCTTGCCTCTTCATAAAAATAAAGCGAGGTTAATATAGACTGAAGTTAGTCATCTATTCCAGAGTAACTCCACGTGTAGGTATGTAGCCCTGGTTCTATGCCTGAGGTGTTTTGTTTTTCTGAAATTCTTTTCCCAGGAAAGTTCTGTAAACAGAGGGAATGTTTTCGTAACGGTACCTATGTTATTCATTCCTTCTCACAGGAGGGTCTTCTTCTTGATGTCCCTCTGGTTTGACCAGTGTGATCGAAAAGGTTTGCCTTTGTTTCACCAATCAGATTGGTCTGTGTAAAATAGTATATAAGGGAGATGCATCCCTAAATAAAGGAGTCATTTTTTAGCCTCGGAGTCTTGTGTCATTGTGGTATAAAACAGCATCCTAGCAATATCTTGATTTCTTAGATTTTTAGGGCTGATTAGGCTTTTGTTCACTGCAGATGACTTTCTTATGATAGATGAATACCTCTGAATTCCTTCCTGAATTGAAGCTTTATCCTTTTCTATCTTAGGATCTGAAAGGTCTGTTAATTATTGTACTGGCATCCAGATGAGAATTTGTGTCACTTTTCCAGAAGAGAAGAGGTAATACTGAACCAAGGCAGGGCTGAGTTGGAGTCCAGGAATCAAACAGCTTTGTCTTGAGGATGGCCCAGCTACCAGCACATGCCAGACTGGTGCCAAACACCATAGATTTGCTTCCTGGGTGGGACAGTGCTTGGATTCACTGTGTACATGCGTGATTCAGCACTCCCTGCCCAAACACAGAGGGTGCCAATCCCTCCTGGATTTCAGAATGTTCCTTCTTGGCTCCCATATGCTTTTGACCACTGCAGCTTTGTAATTTATTGTTTCAAATCAGTAAGTTGCACTTATTGTTAGGTTTAGTGGATAGTTAGAAAATTCTTGTCTGATGTATGTATTCAAATGGAAACATAATACCTGACCACACTGAAGTCCCTGGAAAAATGGGTCGATAGCAAAACTTCTATGTCAAGAACAGAGTTGGGAACAAAAATCCACAGAACTGTAGTTTCTTATAGCACAGCCTGGAAAAAGGTTTCTGGGAACTTAAGTAATTCATGCTTTCCTAATGATTGAGATCTGTGGTGGATCAGTGTAGTTATAAAAATGAGTTTGAGATGCTTTTTAGTGTTTCTGAGACTGATGAAGAACAACTAAAAATACAACCAGACCCCCTGAAGTCTCATATGGAGTACACCAGGAGATAAAGCTTTCAGTTTCTGTGTTCCTAAAGATATTGCATGATTTTGCTATTGTATAAACTTGTGTCTCTTCCTAGTATGTTTGATTTGTATATTATTTACATATTGTGAATCAATTTAAAGAGTATATTACTGGCTGTGGTGCCTATTTACCATGTGACATTACTATGTCTATATGAAGGTACTGTAGTAACAACCAAGAATAAATGTTTGCAGACTTGACTCCTTGGGTTACAAGGGATTTGATGTTTCACTGTACACTATGAACTGACCCAGAGGTTTTCACAGGAGGATCTTTTAGGTGATCACAGGACAACGGGCAAGGTACTGGTGTTGCAGGAGACCTCCAGGATGGATCTGGGCAATCACAACCACCAGGAGAGAAATACTGTTCTTCTTTTCCTACCACACCTCCCTCCCCATACAAGAACAGAGTGTTCCTCCTGTTTGCCTTGCAGTGTTCCCACCTCTCACTTGACCCTGCTGCTGAGTTCCCAGCTAAGCCAAAGCAGAAAACTAGCATGTAGAAGGTGTTTGTGGGCAGTGAGGGTAGGAGTTTGATGGTACAATTAGTCACTGGGCTGCTCTGAGAGGCAGAGACCCGCACGATGGATCTAAATGCCAGCCCTGGTGTTGCATAATGTGGATGTCAGCAAGTCAGTGGAAGCTGAGCTTTGAACCCCCCCTGCTCATGTACAAAATCAGACCTGAAGGCGAAGCCTAAAATGTAGAGGAAGTGTTTGACCTTGTGCTTTGTGCCATATCTGCCCATACCAAGGGATTGATGCTCTCATCCTTTCATGATACTGGTACATGGAGAAGATTTAATCATAAGACTTTTCAAGTGCTAAAATGCTGCTATCATGAATCCCTAAGAAAAAAACTGTAGACAGCTAGTAAATTCACTGTCTCAGTAGCAAATAAATCACATCACCATCTACTGACTACTGAAAATGTGAATATTGAATGATGTGCAGTATACAGGAGTATGTCTGGTCCTAACTTACAAGCACGATTGAGGAAATCTGACACAATCTTCCTTCTGTTTTTCAGACTATTGGCGAGTCAGAAATGCCCAGTGTTTTGAACCAGTTATTGCCAATGATCAAGTCTTACAATGAAAGGACAAAAGATGATTATGCCTGTGAGGACTTCCTTGTTTTGCTGATATACATATATTCTGTGGTTGGAGAAATCAAATGTGAAAAAGAGCTGGACACAGCTGAAGAAGAGGTGAAAAAGGCCCTTGTCAAGGCAATTTGTGAAGAGCCAGAGCCGTCTCCTTTGTTGCAGAAAATTACAGGTAGGATTCTGCTTGTGTGGTGAGAAATTGGATGTCTGGGAACTTGTGAACTGGGAGAAATGTATAAAAATGGCTTGACTTGTCTGTGGTGCTGGGAGTACATGAGTAAGCACAAGGATTTCCTGTAGATTTGTTCCATCTCCTGCGTTCATATATGCCAAATGCTGACAGGCTGTCCTTGAAGAGTGCTGAGTCTGATGAAAGCTCTACAAGGTGTTCTTTTTTGTTAAAGGTTGGCTAAGTTTGTGTGTTTTCATAAGGTAATCTTTTCCGCAATTTCTTTCATTGATTGGTGTAAAGTTGACCCTGGGAAGTCAGAATTAATCCTGGAAACATGTTCAGTGAACCACAGTTGCTTTGTGAATACGAGGAGCTGGCTTGTCTGGCATAAAAGAAGAAATGTGTCTAAAACCAACATTGAGCTTTTTGCTGAAACAACATGAACATTAGCCTTTAAAAATAGCATGCTAAGCCTTTTTTTAGATGACACGCATAGAATAGGAAAGCCCTAACCTCTTGTTGCTGGGATCACATTTTAGAAAAAACTAATTGTTAAAATTTAAATTTTAAATAAATTAACTGTGGCTCAGGAGTGGCCTAGCATGGCAGAGCAGATCTCACTTTCTGCTTTCAGTTTTCTCGATATTTAGTAATATTCAGTATGCCATTGACCAAGTCATCTTTGAGGTGGGGAGCATATAAGCATAAATCAAGATGTTGAGAGGAGCTTACAATTGGAAGTGTTTGCCAAGAATAGGCCTAAGTGGGGAGTCTCAAGGGAAGTGGAACAATACTGCTGTTGGTTATTCTGGTACTAATCTCTGTGGACACTTCTAATTCAAAATACAGGTGTGGTCTCACTGGTCTGCTGTTGCTTTGAGTGTAAAATATTGTAATAGTTAAAGGACTTAGGGTAGGAACGGGATCACTCCGTCATATTTGCACTGTGGTGTTATTTTAATGCTCCTGGCCACAGTGCCCACAGTGTTCCAGGCTTCTTGTAGGCTTATGCCTTCCTGTTTTTCAAGGTGTACTGCACATCTTGTCCACCAAATGATGCTTCCCTCACAACTTCAGTAATGTATTCTAGTGAATGGGATATAATAATTTCTAAATCTCTGTTTTTGTATTTTTCCCTTTCTCCAATAATCAAAGAAGTTTTATATCACAGTTTTGTCTGTTTCTCTTCATTGTATTTAATGTAAGTATGTGAAGATTTTAAGTCTCTAAAACTTCAGCCAGTACTAAAGAGAAGCTGAGGAAAAACCCAGTACAGGTAGTTTTTGACCAAGTCCATTGTTATTATGTGATGGAATTAATTCCATAACAAAAACTCAGTCTTTGCATCCTTATATTTCTGTATCTCTGTTTTAGCACAACCATGTCTGTGCAATCTGCACAAGTAGATGATAGTATTGCGCAGTTTTTGCATACTTATTGCTTGATACTTTTTCGTTCTTCAGCATTTTTTTGGTTTTACATCTTATTTATTTTGAGTTATTCATGGGAGAGGGCAAAGGAAAATAACATCTATTGTCATAACCAGAAATAAACATGTTGGCAGCATGGTATCACATGAAACTTCTAGGAATACTCCATAGGTAGTTTTCAAGCCTTTATTTATCCCACCATTTGCTCTGTCAGTGCTAGTGGAATTTGCTGAATTTGCATTTTGCTGTATTTGCAGTACAGTTGAATTGGGAAGACTTAAAACTTGACCAGCCTCAGACCTACTCCTCCTTGATCTATTTTGCCAGGCCTGTGTTCTACAGCCTGCTGCCCTCCGAACCTTAGGTGGCTTGCTTGCTACCTGCGAGGCAAAGCAGATCAGAACTGTAGCTTTCATAATCCACAAGCTTTCCTTCAAAGTCACAGCAGCACTCTCTTTGTAGCAGGGCTGAAAGTCAGGGAGTAGAGAGCAGTGACTGTTTCTCCTTTTTGTACAGTCAGAGATGTAGTGCCAAGACATATTCTTCTACCAGCAAAACATCTATGAACTACAGACTGACTATTCCTTTTAGCAGATGCAGATTGGCATATTTTCACAAAGTCAACACAGCTCTGCATGTTAGCAACAGCCATGAGTCTGGACAGATCATGTTCCAGACCTACAGCGTTCTGCTCTCATTTTATTTTTTTAAGTCAGAAACAAGAAAACCTTTTTTTTTTGTTCTTGAAGAGCCACAGAAGTTAATTAGACTAAAATAAACTTCAATAATGCTTAGAATTATTAATTCATTATCAGAACACAGTAAAATGCTCATGGTCTTTTATTTTCACCTGTCCATCAAGGTAAGTACTAGGAAGAATGTTAAATGGGATGTATCAGGAGAGAAAGCTGTGCCCACCATTGAGTGGATTTGAGAGAGACTGCCTGCTGGCTTATTCCTCACCTCCATGTTGAAGTTTCAAGCCCTGCTGGCAATCCATGACTGGACAGCTAGAGTTATAGCTAAAAATAGCAAAACTTATTGTTGCCTGTAAAAAAAGGCACACAGAAGTAATAATATGTAGGCTGCAAATCCAAACACTTCCAAGTTGAGAAATGCTAGTAAATAATTTTCCCATGTAAGCATCATTTGACTCCTGTGTGCATTGTAGCACAGTCCTCTATTTCATGATTATATTGTGTATTTTCTATGAAACATGACTGTATTCACTGTATGGACTGAACACCTCAGAGAACTAGAACAATATAGCTTCAGATATTCTTCACATGAGGAAGAGGTACTAATAAAGTAAGTGAGACTCTTATGATGTTCAAGCAAGTAACTTTCTCTGGCTCTCAGTTTGCAGTTGATGAAGTGGACTGGTGCTTTCAGCTTTGTGACTAATTTTGGAACTTGAAGCAGAAAGTCATTAAATTATATTTTGAGGTATTAGTGATTATATGTCTTTGAACAGAGGAGACTTTGTGCTCTGCTTCCCAGTACACCTGGTGCCTGATGTTTTTAGCTTGGGCCCAACACTGTACTAAGGCTCTGTGGTTGATTTAAATTGAAATTAAAAGCCATATCTTAGCTGTGGCTCTGAACTGCTGCCTCAGTCTTTTGCTTCTTCTTTTCTGCAAAGTGTGGAAGTTGTGCAGTCTTGGCAAGTATACATTTTTCTTGGTTTTATTTGTTGTTCCCATAGAGTCATTGAGAAATTCAATGCAAAGCTTTTAAAAGCTTTAGAAGACTTGTCTTTTAAGTTAAATTATTGGTCAAAGTAATAGTCAGGTTTATATGAGTTATCTTTTATTCCTATTATACTTGTTAAATGTAAACTTACTGATGCTTGCGTGAGTCTATGCCTATAGGAAATCTCCAGTTATGTGACTGCCTCACAGAGCTAGTGCAAATTTCCCCCAAAAGAGGCAGCCCACAGGTGCACAGGGGATATTTGTGATATTTGGTGTTACCTAGTGAAACTGGACTAGTATATGCAGCAGTGGAAAGAAAGCAATTGTCAGAGACAGGGCCTGGCTGTCCCATTGGCCACACTAGGTTTCCCTAAGGCACTCTAAGTTACAGCCCTCTGCAGAATACATTAAAGATGCAGCACTTGCACAAGCTTATATTGTGTAAGAAGCACAAGCCCTTCCAATTTCCTGGCTGTTGAGTGTTAGGATATTCAACCTTATTGTTGCCTGAACATATGTTTTTCCAAATATTTGTACAATACCATTCTGCATTTATGTAACACCTTGTTTCATTGAAGCACTAAAAATATCCTGGAACTGTTAAATAAAATGAAAATGCAGTGTATTAATCACCCATTAAGTTTTAAGAAATATGATACTAAATTTTGCGTGCATAATAATATGAAAGTACATTAGCAGTGTCTTGTTTGATGGAACTGTTAAATAATAAGTGTAGTGCTAGAATATCCTAATGCCTTGGGTAATAAAACTGAATGTAACAGTTTCAGGATTTCTCCTGGGTGTAATTTACCTCAAACATATGTTCTTCATCACTGATTCCAGCAGAATGTTACAAATTGGAGGGAAAAAAAAAATAGACCAGAGCATAATGGAAAATGATGCTTTTCCCAGAATGCTAGGTTTGGGAGCTTTAGGGGTAGGGCTTTTTGGCAGCTGCTTGAAAAAAAAAAACCCGCTGCAAAATAGTATATTTATTTTATCATCTTATCTGTTCATCTAGTTTTCTAAATGTCTGTGTAGAGTGTGTGCAAATGCAAACGTCTGCAAAAGTAATGCTAATAGAGCACAAAGCAATAAAAAACAAAAAAAATCTATTTTTTCAGCTGCGCCATTCCCTCTTTTTCATCTGCAAATCTCTGTGGGAGCTTTGTAGAGCAGATCTGACTTCCATGGTGTGCTCTGAGGACTCCCAGCCCAGCCCCAGCACAGGCAGCTGGCTGTGCTGCCCATATGCAGTAACTTTCACCTGGTAGGGCTGTATCAGTTGCATCCTCTTGAGCACAGGTGTAACAGGAATTCTTTTGTGCCAGAAGCTGCTGAAAATTTTAATCAGAAAATGGATTTCTGGATCTTTCTCTTGCTTTTTTGAAATTCTCT